>NHQK01000052.1:0-47500 GCA_016864655.1 Phytophthora cactorum
GATTTAAACTTCTTTGGGATCGAAGCGCCGAAATCTGGAGTAGTACTCATGATTGAATAGTAGTTGGATCTATATAAGCTCGAAACACAAACATGAGCTCTGGTTTCTCTTATCCTCAGCCCAATATTTACCTCTCATATTTATAACCCCAGCATTCTATCTGACGTTGGACGCCAGTGGCTATCTGACTTACGATTATGCAAAACATTGTATCTCAGTAAGAACGATTATCGTTTTAACTTATCTTACAGGAATTACACAAGGAATTGCAACTCCTGGGTTGCACTGGTTCCTGGAACAGGTGGTAATATCAGTGGTGTCGAAGCTCGTAGCTGCTGCACAGTCTGTCCTTGAATGCTGGAGGAACCGGTATCGACACAGCAAATCTGAAATTTGGAGGCGTTAATTTTGATCATTCAATGTATATATTACATTGTCCAGGGATCAGCTGGCGTCTCTCAAGCAGTAGTTTTGAACTCAACGAAAGACTCCAATGGCATTCGCAACCTCATTTGTTCTGGTACGATTAAGGCACCACTGGAGTGGCGACACCAACTCTGACTTGCGATACAATATCCAAATCAGGAACTCAAACAATGAGCGCGACAACTCTTAATATCAATCTTACTACCCTTCAGCTCCGAGGGGTGGCAATTCACCACGTCAGCGAGTGAGCTAAACTCATTAACAGGAGTCGTTGCTGGAACCGCAGGAAATAGCGAGGCATTAGTACTTGGTTCAACAGGCAGTATTAGTGGTATTGGCGCATTATCAGCAGCAAGTGTTTCAACAACCGGAGATATCACTTGTGGAGGAGCTTTAAATGGTTTCCTGGCTTATTCAAACCAACCAAATATTACGACAGTAGGATCATTGACAGAGCTCGGTATCCATTCGACGCCTACGAATGAGTATTTTTCGATCATTGGATCAGGAACTGACTATCTCGACGGCTCTTACACTCGAATGTGTAGTTTCTTGGATCTAATACTACACCCGTGTGGTTTTCCATCGAGGTCAGCAACGGAAGTCGGACGGTAAAGCTCATCAGCGGCTTGGGTTGGATGCACTAGCGATAATGACCTCAGGCTGGGTACCAACAACTCAACCTATGGAATTTGCCTCGGCGGCACGAATCGAGGTCGATGGGGATTTGGTACTACGAGCCCAGTCTATGGTATCCACAACGCTCTCACTGTATCGAGCACTATCGACGCTGCTGGAAGCGGCGTAGCATATTTCACCCGCTCGAGTGGGTTAGTTCACTCAGTAGAGAAAGGAAAGTATCCATCCAGCGCATAACCTTCATCAAATCACTCCAAACCTTCCTGAAACCAACTTATGATCTTTTGTTTCTGATATTAAGTATTCTATCACGCATTGGCTCCCCGAAGTAGTACGTGGGGTGAGGTTTTACACCAGTCTCAGAATCTACAATCGGTTTGAGGCGAAAAGGAATGCTTACCTTCTTTTCTAAGAGACGTCGGTAATATTGTTCAAGAATTAGCTTCGCGTCGTTATCAGGGGTGGATAGCTTCTCGTTCATACCTTCGTCTAAGCCAGATTTAGTCCCATGTCGAGGCTCAATGTATTCGTCACCAAATACATTATATGTTTTAGCAGTCAGTTCCTTATCAGCTTTACCTACCGTACTGAGTTCCAATCCTCTGCTCTTTACCATTTCCAAGAATTGATTGAGTGTCGATGACCAACTTATCGTTTGATAGTTGCCTTAAGAATCAGGTTTGACTCTTTACCATAAACCACGATTGAACCATTATCGATCCATACGTACTCATCTCGACCAATTTCGTTCGACTTGAGAGTACCTTTGAAGATAGGAGCGATGCTTTTTTTTACCCATTTGACTCAAGCATTTCCTTGTTTTGGAAAATGATCCAAAACAGTCTTAACTTACTCGACTCATCATCAGTAGCTGTGGAAGTTGCTTTTTTTTTATCAAACGTGATATTAGGTAGTCTGCGATCCTTTAGAATGACGTCAAGATCTTCTAAATCTTCCCCCTTGCGTTCTCGCTCGAATCGTTGTTTTTCCAACCGATCCTTCATTAGTGAAGCATGATAAAGCGGATCTTCAAGTCTCATATCACTGACCTCATCGATCCATTTGCTTTCACCCTCGTACCAGATATCCCTGAGTTTTTGCTCAGTAGCAACCTAGTCAATCGATTGATAAGACTTACTCTCTTTTAGCCGTTCTGATGCTTACTAATGAAGCTTTACTACCGAGATAGTAATCGATTGTCATCCTTACCAGTTTTGCGCTTAATTGGCTTAACTCGAAGCGCTGCTCAGTTTGGATTGAGGTTAAAATAAATTCTTAATCCATGATCGTGCAGCTACTTGATCCTCGGTATCTACTAATCTATTTTTTGTGTTTGTTTCAGCATCCACTGTTTGTGGAGTGGCATGTTCCAATATCGATCGTTTGAGGTGATAATTGTTCCGATATCATCCTGTTTGAGGTGATATATTCACTCCAAAATCAGATACTTGAGGACGAGCATCAACTTCAGCATCGACCATCACAGGTAGAATATTAGGTGTTGATACCTCAGGGTTTGTCTGGGAGAATTCATCAATCACTGGTTTTTTAAAGGGCTCAGACAACTCTGTTGTTGAGTCTGTCTGAGTTGTGGAAGTTGTTTTCTTAGGGACTGTAGCGATCCCATTGGAAATGTCAGTAGCCCACGAAGCATCTTCATACATCTCACGCTTCGCTTTAGCTTGACGAACGCGACGCTGAGCTCTTTCAAGTAGCTCCTGCCGTTTTTGCTCTCTCTGAGCGAGCGATGTGAAATCTGGAAACATATTGATCCTATATGTTGTGAGTCGTAAAAACATGAGTGGCGTAATTAGGTTTCTACCAGTAGCTCGGCATAACTGAGTCATGGCAAAAAGGTAGATACGAATGACAGATACGGTTTCGCTCATTTAGAAGATTTAGATATCGGTCTTTGATACAATGGAACGGAACGCCAAATATTGCTTCCAATTCGCGTTTATACTTTTGATTGACTACCGTTTTACGGAAATTCGCGGCTGCATCAAGATTCAGCAACTCATTCTTGATTCGACTTACTTCTTGGATGATCCACAGTTTGCGTCGAAGTTTCACAAGCTCACGTTCCTTCTCTATACAACTTGGGCACATTATTACGAGATGAGTGTCTATATAACAAGTCAGATCATTCATAATCTCATTAAAAATATTGAAAATAATATATGGATCAAAGCTTACAGAGGATGCCTCTATCAATTACATTTTTAAGCTAATCATGGCTCATTTTTTTTACTTCCAGTACTCTTTCTCAAGAGTTGATCTCCTGTTCTTGTTAATTAACCGCAGGTTATCTTGTGGCTCCCAGGAGTCAGGCTCATTACCAAGCCATCTTATCAGATATTTGTACTTCCCAGACCGTATCTTCTTGTGATCCAAGATCTTTTCCGCCTCAAGAATATCGCCTCGATCCATCTGTAGTCTCTGTTTTAACAATTTTAAGATCGTTTGGTGCCTTGTAGAGGGTATGACCATTTTTTGAACGGATTTGGACTCGGTAGCCATCAATTCCAACGATTGTATAGACTGCTTTGCTCCATCGAGCAACTTCTTTATCAAATGCCTGCTTCTTGAGACGGTATAATACGCTTGATCCGACCTCGAACTCCTTTTCAATTCTATCGGCTTCCACCTTATTATGACTCAGATCCGCATCCATTACTTTGCCTTTTGCCTCATTCGGGGTCATACCAATCGAGCGATGAAACGTGTATTGTAGTTTTCAATAACGTCAGCGATAAGCTTTTGCGTAATCCTCTTGGGAGACATTTTAGTTAGTCGCTGCTTTAACGTTCTGTTAAATCGCTCGATTTTTCCCATAGTACCATGATCACCGGGCTCGTTGTTGTAGTGCTCAATTTTCTTGGATTTGAAGAATTCTTGAGCCTGTGAGTTCATGAACTCGCTACCATTATCGCTTGTGATGATATCCACCTTATGGAGGCGAACAAACGCTTTAAGCGCTGCTACAACAGTTGGTGCAGTCCTGTTTGACAAGAGCTTTGGGTAACCCAACCTTGAGTTGATGTTGATTGCAGTCAAAATAGGTCGTTTCTCCCAAAACGCAAGATCCATTTGCCACGAGTTGGGGTTGTGTGAAGCTATTTTGAAGCCATCGAATCGCTTCTTCTGCTCCTGAAATCGTTGAATATCGGTCTGACTCGCAATCTTTTACGATTTTGAGAGTTATCTTAGGATCTAGCTCCTTTGCCTTCTGATACAGAGCTTGAGTCCCGATAAAACCGGTTTTTGGGTCATAGTAGAGTTTTGATAGTAGATCACGAAAGGATGCGTCATCTCGTAGCTCAGGCATGATCCTATATTTTACAGCAAAAAAAAATGGTCAGACTTAGTTGAAGTCTGAGCATCAGCTCAATATATCCCCCGTAGATATTTAGTGGAATCGTAGAAATACCGTTCGACAGTACCTGTCGCTTATCGTAGAAATATGAAAGGGCACTCTTTGTTTGAGTATAGGTGATGATAGACTTGGTTTCTTTCGATAGTCTGAAACACTTAGTAGTATCCTGAAGTGTGATGCGGTCCCGTACAACAGTCTCAAATCGGTCGGGGTTAAGGACATGTTCATTTCGACCACGACCCTGCTGTACACCCTTTGCGGAAACTTTGACCTTGTAAGATTCGTCAGGTAGATAGCAAATATGTAATCCCCTTGAAAGAGCAGTAGCGCTTGAATGCCTCTTTCACCTGAGCCTGAATTCTTCGAGGATCTTTCTTAGGACTCTGGAATGAATGCTAGGCGATGCAGTGGAAGACGCACTTGCTGTTGGTCTTAGGGAAGTTGATTACATGCTTGTTTTCGCGAATAATCTTAGGGATGACAGCTTCGCTATCCCCCAGAGTATGGTCGCGATGGTAGATGAAAATCTTGAATGCAGTGATCGCCTTGAGCTTATACCCGGAGCTGGGGTAGTTCAGTTTGTCAGCCAACTCCATAGAACGGATTTCCGAAATCACCTTCTTTTGAATATCAGCCTTGCTATTGATAGCGACAGGCTTATTGAATACATAAGTATTAGCGAGATTCGGGTAGAAGTAGCGAGTGTCATCAGGATCAGTCTTGCTCACAAGTTCGTACCCGAGAGCAACATTTACCTTAAACACACTCGCCTGTGTCGAAAGAACGTTCTCGAGCTTGTCGTAAAAATCAGAAGGCTCAACACCCTCATATAGGTGTGATTCCATGTGATTACCATTGTAAAAACGGTTCTTAGGATCAGTCTTGTAGTCGGGCGACATGTGCTTCTCAAGGGTTTCAATTGAAACATTGTACTGCTTAGCCACCAATCTCTGGTTGATTGGACGTGAAAGGTTGCTAACATAAACCATCTTACCAGTTTTTCCTCGCACCTTAACACGGTAGCTGCTACCCCATTTGATAGCTTGGATATTTAATCTCTTTAATCCTTCGAGCTCGTATGCAAACATGTTGCCTATATATTCTTGGGTATATTATTCTTCGTTGATATGACTTTATAATATTTTGGATCTTGTATCAGGATTGACTTTATATCAGAACCCTATAGAAAAAATCTGAAATTAATTAATTTCAGATATTTGGAGTATGACTTGTTGGAGGTTTTAAACCAGTTATAATATCCAACAACGTTATCAGTTTCGGTCATTGCCTATATTGGACTTGACTTTTTACCTGAGAAAAAAAGTTAATTAATTAATTAAGTTCGGTTTCGTTGTTAGGTTCGACTTCACCTTCACTAAGTCCGGTTTTGGGTTTAAGCTTGCGAGCTCGAATCTGGTCCCTATTCTTGTCGTCGTACCCCTTTTGATACGACAAACGAGCTTCACGTATGCGCTGATAGTAGCGCTTCTGCGCCGCCTTGATCCGCTCTTTGTTAGCGAGGTATTGCTGAGGTGAGTACGCCATCTTTGTATATTACTAACTTTATATTTATCAGGATCAAAATTAATTGTGCGTGATTCCGATGACGAATTGATCACGAAGTAATGTCTTGGTAGGCCATGAAAGAGAAGCTGATGTCAATGAAGCGTTGAAACATTCATTCATTACACCTGTTCGGGATACGGAACAAGGATTGCAAACTGCTCGATGGTTTGAGGTGTCTTCTTGGTGAAAGTTTTGTAGTAGAGTGGTGGAAGCAAAAAGAAGAGTCGATTGCCATTCGGACCCAGTTTCGCCAAATCATCTGCCGCCCCGCCCTTGATGTCATGCGTTTTTTCCACAGTCATCTGGAATCCACCGAACTGCGGCATCCACGCATCAATAGCAGCATAATTCGATGTCCGAGGCACGTACAGCTGATTTGCAAGTTGACCGACTTCCACCCGCTCCGCTATTTGCCGAGGCTGCGATGACCGTGGAATGTCGATTGTACCATCAGCTGGGGTGCCTCGTTTGCGTTTGCTCTTATCAGACAACAGCTTTCGATACACGAAAGTCCCACCCTGCTCCAGCAGATCCATAGAATAAAGCTCAAAGATGTATCCGCACAGTGATTGTGCTAGCGGGTTTCCATCGGACGAACCGAGAAGGCTTTGCAACTTCGCGCGGTCCAATCGCCACTTTGTTCGAACAATCAACTGCATCGCCAAATCTGATGCATAGACAACTTTGTACTCTCGATACGGTTCTTGGCTATGGATGTGAATCAAAATCTGAGCGATCTTGGTCTTCGAGTTGATCTCAGAGTAGATGGACACCAACATAATGCAATCATCGAGAGAACAACTGTTGCATGCGGACATCAGCCAAGCTTGTGGGTCTGTTTCAATGTCTTGCAACACCAGGCGAGGCACACCACCCAAGCACTCAAATCGATTCTCCCACACAGCTGCTGCATGTGGATACATGGGAGCAATTGTCGCCAGTTCTTCTTTTGTCCACAGTGGCATATAGAAAACATCTGGAGTAGGAGCAAGCTTCTTGAACTCACTGATGCAGTCTCGTCGCGGTGTGCTTGAGAGAAGAACGGAGCAGCACTCAATAGGCATTCCAGCAACATTTGTTGGGTCCACTGAGTCCACAAGACACCACAAATCGGGCGACCAGAATTGCTGATTGCCTGAATATGGCAACTGCTTGCACTCATGAATCGTACTGCCATCGAAGTAGATGGGTGGTTGTCTTGTGATAAATAGCACGCGCTTCTTATCCTTGATCAATCTCCACATGACATAGTAGACGAACACCGACTTGCCAATCCCAGGCGTGCCCGTAATTACTGCATACTTCCGGCGGTTTGGATCCACCTTCGACAGTGCTTGGGCAGCGATCGACTTGTACGAACAACGTACGTAGAGCTTTTGACGTTCAGTCAACGGTAACAGCGCCGGAAATTCGAGCCAATCACCAACTTGGTCAACCGTCGGGAATTGCGAGAAGAACGGATGAATGCAGTGATCGAAAACACCACCATCGGAGACAAGTGGAGCCGAGGTTCCTTGCTCCGGAACCACCACCAGCACGTGAACAGGACCCTTCAGAGCTGCAACTTCTTCCTTGGCGACTTGGAGCCGCACATCGTCTTGTGATAGTCCAACATCACCGATTTCCGCTCGCACCGCATCCAACAGCTTCAGGCCAGTAGTGTCACTAACACCTTCCTTCACATCTTTCTCCGTCAGCCACGCCCCAGCGCCGTCATCCTTCTTCGCCAGGAAGAGCTGCAGCTTGCTTGCGGCGAAGTCATACTTCTGGTCCTCAGCGATCGCCTTCTTCAAGTCATCCACCGAGTCACTCTCGTCCAGTCGCACCGAGAACGCGCTTCCCGCCTCACCAACGATCGCGCAGAAGAGCTTGACCATCTTTCCTCGAGCCGGCGGATTCTGGAATGAGGAAGAAAGGAGGGAGAGAATTTCCATTCGTATTTAAGCGGAAATAATGGCGTGTCACATAGACTTCCAACCAATGGCGAGAGGCCACGTCGTCGCGTGGTTAGAACGGCAGCTGGCGGTGAGGTGTTCTTGGCGGTAAGAAAAAAAAAATGCCGTGCTGCGCTCAACGGAGGTTAGCATGATTTTTCCCTTCGAATGAATACTGTACCTCCTTTTGCATGTAATCGCAATGGTGCTATGTGCGGTGCTTGGAGGTGTGGAGGAGACCTCCTTCGCACCAGGAGCTGGCCAGAATAGTTTGTACCAAACTTAGGCTTCAGTTTAGTCCTAGAAGATGGTGACTTTCCATATACGATAGTTAGATATAAGGGGTAACTTTAGCCGTAGAACCCGATTCTGCGGTCAGATTTGCTGAATTCGGACTCCAAATAGGTGAAATGGAAGCTAGAAAAATGTCTCTCGGAAGCTCAAAAGTTGGGGAAAAGGGCCTCAATAAGGGCTAGCAAATCATCAGTCAAAATACGAAAGTTGCTATTGGCTCAACCGGCAAAACATACGCCAAAACATAGTGTTTAGGTTAAAAGGAGGATAGGCAGCCGCCAACACCGACAACCAGGCAATCTGATTATCATAACACTACAAATCCCAGTTGATTAATCAATACAATATTTTAGAGGCTCTCCTCTTGGCTATCGGCCGCATCACTGTCGTCACTTACTTCTATATCTGCACACTCGATTTCATCGTCTTCAAGAGCTTGCAAGTACTTGTCCTCTTCTTCTGTATGTTCTATAAGCCTTCTTCCAGTCTTCAGACACGATACGACCTTTACTCGCCTCCACCTTTTTCTTCCAGCTCGCTAACATTTCTTCGCTGGATTGCGACCTAATCCAGCCTTTCTGTTTCCCATTATTCAGCTCAAATAGGCTGTAATTCAGGGTGATATGGAGGTGTGTACGACACGGAGTGGCCATACATAGTAGGCGATGGCAAAGCCCTTGTAGAAGGGAGGCGGTTTGTGTGCCTGGACTAGTAGCAGATGCGGTTTAAAAAGTGTTTCGTCATGCTCTACAGCTAGCAATACACACCGTTCTACAGTTAGTATCGTACAATTAAATACTCATTGACATTTACCATTATTGCGCTGCCACTGTAATATCTCGGCCCGTGTTGAGCGCGTCGTGGGTGCCGGCAGAATATTGCGCTTTTTTTGTGATATGCGGCTCCATCCATGTAAATATTACATGGTCCGTGTAACATGCTCAACTTCATACTCAAGTCTGAAAACCAGAACTCGAACTGAGGTGCATCGAAATTTCCATGGTAGTCACCCTCGCTGCCTTTCCTGCTCGCGACCCAATTCTCAAACGATTCCTCAACGAAATGACCACGAAGTGCATTTCCCTGGCGGTATAAAATGCCGGCTGCAATGATACATATTCTATTAAAAAAAATAGTAATAAAGTTAATATGACATGAACGTGACCTAAATATTTGTTTTTTTAACCATTAGCTTACCTGGATGCTTTGCCGCTAGCTGCGTACCTCTTCCGATCGGCTCCCAACCACGTTGTTCCCCGAACGTGGTTAACATTTACGTAGGATTCGTCCAGATATACTTCGGGTCTTATTGGATTGTTGTTTCGGTCCACTTCAGCACTAACACTTTGTGCTGTAATGGGCAGTCGATCTTTGTTGCATTTATTAACGTAGTCGTGTACGGCTGGTGCTACGTCTTCATCTTCATAACTTCGAGGGCGGCCTCGTCGTTCCTCAGCCACCTGTGCCTGACACCGATATCAATATAAGGTTAGACAGGTAACTGATATTTATCGTTAATAAAGCAGATGACCACCTACCTCGGAAGTGTCGGCGCCTTCACGCGTCTTGTAGGCCCGCCAGATGAGTGCAACCGTGCTGGTAGGTGTCCCAAGACACTGATGAACCAATTCGCGTGTTCGTCCTCCCACTCTACCGTCTTCCTGCCGCCCTTTTAAGAAGAACTTGTAGGCGTTCACAATCATAGCACGCTCATCGTCGCTAAGTCTTTTGCCTCTTGCCATCTTTCTAGCCGACTTGTGGATAATAGCTAACTGCATTCGAAAGAGGGGACGCTCAGCATGAGTTTGAGGGTCGGTATGGCTTGATCCGTCTAATAATAGCTGAGCAGCAATCAAAAATGTACCCATGTTAGAATTCCTGGTACAAACTATTTTGGCCAGTACAATAGCGGTAGGGATGTCAACGTTTGGTCTGAACTCAATACTCAGAAAAACTCTGACGTGAGTTGGAGTAGGCCGCGATCTCCCTCGAACTCCCTCAAGAAGTGACTGTCACCCCTTCAAATCCGTTATCGACAATCGTCAAATATTTAGTGGATCACAGCGAATAGACGCTGCACCCGTGCTTCACATTCGCTAAGTTGGCAGCCAACCCGTCCTCGCATCAAACGCAATTCCAGCTGCAGCAACATCTCCAGATCGAGGGCCCGTCAAGAGAGACCTCCAGCAGGCCGATGTATGGTAAATACCGTCTCGTGGGCGTGCCATGGTTGGCATCAACGCGCTGCAACGTACCTGGATCATAGATGGCCGTCTGGCGTTGACCTTTTGTCATGGCACAAGGACTAAACTTCGAGGACTCGGGGTTGTACAAGCCGTCGTTCGATCAGTTCGGCGATATGATGGTCTCCACGTACTGCTATAGCAGCGAGAGCAGCAAGACCAAACGTATGACGACACCGCCTGGCTGGGAGTACTGCTTGTCTCCTGACTACTACGCTTACTGCTGTCAGCCTTTCGCGTGCGCCATGCCCCAGACGACGACAATGCAACTCACTTCAGCATTGCAGAGTATGGTACTCGAGAAGACGCTAGTGTTTCGGTACAGGGCTCTGAGTATCTACATGGATTATGGATGTCGCTTTTACTGGAGACGGCGTTTCTTGCTCTGATCAAGGAATCTGTTGGCGTTGCTGTTGCAAGTGCAGTAGCTGTGGATATTGCTGCGGATATTCACCGGATGTTGCTGTGGGTGCAGTTCGTAGAAGCTCGTCTTGCCTTCTTAATACCGGCGCTCGCTTTCCTCTGAAATGCTTTGGTGCTTTTAATATTGGCAGCAATAGAATCGACATAGTCTTTCGAGCGAGCTATACGGCCTGAGGAATCTCGCGCCTTGAATACAAGACTCTTTGTTGCGATTGAAGATGTGTTAGATCTTGGATTTTGACTTTCACAGTGCTGGTGATTACAGCCCTACTTCGACGTGCTTATTGCGAGACTACATACATATCGAGTTGAATGCCGCAAACTATCCGACTAGCGATTACTTCCGACAATTATCTCTAGCATTATTAAAAGTTCCTACTTCTTCTTGCTGTCACCATTGTTTGGAAGAGAAGTCGACGCTTCTTCTGACTCCCATTCGGGAAACTCGAAGTTATCGTGGATAAAAAGCAAGTCTCGAACCAGGGAAAGAGTCAACTGGCTTCGCTTGCTGTTTACAATATTTCCAGCAGATGAAAACGCTCGCTAGGACGGAACAGAGGTGGTGACACATGCAAGCCATTGCCGTGCCAGTGGTGCTAGGTTAGGATACGATCTCCCGTTGTTTCTCCACCAATCCAACGGGTCAATATCAAAGCTGGTCTCTTCAACGTCTTCCAAGTAGCGGTAAACCTCAGCGTTGCAGCGTGTTTCAAGACGAGTCGCCCGCGTATCAGAAGAAGCACCAGACGGCCGTTGCGATCGCTTACCAAAGACACCTTCACATGCACTGACTCGTTGCTTCTTGGGGATTGCAGACGCGCCGGAAACCTCGTTGGAAGCTTCAGGCGACGACGACGGAGGGGGCATCACGTGTTCTTTTTTGGCTAACGCGATTGCAGCTTTAATGAGTCCCGATCTAGCCTCAGCACGCTCGGAGCTTGTGAGACCCTCCATATTGGTCAACCGCGGATCCAAGTATGATATCCAGAGCAACTCCTTTGGTAGGTCTGCAAATCGCTTTACAAATATATCCACGAAAGCAAGACGTACAGAAGCCATGAGATCCAACACCGATCGCTTGAACGGCTCGTTCTCTACCTGTAGAGCATCTTCGTCAAACAAGTCCTGTCTTTCCAGAGTCGTCTTTATCTGACGAAGACACGGAAATGCTAGCGCGAGGGTCGAGTATTCTTGCCCACCAAGAAGCTCAGATGTCGCCGCGATCGGATCCAGCAAAGCAATCGTGCACTTGACGGTAAATCAATCCTTTTGACTCGGTTGAAAGAGACTTGGTGTAGGCTTAAACTCCTTCTTACCCCTGGTAGACTTAAGGTAGCGATGGAAGCCTTTCAAAGGCTGCTTGAGGTCCACCATTCGCGCCAACAGATCCCGTGCACTGTCCCACCGAGTAGGGCAGCCCGTCAATACTTTTAATGGTTGTCTTTTACGCACATGCAGCTCGGTTTCGCCAGTGCGATCTGCGGCTATGAGACGTTCCTGGATGTTGTGTTGTCGATTTGTTGCTTTCTGCGAGGTATGAAAAAAAGTCGCAAGATCTCGAAATCGTTGCACCAGATCTCGGACTTCATCGAGAGCGTACAACTGCTCCATTACTTGCCATTCACGCAAGAAATCCGCAAGCTCCTGTACGGCTCGGTCCTGCTCCCATGGCTCTGCTTCGGTATAGGTGCCATTGTCTGCCGACCACTCCTACAGAGGCTGTCTCGCCGGGTGCCTCTACAGAAACATTCTGAGCTTCGAAAGCAGTTGAAAGCTCCATAACTTCTGGGAAAACTGCGGACGCACTTGACAGTAGTGGATTCCGCGATTCAGGCTGCGATGCTGAGGTCACTTCGGTGTTTGCTTCTCGACGTGGTTTCTGTCTGCGCTTGATAAGGGCTCCAGCAACAACGAGGTGCAATGAATGGGCTATGCAAGACATGTGAGGGACACCCATAATCTTACCAGCCAAGACGTCATTCGAAGCTCCATCTCGAACCAGTCGTAAGCAGAAGACTGGATTTAGACCCCATTGACTGAACCGTTTTGTCAACCCCTCTGCAATAGCGACACCGCTCTGGATGCCTGAAAAAAAAACATGACCTCGAGAGTCCAGTTGCATGGTCGGAAGTCTAGATTGAGGTAATGCAGTGTCAGTGCCACGTAACTCTCCGTTGTCCGACTAGTCCAAAATATCAGTAGTCACTCTATAGCCAAGTCCACGATGTCTAAGTGAACTTGGGTGCGGCCAGGTAATTTAAGTGAGATTCCACCTAATTTTTCAGTGATGGAGCGAACATAAAAGGTGAGTCCGTCGTCCTCCACAATCGAAAGTGGGCGAATACTCGTTGCGATCCATAGCTAGATACTGGCTGGCACGTCTTTGCTCTTCCTGAGTAACAGGAACAACTTTCTTCGTAGCACCTGGGGCCAATGTCAAGTAACTTGCAGCGAGCGTCATTTTAGCTACTTTCGCAGCTTTTTCCGTTTCTCGAAATCCAGTAAATATCTTCGATGATACCGTTCGAGATGTCTCTTCACATGACTCCTTCCCTTTTTAAAGAAGACCTTAGCGCTGCATCTGTGGCAGAACGCTCCACCAGCATGCTCATTTCCGTGTCTCGCTAGACTTTCATACTCAGGTTTTGGGGAACAGCTGTATAAACTGATACCAATGAGGGTTGTGGGCCCCTGAAATGTCGTTGAGTTTGGCTGGTACAGGGATCTTTTTGGGTGGGGGCTCAGCATTGTCGTCCTCGTCAATCTCCACAGCTGCCTCCGTGGGGTGGATTGCCTGACTGGAAGCGCTGGAGGGTTCATCTTGGGGTGATTGTGTATGGCGCCGCGAAGGAGTTCTAGGAGCTGGAGAGAGCATGAATCGTAGCCCAACTTGTGGCCGGGTAGATCGCTGGTTCTTCTTCCTCTTCTTTTTGTTCTTGACCGGGAAAGACGGCGACCAACATCGGGAGGTGTTGCAGGAGTCGAGGGCCTCTCGGAGGTTGTCCTAGCGATTTACAGAAACCGTAGATCAGTGTAGGCGCGAAGACTCGTTTGGAAGTGATGCATGAGGGCATTCCTCGCCCTGTCCGCCATATTTTGTCGGGTCAAATATATTATCTTGACTATTGTATTGAATGACTCCAAAACTCTAGGACAGAGTCCCCAGAAAATCCAGTAGACTTGGAGGGAAAATAGATAGCGTTTGAGTATTGAACAAAAGTAGAGTTGGTGCGAGTAGCGCAATACTTCAACTCCAAAGTTGGAGTAAAAATGAGTTGGAGTGAGCGGGGGTAGAAACGTTGACACCACTAGTAGGAACTGTGCAATATAACGGCATCGTACCTTCGCAGTTTGTGTTTGTCGGCACCCTTAAAATGATCCCAAACCGCCTTAGCAGTGATGTCCAGATCGAAAGGAAGCACTTTGTTTGAGAATACGTCCAGATAAATACCATCGTCTCCCTCACGCACTTGGGTATCCTTGTATGTGACCTCCATCGAGTTCAGGCCATTAGTGCAAAACACACAGCATCCATTTCGCGATAAGCGCCTTCAAGAATAACCAACATGTCCTCAAAAACACCGAGATCTGAATGATAGTTCACTATGCGTCCTGCCACGAAATCGGTTGTGTCGGGCGTCACTGTCCGGGCGCACTCCATAAGCTGTAGAATTTTTCACAACATTACGTCAGATCACAACAAAAATGTAACTCAATACGGTATAAAACAAAAAATGTGTCAAACCCCGTACCTGGTTCTTTGCTCGCTTGAGCAGTAGCATCTGCATGCTCTTGGCGGCCTTGAGTTGGCTCTCCAGCACCAATTTCAGGCGCGCGTTCTCAATCTCCGCCTTCTCCCTACGTTTGCGTTGCTGCTGAGCCACAGGCTTCCACGCTGACTGCTCAGCAACCGATGAGGGCACCATCGCGCCATCCTGTCCCGAAGTTGAATCATCGTGCCCATCCTGCTTGATCAGTTTCGTGGAGGATCGGTGTTGCTGCAGACTCTCTAGTTCCGCCTCAAGCTGAGCCACCTTCTCCCTTAGATATGCCACCTCAATGCGGCGTTCGTTCCTGGCCCGATTCGAGTCGCCAGTTACCCAACTCTTGCGTAGCAGCTTCTTAACCGTCTGGCGTCGCGGCGCTCGAGTGCGCTTGGGCTTCTCATGCTCCACACGACGAGGTGACCCGTCCTCATCAGTTGTGGTATGGTGATTCTCGCTGTTGGGTTGTGGTGACGCCGACGACGACGAGGAGCGGGAGAGTCTTTGGAAGACGATGGGAAGCTCAGCGCCCACTCCATCTCCTGCTTGCTCAGCACCTCTGAGGGCTGTGTGGGCACGGGCGCGGCTCTGCCGTCTGCAAACTCGTCCACGAAGGACAGCGCCGCCTCGAAGGCCGCCATCTCGTCATCTGCCAGGAACGCCATTGTCGTCGTACTGCCTGCTTTCAACTAACTGTGACACAAGTTGTATAATTTATACACATACGGATTTTCAACCAATTGAAGGGTGAAAAAAGACGTATTGGCCAATGATATGCTGTCGAACTATCATCAGTCTTAAAAACGCTAGTGAATACCAAAGGTCATACCAAACGCTGATGTGGATGCGGCGATGGATAGATAACTATCGCTATATGGTGTAATAACATGTCGTTCGAACTCACTTTTGGAAAATACAAGAACAAGCCCATTGAGGAGGTATATGCTTCCGACCCTGGCTATTGTCGATGGATGCACAACCAACCCAGCCTCAACATCAGTGATGATATTAAAACATTTCTACGTACGAAGTTTCTCAATAATGATAACTCGTACTTGATGAGCTGGGGTAAATACAAGGGTAAGACACTCAAACAGATCAGTAGCGTGGACCCTAACTACATCGATTGGCTTCGCAAGAGTCAGTTTGTAATTGAGAAGTGCCCTAAGCTACTCAAGGAACTCAACTAAGAGATAAAAAATATTTGTTTGGCTCGAGTTTAGTATGACAGAATTATCGTGATCCTGATATATAAAATGCTATGTTATAATAATGAAGATATATCTATAAGATCACCAACGCCGACGAATCGATTGTGTATGTGGGTAGTACCACTAAGACACTTAAAGATAGATGGAGATGTCGTCGTAGTCACTATAAAATGTGGTTAGATGGTAGACATCGAGCATGCTCGATTTATTATAGTTTCAAAGAATATGGAATTGAAAAATTCTCGATTAGTTTGATTTCTGAGCACGAAATTCTTAATCGACAGAAACTCAATGAATTTGAGCAACTCGTCATCAACGATACGGATTGTGTTAATAAAATCCCTGCATATAGAACTGCAAGTGAAATAATAAAGCAAGAAACGAACGTTCCATCGGAGATAATTGTCTGTAAATGTGGTGAAACATACACTCGCGGTCATAAAGCTCGACACGAGGAAACAGAGCGTCATCGCTACGGTATCGCATCCGAAGAGGAAAGAAAAAATATTGATAAAGTACGTAAAGAAGCTCTTAAAGCTCGACGGAATGCTAAAGTTGAGTGTGAGTGCGGGACGTCATATCCAAGAGATGGTAAATCGCACCATGTTCGAAAATCAAAAGCCCATCTTTAATGGTTAGCTGATCACCATTAGGATAATCATCTTTTTTCTGACGCTGTAGAGAACTCTAGAACTTCCCCAGTCAAGCGATCCAATGTCAGTTCTTGTTCGCTAATTACGAGGACCAATAGATTCACACCTTGGCAGCCCGCGTTGGTACCCTGGATCTGAATCGACTGGGGAATATCCTTCTCAGGCAAACGACTAACATCAGCGATAAGCATGCGGTTAGATAGCGACCACGCCTGGTAATTAAGCAGTCCATTAACTAGTTCAGGAGTCAGATCACCGTTAATGGCTCCAATCTTAGCAATCTCATTAGTGAAGTGGTGGAAGTCATAGTCATGACTGATATCGATCACCTGCGACGAACCGATGCCGACATTGAAGTTGCGAATCGACGAACCAGGCTGTAGCGTCCATGGGGCAGAATCGAAAGGGCTCTGGAATTCCTGAACAGCGGCGGTTGCGAAGCTGCTTGTCTGCTCTGCAAAAGGGAGTACTACTACATACTTAGCGTTCTCAACACTCGCCGACAGTTGGAGGTCGAAAGCAGCGTTGAACTGTGTCGATTGCTTACCAATACCGGCGCGCTGGTAAAACCACTAAGCACAGCAATCATTGTAGCGAACCTTCTTGACTGGCTTGGAAATGATAGCCTGAGGGTTCTCGAGATGTACGAAAGGCACATAGAGTCGAGCAGTCGTGAAAGGCATGTAAGTGCCATCAATAGTTGGCTCAAGAGCATTAACTACCGCACCCCAAGAAACACTAAAGCCGGCAGAAGCAGCAAGAACACTCGCCATAGGATTACCAGTGGCAGCACTTGCGATCATGATCGGACAAGTATTACCACTCGCAAGGGTAGTAGAAGTTAGAGACATATTCTTAGAAGCATCAACGGCAACGACAGAAGTACCCTGATTTACACGGAAACGAAGTCGGACGCGATGGTGGACTCTCAGCAGCCTTTGAGGCTTCCCATCGCTACCTTAAGTCTACCGGGGGTAAAAGGAGTTTCAGCCTACCCAGTCCTCTTTCAACCGAGTCAGGAATTGATTTACCGTCAAGTGCACGATTGCTTTGCTGGATCCGATCGCGGCGACATCTGAGCTTCTTGGTGGGCAAGAATACTCGACCCTCGCGCTAGCATTTCCGTGTCTTCGTCAGATAAAGACGACTCTGGAAAGACAGGACTTGTTTGACGAAGATGCTCTACAGGTAGAGAACGAGCCGTTCAAGCGATCGGTGTTGGATCTCATGGCTTCTGTACGTCTTGCTTTCGTGGATATATTTGTAAAGCGATTTGCAGACCTACCAAAGGAGTTGCTCTGGATATCATACTTGGATCCGCGGTTGACCAATATGGAGGGTCTCACAAGCTCCGAGCGTGCTGAGGCTAGATCGGGACTCATTAAAGCTGCAATCGCATTAGCCAAAAAAGAACACGTGATGCCCCCTCCGTCGTCGTCGCCTGAAGCTTCCAACGAGGTTTCCGGCGCGTCTGCAATCCCCAAGAAGCAACGAGTCAGTGCATGTGAAGGTGTCTTTGGTAAGCGATCGCAACGGCCGTCTGGTGCTTCTTCTGATACGCGGGCGACTCGTCTTGAAACACGCTGCAACGCTGAGGTTTACCGCTACTTGGAAGACGTTGAAGAGACCAGCTTTGATATTGACCCGTTGGATTGGTGGAGAAACAACGGGAGATCGTATCCTAACCTAGCACCACTGGCACGGCAATGGCTTGCATGTGTCACCACCTCTGTTCCGTCCTAGCGAGCGTTTTCATCTGCTGGAAATATTGTAAACAGCAAGCGAAGCCAGTTGACTCTTTCCCTGGTTCGAGACTTGCTTTTTATCCACGATAACTTCGAGTTTCCCGAATGGGAGTCAGAAGAAGCGTCGACTTCTCTTCCAAACAATGGTGACAGCAAGAAGAAGTAGGAACTTTTAATAATGCTAGAGATAATTGTCGGAAGTAATCGCTAGTCGGATAGTTTGCGGCATTCAACTCGATATGTATGTAGTCTCGCAATAAGCACGTCGAAGTAGGGCTGTAATCACCAGCACTGTGAAAGTCAAAATCCAAGATCTAACACATCTTCAATCGCAACAAAGAGTCTTGTATTCAAGGCGCGAGATTCCTCAGGCCGTATAGCTCGCTCGAAAGACTATGTCGATTCTATTGCTGCCAATATTAAAAGCACCAAAGCATTTCAGAGGAAAGCGAGCGCCGGTATTAAGAAGGCAAGACGAGCTTCTACGAACTGCACCCACAGCAACATCCGGTGAATATCCGCAGCAATATCCACAGCTACTGCACTTGCAACAGCAACGCCAACAGATTCCTTGATCAGAGCAAGAAACGCCGTCTCCAGTAAAAGCGACATCCATAATCCATGTAGATACTCAGAGCCCTGTACCGAAACACTAGCGTCTTCTCGAGTACCATACTCTGCAATGCTGAAGTGAGTTGCATTGTCGTCGTCTGGGGCATGGCGCACGCGAAAGGCTGACAGCAGTAAGCGTAGTAGTCAGGAGACAAGCAGTACTCCCAGCCAGGCGGTGTCGTCATACGTTTGGTCTTGCTGCTCTCGCTGCTATAGCAGTACGTGGAGACCATCATATCGCCGAACTGATCGAACGACGGCTTGTACAACCCCGAGTCCTCGAAGTTTAGTCCTTGTGCCATGACAAAAGGTCAACGCCAGACGGCCATCTATGATCCAGGTACGTTGCAGCGCGTTGATGCCAACCATGGCACGCCCACGAGACGGTATTTACCATACATCGGCCTGCTGGAGGTCTCTCTTGACGGGCCCTCGATCTGGAGATGTTGCTGCAGCTGGAATTGCGTTTGATGCGAGGATTGCGCTGTGCTTGAGCATTCTAGCCTGCTCGTGTGCTCTATTCGCGTGTGATGCAGCGGTCTATATATTCGCTGTGATCCATCTAAATATTTGACGATTGTCGATAGACGGATTTGAAGGGGTGACAGTCACTTCTTGAGGGAGTTCGAGGGAGATCGAGTACTCCACCTACTCCTTAAGTCATGAGAGTCAGAGTTTTTCTAGAGTATCAGAATTGACATCACATACCTACCGCTGTACTGGCCATGAATGTAGTTAATGAGATTTAGACATCAACATACCATGGGTACATTTTGATGCTTGTGCAGCTATTTATTAGACGGATCAAGCCCTATACTACTCCACATCGTAGCACCCATCTTTCGAATGCAGTTAGCGATGATGTATCCACAATTATCTAGTGCGAAGATAAAAAGTGGCAAGAGGCAAAAGACTTAGCGACGATGAGCGTGCTATGATTGTGAACGCCTACAAGTTCTTCTTAAAAGGGCGGCAGGAAGACGGTAGAGTGGGAGGACGAACACGCGAATTGGTTCATCAGTGTCTTGGGACACCTACCAGCACGGTTGCACTCATCTGGCGGGCCTACAAGACGCGTGAAGGCGCCGACACTTCCGAGGTAGGTGGTCATCTGCTTTATTAACGATAAATATCAGTACCTGTCTAACCTTATAATTTGATATCGGTGTCAGCACAAGGTGGCTGAGGAACGACGAGGCCGCCTCGAAGTTATGAAGATGAAGACGTAGCACAGCCGTACACGACTACGTTAATAAATGCAACAAAGATCGACTGCCCATTACAGCGACAAAGTGTTATTGCTGAGTGGAGAGGTACACGTCCATAAAGATCTCTCGGCGGGCAATGAGTCGGCTTTTGCGTCGTTTAGGGATCGCTACATCAAAGGCGAGAGTCGCCACTACATGGCTGACTCCGTGCAGAATGTTGCTTATCGAGCAACATATTGGCAGCTAAAGGTGGCCAAACCGGACCGAAACAACAATCCAATAAGACCCGAAGTATATCTGGACGAATCCTACGTAAATGTAACCACGATCGGGGAACAACGTGGTTGGGAGCCGATCGGAAGAGGTACGCAGCTAGCGGCAAAGGATCCAGGTAAGCTAATGGTTAAAAAAACAAATATTTAGGTCACGTTCATGTCATATTTAACTTTATTACTATTTTTTTTAATAGAATATGTATCATTGCAGCCGGCATTTTATACCGCCAGGGAAATGCACTTCGTGGTCATTTCGTTGAGGAATCGTTTGAGAATTGGGTCGCGAGCAGGAAAGGCAGCGAGGGTGACTACCATGGAAATTTCGATGCACCTCAGTTCGAGTTCTGGTTTTCAGACTTGAGTATGAAGTTGAGCATGTTACACGGACCATGTAATATTTACATGGATGGAGCCGCATATCACAAAAAAGCGCAATATTCTGCCGGCACCCACGACGCGCTCAACACGGGCCGAGATATTACAGTGGCAGCGCAATAATGGTAAATGTCAATGAGTATTTAATTGTACGATACTAACTGTAGAACGGTGTGTATTGCTAGCTGTAGAGCATGACGAAACACTTTTTAAACCGCATCTGCTAGAGCTAGTCCAGGCACACAAACCGCCTCCCTTCTACAAGGCAGTTGCCATCGCTACTATGTATGGCCACTCCGTGTCGTACACACCTCCATATCACCCTGAATTACAGCCTATTGAGCTGATATGGGGAAACATGAAGGGCTGGATAGGTCGCAATCCAGCGAAGAATGTTAGCGAGCTGGAAGAAAAGGTGGAGGCGAGTAAAGGTCGTATCGTGTCTGAAGACTGGAAGAAGGCTTATAGAAGCATACAGAAGGAAGAGGACAAGTACTTGCAAGCTCTTGAAGACGATGAAATCGAGTGTGCAGATATAGAAGTAAGTGACGACAGTGATGCGGCCGATAGCCAAGAGGAGAGCCTCTAAAATATTGTATTGATTAATCAACTGGGATTTGTAGTGTTATGATAATCAGATTGCTGGTTGTCGGTGTTGGCGGCTGCCTATCCTCCTTTTAACCTAAACACTATGTTTTGGCGTATGTTTTGCCGGTTGAGCCAATAGCAACTTCGTATTTTGACTGATGATTTGCTAGCCCTTATTGAGCCCTTTCCCCAAACTTTTGAGCTTCCGAGAGACATTTTTCTAGCTTCCATTTCACCTATTTGGAGTCCGAATTCAGCAAATCTGACCGCAGAATCGGGTTCTACGGCTAAAGTTACCCCTTATATCTAACTATCGTATATGGAAAGTCACCATCTTCTAGGACTAAACTGAAGCCTAAGTTTGGTACAAACTATTCTGGCCAGCTCCTGGTGCGAAGGAGGTCTCCTCCACACCTCCAAGCACCGCACATAGCACCATTGCGATTACATGCAAAAGGAGGTACAGTATTCATTCGAAGGGAAAAATCATGCTAACCTCCGTTGAGCGCAGCACGGCATTTTTTTTTTCTTACCGCCAAGAACACCTCACCGCCAGCTGCCGTTCTAACCACGCGACGACGTGGCCTCTCGCCATTGGTTGGAAGTCTATGTGACACGCCATTATTTCCGCTTAAATACGAATGGAAATTCTCTCCCTCCTTTCTTCCTCATTCCAGAATCCGCCGGCTCGAGGAAAGATGGTCAAGCTCTTCTGCGCGATCGTTGGTGAGGCGGGAAGCGCGTTCGAGGTGAAGATCGATGATGATGAGTCGGTTTCTGCGTTGAAGGACGCGATCAAGGCGAAGAACAAGAGGACGATTACATGTGACGCCAAGGACCTGCAGCTCTTCCTGGCGAAGAAGGATGGCGGCGCTGGGGCGTGGCTGACGGAGAAAGATGTGAAGGAAGGTGTTAGTGACACTACTGGCCTGAAGCTGTTGGATGCGGTGCGAGCGGAAATCGGTGATGTTGGACTATCACAAGACGATGTGCGGCTCCAAGTCGCCAAGGAAGAAGTTGCAGCTCTGAAGGGTCCTGTTCACGTGCTGGTGGTGGTTCCGGAGCAAGGAACCTCGGCTCCACTTGTCTCCGATGGTGGTGTTTTCGATCGCTGCAGTGATCCGTTCTTCTCAAAATTCCAGACGGTTTACCAAGTTAATAGTTGGCTCGAATTTTCGTCGTTGCTGCCGCTAACGAGACGTCAGAAGCTCTACATTCGCTCTTCGTACAAAGTGATCGCCGACAAAGCACTGTTGAATCCAGATGGAAACATGGTCAAGTATGCTGTCGTCACGGGCACGCCTGGGGTTGGCAAGTCGGTGTTCGTCTACTATGTCATGTGGAGATTGATCAAGGACAGGAAGCGAGTGCTGCTTTTCGAAGGCGAGGGGAATTTCTACTTTGATGGAACGACGATGTTCACATGCAAGGCACTGCCTGATAAGTCCAACCTACAGTTCTGGTCGCCTGATCTGTGGTGCCTTGTTGATTCGCTGGACCCAACAAGTATTCCTGGACTTCCCTACCGGCGATGTTCAGTACTTCTCGCAAGCACACCGCGGCGGGATTGCATTGGTGAATTCAAGAAGCTTGCTCCTACTCCAGATGTTTTCTACATGCCACTGTGGACAAAAGAAGAACTGGCGACAATTGCTCCCATGTATCCACATGCAGCAGCTGTGTGGGAGAATCGATTTGAGTGCTTGGGTGGTGTGCCTCGCCTGGTGTTGCAAGACATTGAAACAGACCCACAAGCTTGGCTGATGTCCGCATGCAACAGTTGTTCTCTCGATGATTGCATTATGTTGGTGTCCATCTACTCTGAGATCAACTCGAAGACCAAGATCGCTCAGATTTTGATTCACATCCATAGCCAAGAACCGTATCGAGAGTACAAAGTTGTCTATGCATCAGATTTGGCGATGCAGTTGATTGTTCGAACAAAGTGGCGATTGGACCGCGCGAAGTTGCAAAGCCTTCTCGGTTCGTCCGATGGAAACCCGCTAGCACAATCACTGTGCGGATACATCTTTGAGCTTTATTCTATGGATCTGCTGGAGCAGGGTGGGACTTTCGTGTATCGAAAGCTGTTGTCTGATAAGAGCAAACGCAAACGAGGCACCCCAGCTGATGGTACAATCGACATTCCACGGTCATCGCAGCCTCGGCAAATAGCGGAGCGGGTGGAAGTCGGTCAACTTGCAAATCAGCTGTACGTGCCTCGGACATCGAATTATGCTGCTATTGATGCGTGGATGCCGCAGTTCGGTGGATTCCAGATGACTGTGGGAAAAACGCATGACATCAAGGGCGGGGCGGCAGATGATTTGGCGAAACTGGGTCCGAATGGCAATCGACTCTTCTTTTTGCTTCCACCACTCTACTACAAAACTTTCACCAAGAAGACACCTCAAACCATCGAGCAGTTTGCAATCCTTGTTCCGTATCCCGAACAGGTGTAATGAATGAATGTTTCAACGCTTCATTGACATCAGCTTCTCTTTCATGGCCTACCAAGACATTACTTCGTGATCAATTCGTCATCGGAATCACGCACAATTAATTTTGATCCTGATAAATATAAAGTTAGTAATATACAAAGATGGCGTACTCACCTCAGCAATACCTCGCTAACAAAGAGCGGATCAAGGCGGCGCAGAAGCGCTACTATCAGCGCATACGTGAAGCTCGTTTGTCGTATCAAAAGGGGTACGACGACAAGAATAGGGACCAGATTCGAGCTCGCAAGCTTAAACCCAAAACCGGACTTAGTGAAGGTGAAGTCGAACCTAACAACGAAACCGAACTTAATTAATTAATTAACTTTTTTTCTCAGGTAAAAAGTCAAGTCCAATATAGGCAATGACCGAAACTGATAACGTTGTTGGATATTATAACTGGTTTAAAACCTCCAACAAGTCATACTCCAAATATCTGAATTAATTAATTTCAGATTTTTTGTATATTAGTATGATATAAAGTCAATCCTGATACAAGATCCAAAATATTATAAAGTCATATCAACGAAGAATAATATACCCAAGAATATATAGGCAACATGTTTGCATACGAGCTCGAAGGATTAAAGAGATTAAATATCCAAGCTATCAAATGGGGTAGCAGCTACCGTGTTAAGGTGCGAGGAAAAACTGGTAAGATGGTTTATGTTAGCAACCTTTCACGTCCAATCAACCAGAGATTGGTGGCTAAGCAGTACAATGTTTCAATTGAAACCCTTGAGAAGCACATGTCGCCCGACTACAAGACTGATCCTAAGAACCGTTTTTACAATGGTAATCACATGGAATCACACCTATATGAGGGTGTTGAGCCTTCTGATTTTTACGACAAGCTCGAGAACGTTCTTTCGACACAGGCGAGTGTGTTTAAGGTAAATGTTGCTCTCGGGTACGAACTTGTGAGCAAGACCGGTCCTGATAACACTCGCTACTTCTACCCGAATCTCGCTAATACTTATGTATTCAATAAGCCTGTCGCTATCAATAGCAAGGCTGATATTCAAAAGAAGGTGATTTCGGAAATCCGTTCTATGGAGTTGGCTGACAAACTCAACTACCCCAGCTCCGGGTATAAGCTCAAGGCGATCACTGCATTCAAGATTTTCATCTACCATCGCGACCATACTCTGGGGGATAGCGAAGCTGTCATCCCTAAGATTATTCGCGAAAACAAGCATGTAATCAACTTCCCTAAGACCAACAACAAGTGCGTCTTCCACTGCATCGCCTAGCATTCATTCCAGAGTCCTAAGAAAGATCCTCGAAGAATTCAGGCTCAGGTGAAAGAGGCATTCAAGCGCTACTGCTCTTTCAAGGGGATTACATATACGTTGAGTCTGTTTAGAAGCTTCAAGCCCATTGACCGACTACAGCTCGATGAGGTTGAGGACTGCTTTCAACTTGGTATTAACGTATATAATATGGATGTAGCTTCTGGACATGTAGAATGCATTCGTAGATCGGACAAGGGGTATGAAGCTATGGATATTCTATCGTACGATAATCACGCTCTTTACATCAAGAACATCGATATGCTTCAGTCTAAGTATCAATGCCCTAAGTGTGAAATGGTTTTCATCAGCGCTGAAAAGCTTAAAAACCACAAGAAGGATCAGTGCGAGCTTATGAATATTGAGAGCTTCCCGGCTGAACCAACTATCTACAAACCAGCTCAGAACACGATACGATGACTGCTTACGAAGTATTCCATCAAGGATGCTGACCAGTACATCGACCACTTCTTCGTTTATGACTTTGAGGCCATCCTTAAGCCTACCGCGACTCAACACGGGGAGAATACTGTCTTCACGAACGAGCACATTCCAGTGTCTGTATCAGTAGCTGATAGCTTAACCGAGGAGGTGCGCTGCTTTGAAAATGACGATCCAAAGATGTTGCTTACGGATATGTCCAAATACATCGGTGATGTATCGGTGAAGATCCAGCAGTACAATGTCAATAAGTACAAGTCGCTTCTACAGAAAATCATCAATGCTCACGGTCTGACAGGTATGGAAATTCCGGGGGTACATCTTGGTAAGACCTACAAGATGTCTGATGTGGAGAGTTGGATTGGAGAAGGAAAGTATGCCAGCTTCTTTGACTTTCACAGCAGTCTTGGCTTTGGTAAGAAAAGGTCTGATTACGGAAAACTGAAACAGCTGCTTGATCAGGTACCAGTATTCGGCTTCCATTCTGGTCGATACGATATCAACTTGATTAAGAGGGACTTGTTTGCCGTCATTGGTACTGACAACATCAAATCTGTCATCAAGAACCCCAACTACATGTGCATTGCTACATCGGACATTAAAAAATGCTCGATATTAGCAACTATGTACCAGCTGGTACCAGCTACGATAAGTATCTTACGACATATCTCGGTGGATGCAAATGCGATGACAAAATTAGATGTGTCTGTGGTCTTGGCAAGGGTCTTTTCCCGTACGAGTAGATCACTGCGTTCAATGTGCTAACCCAGACTACTATCCCACCTAAGTCAGCTTTTGACAGCAAGCTCCGTGGAACAAGCATCACCGGTGATGACTACGAACGAGTGAAGTTCGTGTGGGAGTACTACGATATGAAATCAATCAAGGACCTACTGGTCTGGTACAACAATCTCGATGTAGTTCCATTTATCAAGGCTATCAAAGCCCAGCGTGAGCTATTCAAGCGTTTCGATCTGGATATGTTTGCTGATGGAGTGTCGCTACCTGGCCTTTCGGAGAAGGTCATGTATCAGACCTGCTTCAGTAATCTCCAATATCCGGATAAGAAACCTGCTAACGCATTCAAATTTCCAGCTAAGCGCATGGGTGGCTACAAAAGTCAGGATGCTAAGGCACAGCGAACATTTGGTATGACACTCGAGCACTTGGATACATTGCTGCAAAAGCAAAAATATCTGTGTGGTTTATGCTACTGCCAGCTGACCGCTGGTACCGCTTCAGCAGATCGTGTCAACAATAATCTTGGCCACATCGACGGCAACATCTTGATCAGCTGCGTAAAGTGCAACACCGCTCGTAAGGACATGTCGCTCAAGGGATTTCGATATAAGAAGTTGCTTGAGCTCAACTCGGACAGACTGGTATATTCTATTGATCGGGAGGAGAAGGATATCTATGCTAAGATGAAGGCCAACATCGCTGGAGGCCCATCCATTATTTTCAATCGCAACGCTAAGCGCAATGAGACAAAGATTCATGGTGGTAAGGTCTGTAAGAAAATTATTGGAT
The DNA here is from genome assembly GCA_016864655.1 of Phytophthora cactorum. Taxonomy (NCBI): domain Eukaryota; phylum Oomycota; class Peronosporomycetes; order Peronosporales; family Peronosporaceae; genus Phytophthora; species Phytophthora cactorum. The sequence goes on from NHQK01000052.1 coordinate 27,094, forward strand.
ACGATGCTAACGCTTTGTACCTGTGGGCTCTTGGTAATGAGATGCCATGCGGTCAATTGACTACAGTTGAGGCGTATGATGGTATCATTGATGACATAAAGACAGACAAGTTATTTGACTTTCTCGAGTGCGATATTCGTACTCCAGACCATCTAAAAGACTATTTCAGTGAGATGACTCCCATTTTTAAGAATGTACTGATCGATTGTACAAATGAGAGTATCATTGGTAAGCGCATGTTCGATTACAATGAGGCACGCAAGCAAAGCCGAGCAAAGTCAGCTCGTAAGCTGATCGGTAGCTACTTTGGTGAAAAGGTTCTCATCTACACACCTTTGCTTAAGTGGTACCTTTCTCATGGTATGGAGATCACCAAGATTTACTGCTTTATCAAGGCCAGCTCTCACAAGGCTTTTGCTCCATTTATGGAGGCTGTATCAAATGCTCGTCGAGAAGACGATGTTGATAAGTCAAAGGCGATGATTACTGAGATGATGAAACTTGTAGGCAACAGTGCTTTCGGACGATCTGACATGGACATGAGCAAGCACAAAGAGGTCAAGTATGAGTCTAATGACAAAGCTATTAAGAGGAAGATCGAACACTTTACGTTCCATGGTCTTGAGGAACTTAATGGCGCGTGTGAAATCACCATGAAGAAACGCCGACTCAATAACAAGAACCCCATCCATTTGTCGATTGCCATCTACCAGCTCGCTAAGCTACGCATGCTTCAGTTCTACTATGACTGTATCGATTTCTACTTTGACCGCTCTGACTTCCAGTATCAGGAGATGGACACTGACTCGGCTTATATCGCTTTCAGCTGTGAAAAACCGTTTCAAGACTGTATCAAGCCTGAGCTACGTGAGCACTTCCAGGAACACAAGTACGATTGGTTCCCACGCGACTACAACACTGACGTAGCTAAATTTGATCGTCGTACCCCTGGTCTATTCAAGGATGAATGGTCAGGTGATGCTATGGTCTCACTATCGAGTAAGAACTATATTTGCTATCTACCTGACGAATCTTACAAGGTCAAAGTTTCCGCAAAGGGTGTACAGCAGGGTCGTGGTCGAAATGAACATGTCCTTAACCCCGACGGATTTGAGACTGTTGTACGGGACCGCATCACACTTCAGGGTACTACTAAGGGTTTCAGACTATCGAAAGAAACCAAGTCTATCATCACCTATACTCAAACAAAGAGTGCCCTTTCATATTTCTACGATAAGCGACAGGTACTGTCGAACGGTATTTCTACGATTCCACTAAATATCTACGGGGGATATATTGAGCTGATGCTCAGACTTCAACTAAGTCTGACCATTTTTTTTTGCTGTAAAATATAGGATCATGCCTGAGCTACGAGATGACGCATCCTTTCGTGATCTACTATCAAAACTCTACTATGACCCAAAAACCGGTTTTATCGGGACTCAAGCTCTGTATCAGAAGGCAAAGGAGCTAGATCCTAAGATAACTCTCAAAATCGTAAAAGATTGCGAGTCAGACCGATATTCAACGATTTCAGGAGCAGAAGAAGCGATTCGATGGCTTCAAAATAGCTTCACACAACCCCAACTCGTGGCAAATGGATCTTGCGTTTTGGGAGAAACGACCTATTTTGACTGCAATCAACATCAACTCAAGGTTGGGTTACGCAAAGCACTTGTCAAACAGGACTGCACCAACTGTTGTAGCAGCGCTTAAAGCGTTTGTTCGCCTCCATAAGGTGGATATCATCACAAGCGATAATGGTAGCGAGTTCATGAACTCACAGGCTCAAGAATTCTTCAAATCCAAGAAAATTGAGCACTACAACAACGAGCCCGGTGATCATGGTACTATGGGAAAAATCGAGCGATTTAACAGAACGTTAAAGCAGCGACTAACTAAAATGTCTCCCAAGAGGATTACGCAAAAGCTTATCGCTGACGTTATTGAAAACTACAATACACGTTTCATCGCTCGATTGGTATGACCCCGAATGAGGCAAAAGGCAAAGTAATGGATGCGGATCTGAGTCATAATAAGGTGGAAGCCGATAGAATTGAAAAGGAGTTCGAGGTCGGATCAAGCGTATTATACCGTCTCAAGAAGCAGGCATTTGATAAAGAAATTGCTCGATGGAGCAAAGCAGTCTATATACCATCGTTGAAATTGATGGCTACCGAGTCCAAATGCGTTCAAAAAATGGTCATACCCTCTACAAGGCACCAAACGATCTTAAAATTGTTAAAACAGAGACTACAGATGGATCGAGGCGATATTCTTGAGGCGGAAAAGATCTTGGATCACAAGAAGATACGGTCTGGGAAGTACAAATATCTGATAAGATGGCTTGGTAATGAGCCTGACTCCTGGGAGCCACAAGATAACCTGCGGTTAATTAACAAGAACAGGAGATCAACTCTTGAGAAAGAGTACTGGAAGTAAAAAAAATGAGCCATGATTAGCTTAAAAATGTAATTGATAGAGGCATCCTCTGTAAGCTTTTGATCCATATATTATTTTCAATATTTTTAATGAGATTAGAATGATCTGACTTGTTATATAGACACTCATCTCGTAATAATGTGCCCAAGTTGTATAGAGAAGGAACGTGAGCTTGTGAAACTTCGACGCAAGCTGTGGATCATCCAAGAAGTAAGTCGAATCAAGAATGAGTTGCTGAATCTTGATGCAGCCGCGAATTTCCGTAAAACGGTAGTCAATCAAAGTATAAACGCGAATTGGAAGCAATATTTGGCGTTCCGTTCCATTGTATCAAAGACCGATATCTAAATCTTCTAAAATGAGCGAAACCGTATCTGTCATTCGTATCTACCTTTTTGCCATGACTCAGTTATGCCGAGCTACTGGTAGAAACCTAATTACGCCACTCATGTTTTTACGAACTCACAACATATAGGATCAATATGTTTCCAGATTTCACATCGCTCGCTCAGAGAGAGCAAAAACGGCAGGAGCTACTTGAAAGAGCTCAGCGTCGCGTTCGTCAAGCTAAAGCGAAGCGTGAGATGTATGAAGATGCTTCGTGGGCTACTGACATTTCCAATGGGATCGCTACAGTCCCTAAGAAAACAACTTCCACAACTCAGACAGACTCAACAACAGAGTTGTCTGAGCCCTTTAAAAATCCAGTGATTGATGAATTCTCCCAGACAAACCCTGAGGTATCAACACCTAATATTCTACCTGTGATGGTCGATGCTGAAGTTGATGCTCGTCCTCAAGTATCTGATTTTGGAGTGAATATATCACCTCAAACGATCGATATTGGAACTGATGCCACTCCACAAACAGTGGATGCTGAAACAAACACAAAAAATAGATTAGTAGATACCGAGGATCAAGTAGCTGCACGATCATGGATTAAGAATTTATTTAACCTCAATCCAAACTGAGCAGCGCTTCGAGTTAAGCCAATTAAGCGCAAAACTGGTAAGGATGACAATCGATACTATCTCGGTAGTAAAGCTTCATTAGTAAGCATCAGAACGGCTAAAAAGAGTAAGTCTTATCAATCGATTGACTAGGTTGCTACTGAGCAAAAACTCAGGGATATCTGGGTACGAGGGTGAAAGCAAATCGATCGATGAGGTCAGTGATATGAGACTTGAAGATCCGCTTTTATCATGCTTCACTAATGAAGGATCGGTTGGAAAAACAACGATTCGAGCGAGAACGCAAGGGGGAAGATTTAGAAGATCTTGACGTCATTCTAAAGGATCGCAGACTACCTAATATCACGTTTGATAAAAAAAGCAACTTCCACAGCTACTGATGATGAGTCGAGTAAGTTAAGACTGTTTTGGATCATTTTCCAAAAACAAGGAAATGCTTGAGTCAAATGGTAAAAAAAAAGAGCATCGCTCCTATCTTCAAAGGTACTCTCAAGTCGAACGAAATTGGTCGAGATGAGTACGTATGGATCGATAATGGTTCAATCGTGGTTTATGGTAAAGAGTCAAACCTGATTCTTAAGGCAACTATCAAAACGATAAGTTGGTCATCGACACTCAATCAATTCTTGGAAATGGTAAAGAGCAGAGGATTGGAACTCAGTACGGTAGGTAAGCTGATAAAGGAACTGACTGCTAAAACATATAATTGGTATTGGTGGACGAATTACATTGAGCCTCGACATGGACTAAATCTGGCTTAGACGAAGGTATGAACGAGAAGCTATCCACCCCTGATAACGACGCGAAGCTAATTCTTGAACAATTATTACCGACGTCTCTTAGAAAAAGAAGGTAAGCATTCCTTTTCGCCTCAAAACCGATTGTAGATTCTGAGACTGGTGTAAAACCTCACCCCACGTACTACTTCGGGGAGCCAATGCGTGATAGGAATACTTTAATATCAGAAACAAAGATCATAAGTTTGGTTTCAGGGAAGGTTGGAGTGATTTGATGAAGGTATTGCGCTGGATGGATACTTTCCTTTCTCTACTGAGTGAACTAAACCCACTCGAGCGGGTGAAATATGCTACGCCGCTTCCAGCAGCGTCGATTAGTGCTCGATACAGTGAGAGCGTTGTGGATACCATAGGCTGGGCTCGTAGTACCAAATCCCCATCGACCTCGATTCGTGCCGCCGAGGCAAATTCCATAGGTTGAGTTGTGGTACCCAGCCTGAGGTCATTATCGCTAGTGCATCCAACCCAAGCCGCTGATGAGCTTACCGTCCGACTTCCGTTGCTGACCTCGATGAAAACCACACGGGTGTAGTATTAGATCCAAAGAAACTACACATTCGAGTCTAAGAGCCGTCGAGATAGTCAGTTCCTGATCCAATGATCGAAAAATACTCATTCGTAGGCGTCGAATGGATACCGAGCTCTGTCAATGATCCTACTGTCGTAATATTTGGTTGGTTTGAATAAGCCAGGAAACCATTTAAAGCTCCTCCACAAGTGATATCTCCGGTTGTTGAAACACTTGCTGCTGATAATGCGCCAATACCACTAATACTGCCTGTTGAACCAAGTACTAATGCCTCGCTATTTCCTGCGGTTCCAGCAACGACTCCTGTTAATGAGTTTAGCTCACTCGCTGACGTGGTGATTGCCACCCCTCGGAGCTGAAGGGTAGTAAGATTGATATTAAGAGTTGTCGCGCTCATTGTTTGAGTTCCTGATTTGGATATTGTATCGCAAGTCAGAGTTGGTGTCGCCACTCCAGTGGTGCCTGTAATCGTACCAGAGCAAATGAGGTTGCGAATGCCATTGGAGTCTTTCGTTGAGTTCAAAACTACTGCTTGAGAGACGCCAGCTGATCCCTGGACAATGTTAATATACATTGAATGATCAAAATTAACGCCTCCAAATTTCAGATTTGCTGTGTCGATACCGGTTCCTCCAGCATTCAAGGACAGACTGCTGCAGCTACGAGCTCCGACACCACTGATATTACCACCTGTTCCAGGAACCAGTGCAACCCCAGGAGTTGCAATTCCTTGTGTAATTCCTGTAAGATAAGTTAAACGATAATCGTTCTTACTGAGATACAATATTTGTGCATAATCGTAAGTCAGATAGCCACTGGCGTCCAACGTCAGATAGAACGCGGGGTTATAAATATGAGAGGTAAATATTGGCTGAGGATAAGAGAAACCAGAGCTCATGTTTGTTTTGTTTCGAGCTATATAGATCCAACTATTTTCAATCATGAGTACTACTCCAGATTTCGGCGCTTCGATCCCAAAGAAGTTTAAATCGGCTTCAATGGGTGATATCCCAGCGCTTGATATTAAATCGTTGTTTAGAATGGTTGTGCTGGGCCCATCGTTCAGCGGGAAGAACAACCTCTGTATGTTCATTCTCAAACATTCTCCTCACGTATTTGCTCATCTAACTATTATTGCTCGTAATCCTCATCAAGAATTGTACGAGTATCTTCGCGACAAGTTGGATGGATTCATTCCTTTTGCGGATCCCGATACTCCACCAAGTGTTGATCAAGTGCGTCATACTCCAATCAGTTCTAACAAACCTGATCTCATCATCATAGACGACTACAGCAACGATAAGCTACTTCAGAAGAATCTGTTCTCACATTACTTCACAAGAGGAAGACACTTCAAATTGAGTACCATATTTCTAAGCTACTTTGCGACCGATAAGATGATTCGCTTGAATTCAAAGTATGTAGCGATCCTAAAGGCTAATTCGAAGCGTGATTTACAGATGGTAGTGAAAGATTTCAATATCAAAGGTGTAGATGATCGTTCGATCGTCTATTACTACAACAAAGCCACTGAATGAAAGGGGCAAATGCTATTCATTGACTCTATTAAGGGACAGATCCGCTACAACTTCGACAGACCAATCGTGATTGACAACTAAATCAAATTTATCGATCAGAAAAATGGTTAGAATCATATACTATTACAATGGCGAGCTTTCTGAAACTTGACAGTACTAACCTCGTTCAAGATGGAACGAATTCAACTTGGAAGTATTCGTTTCCTGGTTCGGCTGCTGACTTCCGCGACGTAGTTTGCGCTATTCAATCAATTACTATGTACAACAGTGAGTACAATATTGATTCCTTCCAGTTCCAGAACACTACATTCAAAGTCGAAGTTCCTACTGCTGCTACTACTTCTACCATAAGCATCAGTCTTCAAGACGGTATTTACTCATATGAAGATATCAATCGCTCCATTCAGACGGCACTTGTTAATGCTGGAGCGTATTTGATCAATCCATCTGGGGAAAATTTCTTCTACATCAAAGTAAGCGAGAACAGCGTTTATTACGCGTGTCAGGTCGATTTCTCTTCAACTCCAACAACTTTGCCGACGACCGGTGGTACTTGGACAAGACCTGCTACAGGTCTATACTCCACTGGAGGTTCTGGTCTGCCAACTACTACTCGTGTTCCTAGGCTAATCATCGATGATACTGAATTTGGAAAGGTGTTAGGCTTGACTGCTGGTACTTACCCATCAGCTTCTGCTACAGTGGCCAGCTGTATCAGGATAGGCCACTAGTTCACTTTAGTGTCATATCAGTTTAACCAGGGTATAGATTAATAAAGGGGATCCGACAACCAGCCATGCTGGTTGCTGGCGTTTGGTCGGGGAGAGACCACTTTTCAAAACTCCCCGCCAGCCCCAAGCACCTCCCTCCTCTCCGTCTCTCCCAGTTTGATATACCAGCGCCCAGCTGTCAAACATCATTCCACAGATTCACCCCACCAGCTCATACATCGTTCGTTGTGATTTGATCAAAAATGAGTACGTTGCATCTGGTGATATTGTCAGTGCATTTGATAGAGGTGATGCTGAAATTGGTAAATTAATTTCATACAAACCCAGTCAGTATGCCTGGATGAATTGCCACAATGGTTCGAGATCAACAATTACTGTCAGTATCTTCAACCAGAATGACAAAAAGGAAATCTTTCGTGATACTTCAGTATCGATCATGCTACTGTTGAGGCCAAAAAAAAATGAGCTAATAGTTTATTTATATATTTTTTTTCTTACAATCTGAAACTTCCACCGCTCTTACCCTTCTTTCTCATAACACGGAGCTTTGCCAGATGATCCTTTGCTTCTTGCGAGCCCTTAGCAAGCATTCTCCCCTTCTTAGCTACACCTACTCCATAGCGACGACGGACTTCACCTCGAATTGACTTGATTAGATGTTCATGTTCGGGTTTGGTAGCTTTGGAGAGAAGGTATCGTTCTCCAGCATCGACTGCATCAGTAAGGATACCCTTGCGCTTCGTATATGCAAGAGCTGATTTGGCTGCCTTCTTAACGTCAGCTACTGAAACACGACCTCCTTCCTTATTCACATCACTATCACTGTCATAAACACCGATACCTGTCATAGAACGAATAGCAGCTCTCGCTGGGATGGCAGCCTGAGGAGCACCAAACGCGGTTGCGAGGGCTGGTACAGCTGCATCCGCTGCTTTGGATAGCAATCCAGAGTCCTTAGCAAATTTAAATCCTTTTTTGATTCCACCCCATATCTTACTCCAAATGCTGCCTCCTTGGGCCTTCTTGTATCCTTTCTTGACATCGTGCCGTGTGATGTCAAGACGCACACCGCGACCTGCCTTGCGAGCCTTGAGTGCCTTCTCATACGAAGCAGGGTGGAGATGGATAACGGAGCCGCTACCCTTGAGTTCGCTGGAGGTTAGACTGAGCTTACCAGTCTTGAAAGCTATGATCAGCTTTAGAGCTGGTACGTCGCTTGAAATAGTTAGTTCGCGATACATTATTGCTATATAGATTGAAACATATTTATCCAAGAATAGTCAAATTCAGATCTTTGAATCTATTGCGTAGATTCATCTTATTTTGTTTGTTTGCAATATAGCCAAAACATACACCATATTCCACAGTAATCACCATACATACCTTGGAATTGCTTGGGATTGTATTTCCCAATCCCGTACTTTGTTGGGGCTGCTTCTCCCATACTATCAACGTACTCACCATCATGGACAGCTGTCCAGTGCCCTACATCCATATCAAATTGTCGCAACAAAATCAGATACTGTATAACATTTGTGCATCCGGACACCCCAAAATTACATACAAATAAAAAAAAACCGCTTCAAATCCCACGTATATTTTTTGCATATATCAAAATACAAATCAAGTATCTTGTGCATTACTTCTCTTCGGTTGACTCGTCTATGAGCTGAGTGGCGACGTCGTCGGATTCGGTGACAGTCTCCTCGATGGCCTCGAGACGCTCCAGCTCTTCTGCTGCAATGGTCTCGGGCTGGGTGTTTGAATCCTTCTTTTCCTTGTAGGTGAAGCCACTCTTAATTACTTTACGGCCCAGTGATTTCCATGCCATCGTGGCCCATTCAATTGCCTCACGTCTAGAAGGGGCTTTTAGCGTTTCGACGCGTTGAGATGGCTGTAGTACTTGTCTAGTGTTGAGGGCATGTCGTTTTCTTTTAAAAAGTTTATTACTTCTTGTTTCTTCGAGAAAGTCTCGCAATTTCTACTGTATCCTGCTGAACGTCGGCCTTGGCTGCCTGGAGCACGCTTGCGGCCTCGTGCCATGGTGACGGGTGGTGATAGAGAGTGTGAATTTCCCCTTCTGGTTGATTTGTAGTGTGTAAAAATAGGTGTGTCCTTTTGAACAAATGGTTCAAAATTGAGGTTTTAAAAATTACTACTCTATGCTGATTGGTTAATTCAGGTGTCCCGTTGTACAAATTGCCACGATGCACAAATGTTATACAGTATGTACCTTTCTTCGAGAGTGACTTTGTTATCTCACTGGACTCAAATATATCATCAAGATGCACATTCAATCGCTCTGCTAGTTCAATGAGATCATGGTCGGTGGTGATGGGCTTGATGAGATCAGACATAATAATTAATTTCCAGAAACTATATTAGAATCCATATAGATTCAACGATGAGCGAAACTCAACTATCCGACCAGTATTTGTACCAGAGCTCGTTGAAGAGCGACCCGGAGATCAAGGTATCCTCCAGCAAGCGCACGCCTTTCGTTATTGACCTGAACCAGGGTTCATACCAGAATGGTGTTATCACTATTGATGCTACGGCTCAGCTTAACGGTCCTGAGGGTTTTGCAAGCCTCCGTGATGCATACATTATGCTCCCCTTCAAAGTGAGTATGAAGAATGGTGGTACGGCTCAAACCGCTGCTGCCAATCGCCTCTGTACTACCTTGAAGTGTGGCAACTGGAATGTTATTGATAGCATGAGCCTTGAGCTAAATGGTAAGACCATTGTCTCCATGGCTGATTACAAGCTGTTCTGGAACAATGTTCGTGCTCAAACTGGATACAGTCCTCAGTATGTTAAAAAGCATGGAGCTGAGTCTTTCCTATTCCCTGATGCTGGTCAATCAGTACTTTACAACGCTGCTGCAGCTACAGTTGGCGATGCATACTCTAATAACACCGCATTCACGAGCTCGCTCGGAGTTCAGGCTCAAGGTGGAGCTACTATCCCTAACGATGGATTCGTTAAGCGTCTCCTATCGAACCCTCCTACCTCAGGTACTGATTTCTCTGCCAGTTGGCCTTCGGTTGGTGGTGCTTCTGCTTCTACTACCATTTCCAATCAAACAGCACGTGGTGCATTTGTAGCTGGTGCATCTACTGCTAACGCGATCATGGGCACTTGGAACTACTTGCTCAAGGTAAAGCTGACTGATCTCCACCCGATCTTCCGCGAGCTTGATCTCATGGCTAACCCCCAGATCCGACTTCGTTTCCGTGTAAATCAGGGTACTTCTGTCGTTGCCGTTGATGCTTCTAAGAAATGTCTCTAACTTCTACTACCCTTGCGAGTGGTAATACTTGTCCGATCATGATCGCAAGTGCTGCCACTGGTAATCCTATGGCGAGTGTTCTTGCTGCTTCTGCCGGCTTTAGTGTTTCTTGGGGTGCGGTAGTTAATGCTCTTGAGCCAACTATTGATGGCACTTACATGCCTTTCACGACTGCTCGACTCTATGTGCCTTTCGTACATCTCGAGAACCCTCAGGCTATCATTTCCAAGCCAGTCAAGAAGGTTCGCTACAATGATTGCTATGCTTAGTGGTTTTACCCAGCGCGCCGGTATGGTAAGCAATCGACACAGTTCAACGCTGCTTTCGACCTCCAACTGTCGGCGAGTGTTGAGAACGCTAAGTATGTAGTAGTACTCCCTTTGCAGAGCAGACCAAGCAGCTTCGCAACCGCCGCTGTTCAGGAATTCCAGAGCCCTTTTGATTCTGCCCCATGGACACTACAGCCTGGTTCGTCGATTCGCAACTTCAATGTGTGCATCGGTTCGTCGCAGGTGATCGATATCAGTCATGACTATGACTTCCACCACTTCACTAATGAGATTGCTAAGATTGGAGTCATTAACGGTGATCTGACTCCTGAACTAGTTAATGGACTGCTTATTTACCAGGCGTGGTCGCTATCTAACCGCATGCTTATCGCTGATGTTAGTCGTTTGCCTGAGAAGATTATCCCAGTCGATTCAGATCCAGGGTACACCAACGCGGGGCTGCCAAGGTGTGAACCTATTGGTCCTCTAATTAGCGAACAAGAACTGACATTGGATCGCTGACTGGGGAAGTTCTAGAGTTCCTCTAACGCGTCAGAAAAAAAGATGATTATCCTAATGGTGATCAGCTAACCATTTAAAGATGGGCTTTTGATTTTGGTTTCGAACATGGTGCGATTTACCATCTCTTGGATATGACGTCCCGCACTCACACTCAACTTTAGCATTCCGTCGAGCTTTAAGAGCTTCTTTACGTACTTTAATCAATATTTTTTCTTTCCTCTTCGGATGCGATACCGTAGCGATGACGCTCTGTTTCCTCGTGTCGAGCTTTATGACCGCGAGTGTATGTTTCACCACATTTACAGACAATTATTCCGATGGAACGTTCGTTTCTTGCTTTATTATTTCACTTGCAGTTCTATATGCAGGGATTTTATTAACACAATCCGTATCGTTGATGACGAGTTGCTCAAATTCATTGAGTTTCTGTCGATTAAGAATTTCGTGCTCAGAAATCAAACTAATCGAGAATTTTTCAATTCCATATTCTTTTGAAACTATAATAAATCGAGCATGCTCGATGTCTACCATCTAACCACATTTTATAGTGACTACGACGACATCTCCATCTATCTTTAAGTGTCTTAGTGGTACTACCCACATACACAATCGATTCGTCGGCGTTGGTGATCTTATAGATATATCTTCATTATTATAACATAGCATTTTTATATATCAGGATCACGATAATTCTGTTCATACTAAACTCGAGCCAAAACAAATATTTTTTTATCTCTTAGTTGAGTTCCTTGAGTAGCTTGGCACTTCTCAATTACAAACTGACTCAAAGCCAATTCTGATCTTTAGTTAGGGTCCACGCTACTGATCTGTTTTGGTGTTCTTACCCTTGTATTTACCCCAGCTCATCAAGTACGAGTTAATCATTATTGAGAAACTTCGTACGTAGAAATGTTTTAATATCATCACTGATGTTGAGGCTGGGTTGGTTGTGCATCCATCGACAATAGCCAGGGGTCGGAAGCATACCTCCTCAATGGGCTTGTTCTTGTATTTTCCAAAGTGAGTTTCGAACGACATGTTATTACACCATTATAGCGATAGTTATCTATCCATCGCCGCATCCACAATCAGCGTTTGGTATGACCTTTGGTATTCACTAGCGTTTTTAAGACTGATTGATCGTTCGACAGCATATCATTGGCAATACGTCTTTTTTTCACCCTTCAAATTGGTTGAAAATCCGTATGTGTATAAATTATACAACTTGTGTCACAGTTAGTTGAAAGCAGGCAGTACGACGACAATGGCGTTCCTGGCAGATGACGAGATGGCGGCCTTCGAGGCGGCGCTGTCCTTCGTGGACGAGTTTGCAGACGGCAGAGCCGCGCCCGTGCCCACACAGCCCTCAGAGGTGCTGAGCAAGCAGGAGATGGAGTGGGCGCTGAGCTTCCATCGTCTTCCAAAGACTCTCCCCGCTCCTCGTCGTCGTCCGGCGTCACCAAACCCCAACAGCGAAAATCACCATACCACAACTGATGAGTGACGGGTCACCTCGTCGTGTGGAGCATGAGAAGCCCCAAGCGCACTCGAGCGCCGCGACGCCAGACGGTTAAGAAAGCTGCTACGCAAGAGTTGGGTAACTGGCGACTCGAATCGGGCCAGGAACGAACGCCGCATTGAGGTGGCATATCTAAGGGAGAAGGTGGCTCAGCTTGAGGCGGAACTAGAGAGTCTGCAGCAACACCGATCCTCCACGAAGCTGATCAAGCAGGATGGGCACGATGATTCAACTTCGGGGACAGGATGGCGCGATGGTGTCCTCATCGGTTGCTGAGCAGTTCAGCGTGGAAGCCTGTGGCTCAGCAGCAACGCAAACGTAGGGAGAAGGCGGAGATTGAGAACGCGCGCCTGAAATTGGTGCTGGAGAGCCAACTCAAGGCCGCCAAGAGCATGCAGATGCTACTGCTCAAGCGAGCAAAGAACCAGGTACGGGGTTTGACATATTTTTTGTTTTATACCGTATTGAGTTACATTTTTGTTGTGATCTGACGTAATGTTGTGAAAAATTCTACAGCTTATGGAGTGCGCCCGGACAGTGACGCCCGACACAACCGATTTCGCGGCAGGACGCATGGTGAACTATCATTCAGATCTCGGTGTTTTTGAGGACATGTTGGTTATTCTTGAAGGCGCTTATCGCGAGATGGATGCTGTGTTTTGCACTAATGGCCTGAACTCGATGGAGGTCACATACAAGGATACCCAAGTGCGTGAGGGAGACGATGGTATTTATCTGGACGTATTCTCAAACAAAGTGCTTCCTTTCGATCTGGACACCACTGCTAAGGCGGTTTGGGATCATTTTAAGGGCGCCGACAAACACAGAGGCAAGGTATATGAAAAGACTGCGAAGGTACGATGCCGTTATATTGCACAGTTCCTACTGTAGTTCCTTGGTGCTTACGAATCACCTGTTTTATGCGCAGATCTTGGATGAATCCGATACAATTGTCGAGAATTTTGCGAAGGAAATGTACGTCGGTTCGACGCACGCCATGTTCCGTGTGAAGCAAGTTCTGCGCCGCTACGAGGAGAAAGATCGTGTAGTGGTGGTGTTCATCTCGATCAAAACGCCTTTGGAAGTGGTGGATGAGCCTTTCGCGGGCCTCACGCACCGTCACCAATGCTATGCTGTGGCTAAGCGCTCGTCGGTGCACCCGTCACAAGCTGTTGGCCCGCGATGCCTACTCCAGATGTGCTCACTGGTGTCGCTTGAGCATGGTCAAGAGCAGCCGGAAAAAGATTCGCCAGTCATGGGTGCCATGACCAAGTTCATGATGGGCGCTGCTGCCAACAGCATCACGGCTAGCCAGGAGCTCATCGAAAACGCACTCATGGACCAGGTGGTGAAGCATCCAGTTGGCTAAGCGCCAGCGTACACTGTAGTTGCAACTCTGTTTCCTATATGGTAACCTATTGACGAGGTGCATCATGCACCGCGTGTGGATTTATCCAAAGGGAATCATCAAACGTCCAGAACTATCGAAGCGGGATCCCCATTTTGCAACCCAGATCGCCGCCGCATGCACACCAAGTCCAGCGCTCAAAGATGTTAGAAAGCACCTTAATGCATTTACCGAAGCTCCACGCAAGTTGAAGTTTTTTCTCCAAGTAATACATATGCCCAAATTTTGGTTCAATTTGGTATTGATTAGTGAGAAAATTCAATTGCGCTTCAAGATGATGTGGGTCGACCCCAATACGCCCTCCTCGCTGCAGCAGACCGCGCGGCTCCAGCGCATGCACTGGGCTGATGCACTGCTCGTGTGTTTCGTGGCCGTATTCCTGTGCAGTTCATACCTCTTCTGTTTCCTGTACCGCCGTTGTTGTCTCCGGAAGCGACGCTACAATGAGATGGCGCACGTTTCGAGCGCTACGATCATGATCAGCGACATGGAGGAACCGCTGCTGGGAGATTCAACCTACGACGACCAGCTACCGACAATTGAGTCTGTTCCGCTTGCTCACGAGTATCAACCGTCGGCGCCTCCGTTGTAGCTGGGACAACGATGGGTTGTTTCCTGAAGTTACACGGTCCAGTTCTATCAGGCTGCTGCGGTTGGCAAGATTCAGGCAACGCGACGCACATCCCTCACTCATTATTTGAAATAAATTATGTATCTGGCGAACGGTAATGAACTCGTGGGACGTATGTGTTGTGATAAGATTCCTGCTGACTTTCGACATGGTGTTTTTCTTTTTCTTTTTGTCGCTTCACTCTGACGCAATGGCAGAACCAGCATCAGCATTTGCCGGAACAGAGTCGGCGACAACAGGAACCGCGTTGTCTTCTTTTGTCTCCTCTTCTTCCGAGCCTAGAATCTCCTTCAACTCGGCGGGATTCTTGTCGGTCTCCTGCTGCTGTAGTGGTGGCAAGGAGGTGATGCTTGCCCTGATCTCTTTTTGGTGCATTGAGAAGAGCTGGAGCAAAATGTTGGTTTGTGAGCGAGCGAGCGAGATGATGTAAGAAATAATCAAGCTCACCTCGTGCAAAAGCTGATAAAGCAAGTCAACTTCCAACCCCATGGCAATTGTGACCCCCTTTGAATGCTTAGATGAATCCAGCTCCACGGAGACCACCTGAATGCCAAACGAAGTAGTCTGGACAACATTCACGACATCTTCGAATGGAACCACAGTTGTGTGGGCGAACAAAGGCACCATTGTCCGATAAATTAAGTTTCTGCCAAATTCAAAAGGTTAGACCTCATTCTAGATCTGGGAAGTCAAGAAAAGCAACCTTACCCATACGTCACATGAAGTGTGACAGGAATCCCGTTAACCATGCAAGATGCCTCGTACAGAAGCACGTTGGATCTACAAATATTATCAAGGCCACGCCACATCCACCGTTATTCCTTGCGCTTTACTACGTCACATACCAAATTTACCTACCTGTCATCTCCAGGGGATTGGTTGAGGCTTGACACTTGAGCACCATCTCTGCCAGGTTTACAATGTCAGTTAAAGCTCGGCAAGGTACACACTTCCTTCTAGTACGATGATGAATAGGCAAAACTTACGCTTCCATGATTGCCTGAATCGCCCGAGTCCGCAATCCTAGCACGGCCTCCACCCGTGCACTCACCTGCTGTTGCTTTTCTTCAATTTTTGCTCTTAGTCTCACCTCGCAATCTTCCTTGCATACCCGCCAGAGAGTTTGCACCAGCTCTGACACCACTTCTCCATAAATCTTGCTGGGCTTAGCTTGATCGGGTGAAGGAGAAGTATCTAAAGGTTCTGACTCATGCGGGGAAGGTACCTTCTCCTCATTCAATACCGACTCGTCCTCACTTATTGAAAGAGCTTCAACGTTGGCAATCGCCACGGTCGTTTCACCTTCCACGTCTTCGACCTCTGTTGGTGCGTCCGTCAGCTTGATTCCGTATGTTTTTAGAGACGGCTCGAGCAGCCCAATCAGCAAAGCACAAGCAAACTCTTGGTCGTACGCGTACGATTCCAAGGGAATACACAGATCTCTCATGTTTGCCTTCATTTCACTGATAAGCAGCATAACGTCAACGCAAATCATTTAACATAACCACTTCGATAAGGCACTGCACCTGCTGAATGCTCGCTTCAAGTCTGCAACGTATCCTTCATCCAGCTCTGCGTTCTCCACTGTAGATTTCCCGAGTCATTTCATAAAGAACTGTTAGCAAAGCCAACAATCTGTCAAGGGCTTCAAACCTTGAAAGATACCTGAATCCATCGAGTTTTCAGGAGAGGACATGTACAAATGGCTCAGTGAAAGACACTGACTAAGCAACGTTGCCTGCAATGCCCCAAGCAACTGGTCTAGCGCATACTTGTGGGGCTGATTGTGGTCTTGCCCCGCCCACAACGTATTTTTTCCCGCAGACACCATGCCGCCAAGTAGTTTGTTCTCGTCCGACACCAACGTGCAAATATCCACTACCCGCAGCTTGGACGGAGACACACCAACGTGTACATACACATTGAGGAACGTGGCAGAGTTGGCCATGCCGTGGGCCATGGACTCCTGCGTCACCGTCTTGCGGAACAGCACAGAGTTGGGGTGCTCCTCGGTGACCAGAATACCTTTGCCGATGCAGACGGTAGCGATCAGCTCCTTGATGACTTCCCACGAGCGATCAGGGCGGATCTGAACCTCAAGAATCGCCCACTGGCTTGGATCTTTCTCCACAGGCATGCGCGTCATCCACAGAGGCACTGCGCGCTTGTCATCCGATGTCACGGCCGCGCGGATCTCGCCTGCGTCCAGGAAGTTAAAGTCCGGGTGGTCCTTCACGGCGCTCTTGTTTTCTTGCTCCATCGGGTCAGCGTCCTGCGTCGTCTTGTTCATGCCGAACTCGTCCTCCTCGTTCATTGTGGCGCCTTGCTGGATCAGATCGCCGTTTTCGGAGATGCTGTCTAATGCCGAATTTAGTACCGATAATAAAAGGAATGATTTTGCTCACTATTTTTTTTTAGGAGGTGAATAAAGTCACACTATAATTGTCGGTAAGAAATGGAATTAGATTACGGCTCCGAAATAAAAACTCTAAATTTGAGCTGATATAGAATTTAGAACACCCCCTCCGTCTCACTTCCCTCCCCCCCCCTCCCCCCATTCATCAACGCTTGTGAGACTTTCATTTTGAAATCGCCGCACGAGATCGCCTTAATCGCAAGCATGGAGAGGGCCGCGTCCGCTGCCTCCGATCCCGAGGCCGACGACGCGCCCACGCCGGTACAGAATCCCCATGCTCACGTCCCCCCGACCGCTGAGGCGCATTCACCCGAGGATCACGTCCCCTCGTCTACTCTGAAGACGTACTTTGTGCAGCCTATGCAAAAGCGTGAGTTCGTCACCTGGGACGCGTTCTTCGAGTACCTGACTACGTAACGCACCAGGTCTTCCGCAAGCGGTCGTCCACAAGTGCTGAGGCAAGGAACATCGATCTGACAAAGCATGGGAGCGTCACTCCTATTACAGTGATCCCACCGTCTGTTGGGAAATATTACAGACGCTTAATCACGGATGGTCTCGGACAAGCCGCTCGAAGGGCAAACGAGAGAAATACTTTATGAAGTCAACCAAATGCGGGGCGCAGCTGTCTGTGACAGTAATCTGGTCTGGTGATTTGGCTTTTATGTGAAGGTAACTCAGCAAGTTACTGCTCACAACCACCCCCTCGACCAGCTCACATACGCGAACCACCCGTCCAACTGCCGCGTGGAAGATGTTGACGTTCTGGATTTCGTCGAGGAGTTGCAAGCTGCTGGTGCGAAGTAGAAGTTGAATGTGGAATATATGAGGCGAAAGACAGGTACGCATTCGATCCATTGTTATATTTAGACTATACTAACACCGCAGTTTACGACAATGTCTGTTAAGAAAGCAAGTCACTCTACGCGACGTACAAGACTAAAGAGGCGCGGCGTGGATCTATTACCGTTGAATCTAGACTAGACTGCTGCTTCAGAGAGTTTTGCTCTCACGAAGGCAACACGGCTACGGTCTACGTGGACGGCGAAAAACTGTCGCAGACAATCAGATTTCAGACGCACCAAATGCGCTGGTTCTTTGAGGCTTTCCCGGAGGTGATGATGGTCGATGCCACCCGCAACACCAACGACGCTCGATACAAGCTTTTTAGCTTCATGATTCATGATGTCTTTGGCCATGTAAGTGAAATATGCGATTGGTGTCTCTTTGTGCCTCTTTGTGTCTCTTCCTGGTAGTGACAATTTTGTTCGTATTGTGTGTGTATTTGTGTCTTTTGGCATGTACAGGGACAATTCGCTCAACATGCGCTGATGGAAAATGAGAGCACCGAGTGTCTGACCAACGCTGTTACCTCTTCAAGGCATTTAACCCGCAGTGGTACAAAGCCCGCGTCATAATTGTCGACAAGGATTTTGGCGAAAATGTCTCTACTTTAAGCAACATTTCCCGGGGCGCGGATTCTGCTATGTGTTTTCACGCGGTTAAGTATCTTCGGGGTGAACTGGCAAAGAAGGAGTATGGATTTTGGACCGGGAGAAAGTGGAGGATGCTGTTACCATGATACTAAATGCGCATACAGAGGCAGAGTATGACACGGCTCGCAAGTATATGTACTCCATTGTGGAGGGCAAACAGATTACGCTGGAACAAGAACCTGAATCTAAGCATGCATTCCTGAAATATTTCGACGCAAACTGGCATCAGTGTAGAAGAATGTGGAGTGGTTTTGGCCGTTCAGACGTGCCGCACTTAACACTACTAATAACCGGTAAGCCTGCTCAGAATATTTGCTAATGATATCTTAACAAACACTTTAAAACTTATTGTCTGTGTAATATAGGTTGGAAGCTGCGTGAGGCCATCTAAAGATGTGCTGAAATCCACGATGACGCTGGACGAGTGTGTGGATACTCTCATCTTGTTGCAGTCAATCGCAGAAATTAAGTATGCGAAAAGGATCACTGACGTCGGACATATGGGCTATCGTGGAGCTGATGCTGAACTCGAGAGGCTAGTCAGGGAGGTCAGCCAATGTGTCTATTAATTGATTGAAAAAGTGTATCGGGCTGCAAACGATCGATCGACATTCTACACGATTCGCGATGTACAGTGGAACGTGTTAGAGTTGACGTCGTCGGTGGATTCTACGCGCGTCTATCACATTGACACCAAGATACGTAAATTTAAAGGTTTATTTATTGAAGAAACGTACTAACAATGGCGTGACAAATTCCCGTAGATTTATCGGTGATCCTGTACTTTTGCCAGAACTGAGCTGCTACCATGTCGACATGTGATTTGCTGGTGTCTGATTTCCAACAAGAGCCCGTTCTCGGTAAAGCACATCAACCCGCGCTGGAGTCTGACGTCTCCATTAAACCTCCCTGTCAAAGAGGCAAGCCTTCCACTGATGATGCTGCCTGTCGCTAATTCAGGGTGCGCGACTCCTCGTTAAACTCGTCTCACCATGGCGTACTCTATAGGACCAGTAAGCTTCGAACAGTTTACGATGTGCGTTGCCGCATCGCTGACATTATGAGCCGAAACGGTACTCCGGTGTACCTGAATATGTTGGAAGCGCTAAGTATTTTTGAAGATGTCGTGAAGGATGGCGAGATCCCACCCATGGCACCAGCTGCTATGTTGAGGACTGAGTGAAAGCTTTACTCAGAAAGTGCGACAACTTCAACGAGTCACCCCGACAGTGTGGCAACTTCAACGAGTCACTCCGACAGTGTGGCCAGTGATGAACCAAGTCACCCTGAGCGTGTGACCAGTGCTAAGAATGGCGCTTTCGTTGAGAAAAACGACACTATTCAAAAGGAGGAAGTGGCTTGTGGCAAACGTCCCGATGGCGAAAGTGCGGCTACTCAAGTGGAAGTGTCGAAAGACAGCAGAAAATGTGAAGAAATTCCCGAATCCAAATCTGCAATTGTGACTTCACAAATGGCACCTTCATGAATTGCTTTAGTATTGCCGTCGAAGCGTGCTAAACCGAATGATCAACACAGTTCAAAATCGAGTGACGACACCTCGTTTTTCGTTTCGTAAAAGCACCAAGAGTAGAGGACGCCCTGCCATCAGGAAGACAAAGAAACGAAAAGAGAAAAATAAAGAGAGAATAGAAGAGTCAAAAACCGAGGCGAAGCAATTTGTTCATGGAACGCTAAAACCTTTTTTTGACACTGAGCAATGTGGCGAGAGTGTTGGAGTCCTCCTACAGCTACGAGTCTGCCTTCGACTTCCTATCTAGTTTTCCTGTCAAAACGGTTGGGCCAAGAAAGCAAGCTATAGCCAATTTGGTTGCCTCAAACGAGCGTA
>NHQK01000052.1:52500-516125 GCA_016864655.1 Phytophthora cactorum
GCCTAAGCAGCGGTTTCGATGACGTACCTCCTACAACTCGAGTATAATGCGGGAGCTCCCCAGCGGCTGCTCACGTCCTCACGGAGCCTCCACCGCCGGCCACGCATGATTCGCCAGGCCTGTTGCCTCTTCGGCCAGAGCATGGGCATGGGGTTGTCCCCCAGTGCTCGGGAATAGGGACGGCTGGGGGGGAGCCACATCTGCACCCGGGCTCCGGCAAGCCCAGGCTGCCCCCGACCGGACATACACATGAGGACGAGGTGGAACTCCGTCACTGCGGAGGCTTGCGCACCCCACTCGGAAGCTCGATGCTCTGTGGCCAAGGGACATGCACTAGACGGTTTTCCTCGCGCCGCCGTGGTCTCTCTCCACGGTCCCGCCACCCTATCGGATGCACTACGCCTCGTAGCTGCCCGCACTGCTGCCCGTCTACCCACTATTAAACCACAACGCCCAGCTTACCTCGTCAGTCTGCTGGCATAGTACCCGCGTCACTTCACGCAACCTCGCTATATAAGTCTTGACTCGTTACCAGTCAGTAACAAATCGCAACTGAGGGTCGAGCCTGCAAGACCGCAGCTCGCTGCCCTCCTAGCTACTCCCCCCTACCGCGCCTCCTATCCTAGTTGGACCTCTCCCTCTTCACACACATCATCTCCGTCGCCACTTTGCCAGCCGCACACTGCCACCCTTAATCTCGCCTCGCATTCCTACCTCCTGTCACCGCCGCCGTGTCACTCCTCCATGTGATCTTCTCGCACCTTCTGCCTGTGGTTGTAGCCTGCTGGCTCGCCACCGTCACCGAACTCCACGACTTGCCACCGTCCTCAACCGTGTACCCCACATCAATCAGCTGTTAGGTCGATGACCATTGACTCCTGATCTTCATGCACGGGTCCGTCAGTCGTGTGACGGGGCATCCGCTTACAAGTACGTAGTGCATGCGTAAGCCAGCTAGATATAAACAAAACTGAAACGACCTGAATATGCTATATTATGATAATATTTTTCTCTCATTGACCATCTTTGAGCCAACACAGATAGTTCTCCTCCATATTGCATCCGTAACAATGTGCAAGGTTAATTTGATTAATAGTCCCGGCTTTTCCATGGTCTAAACCAAAATTTACACTTTTTACTGTAGCTAAAGCTAAAACAATTTAGAGTAATCGATTTACAATTTCATAGGACATTCAGTGTGCTCCACATTGACCCAATATTTTTTTTCTCTACGATGCAAAATATTATAGTTTTCGCTTTGCACAACGTTCTTATCCTTGATCCCAGACAATCCCCCCCCCCCACCTGATTTTGTACGAAACCTGGGATATACAATCTCGAATGCATTTCTAAACCAATACCAGCTCCTTTTTATCCTTTTAGAGTCGTTCTCTGACTTGGGAGTGCTGTGCCCAAACTGCCTTTGCTCAAGTTGCAAATCAAATCTACCGGGTGCTGCCAATAATTAAACTCTCACATAGCTGTAGCAGTATTGTTCTTTTGGTACATTGTACTGTGGCAGCGACATAGAAAAAACGCTGATTAATACATGGTAGCTTTCTATCAAATTACTTATTAAAGTCCGCCTTCGCTTTGCTATAGTAGCTACTGCGCTGTAATTTACTTGACGTGGACACCTTATTTATCAGCACAAAGTGTGAAATTCTCTTTTATGGCGCGAATTCAATACTTCGAAGTAGTTTTTCTCTTGACTGGTGTGCAACGTTCTTATCTACAATTTTACAAAGCTACCAAAAGCTTTTATTAATAATGGCAATCTGACAGTCAAGCGTTGTATCTCAAAGGAACACTCCGTTTAAAAACAAAAACCAGTCCCATTATCTTATTTCTATCGATATTAGCTCCCGTTGCTTCGCTTCGTACCGAACCTTCCATAATAGGGGTCTCACAGTTGATAATCTATCTGAGCACAACTCTGTGTGATATTAATAACGTGCAATAGTAAAACGTATAGATTTTCTGTTTTACATGGGAAACAAAACTATTAAACATGTACCGCGTACTGTATACCCTACCAGCATCCTAGGTTGCACAAAGTATCGCGGTAACACAATTGTGGTGCCATCAAAGGCGGTAAGATCTGTTATTTTATTTTTACAATTGCAATTGTGGATAGCCGGATGAGAGCATTCTATGTTCAACATATGTACTATGTACGCCACATAAAGTTGTTGATGTAGACATCATTATCGTATTTTAGCCAATCGGGCCACCTTCGCTTCGCTCGGCAGAACATTTTAGCTAATGAAAATTGCGTGAGCGACGGACTCACGGACAGACATCAGATTCCAATTGATAAAAGAGTAATTAAAAATTATGAAATTTATGAGTTGTATACCAGCAAGCTGCGAGTATCCTTAGCTCAATCAAAAAATTAAGGGCAGGAAATAGGACAAAACCTCGAGGGCCTTGCTTAAGATCAGTCATATATCTCCCCGCAACAGCGGGATGGAATCTGGTACAAAAACAGCTGGTCCAGGACCTCCCTGCATCCCGATATGTACATCGTAACACGTGCCACACAAACACCCCGCGGGTCAAGACGGGACGTCAGCCCTATAACCCTAGCCGCGTCCCGCAAATTCGAGCTCTGAATGGCCCCATCCCGCATCCCGCGATATATAAGACTGAACCGTAGCCTCAATTTTGGTAGTTGCTGTATCGAAATGTAGCCCGTTATTTGCTCTCTACAACCATGTTAGCAGCTCTTCGTAAAATCTACGTGTTGTTGCGGAAACTGTTGTGCCGCAAGGTGTCTGGAACGTCTATCCAGAAAGTGATTTGTCTTAACTTAAGGACAAATGTCCTCAAATCCATTAGTATAATCAAGTGAAATTGCAATGTCATACAAAGTGGCGTCAGGTGTCTCAGCTGTCATATCAGACAGAGGCCATTGCGCTTGCCGCACTCGACTTTTGTCCTTATAATCGGGACCTTAAGGACAAAATCACCAGCCTTGCTTCTTATTTCGTCCTCTTTTTAAGGACAAAATTTGTTGGGTGAGGGCTGATCGCGTTGCTGAAAGAATAAATTATATATCGTAGTTTTTCAGCACCCCCCCCCCCCCTATCACGCATTCGAATCGTACAAACTCTGAATTCGTACTTATTTTTGAATACTGTTCAAGTTTAAACCGCGCAGAAGGACATATGCGCACTGGATGTGCGCAAAAGCTGCCGCTGGACGTGCTAACAGGGAATGTCCTACACGAAGAGTATGCTGGCTGCAATGTACTATGATTAATAACCGTCCTGTTATCATACTGCCTGCTGTTGTATTTATGCTTCTGCAGTAACCGCAGCAGCGAAGGCGGGGTCGTATGAAAAAGGGCAGGATGTAAACAAGTGCCAGTATCCCGGCGGATGTGGCTAAGAGGGATCCTTCAAGCGCAACAGTGAGTGCCGCTGATTATGTGAAGACCATCGCCAGCACCAACATTTCCTCGCCCCCACGCGCTACAGGCATGCCGCTCCTCCGCAAATTCATGCAAGCGCGGTTGATGAGCGCAGAATCTCGGGGGTGTTGGCCAGTATGTGTAGCAGAATTAATGATAGTAAGAAAGCGTAATCCATGCTGTACCAAATCTGAGCGCAGCGCTGACGGCAGCTTTCAACCGATAAATGCTGCACGCGGAAAGTATTGATACAAATGGCATTGCAATATTGCATTACACGTAGAAGTTTAGTATATACCATTTTTTTTCGATACAAGTATAGTGCACAATCCACACAGACTTGAAAACGTTTGCATTTGACTTCAAAATCGCTACGTTGTTTTTGTTTTTGTGTAGGCCAATGATACGGCTACATTATGTGCTACCCGACGACAGCCAGTAACGCGTTGGCTAAGTTAGATGAAGCTCAGATAGTTTTGGTAGATTTTCGTATAATTTGTGTTGGTCAATGGTAATATCGGCTCAACGCTATTTTTCTACAATTGCCGTTCTACTGCAACGTCCATATTTAAAATACTAGGTGAGTGGGGTCATGCATACGCAAGAATGCACAGTTGGAGACCCGGTCGATCCGATTGGAAAAGCACCAAGTCGGTAGGCGTCGATCAAGATCCCCTGGACTCGCCGAAGCTTATTAATGTATTTGTTTGGGGATTTGCGTAGGGTGGTGCGAAGATCACGAAGTTGTAATAGGTCTGTGCTACGTACGATCTTATCGCTCGTATAGTCTATTAACATTTATTACAAGCTCTTAAAACAAACTGGGGTCCTATGCTTCGGGTGCGTTGGCCAGCAACGTTTAGTTAGTGAACGTGATACTGTACTAGCAAGAATAGAATAGAATGAGAAACTACGAATGGATAGAAAGCATCAGCAGTAGGATTAATGAGATCTGTCTTTGTTGATATTGTCGTGATTTTCGCAAAATACTTCACGTGCAGACGAGGTAGATGATGCATTCGGGTCTCACTTCCTGGAGAGACACAGCAAATGCCCTGCGGAGCTGAATCACTTTGCAATCTGCTTCCTTGGAGTAGCACGCTAGATCTGCTCTCAGTACACCACTTCTCATCCCGGTTCTCTCGCTGCTATTATGAAGCGAGTGGTTGGCATTCCCAAGAGGCTGAAGGAAGAGGAAACCGGAAACATCTTCGCCAAGGTCGACGATTTGCGGTACTTCGTCACGGAAACAATGCCCGGAACCAGTCTTCACGGGGCAGGGAATACTATGCTGCCTTTCGGTTGAGCGTCTTCCATCTGGGTATGCAACACGCCTTAGTATTGTTGGCATGTCAGCTCACGAACAGCTCCAGGATCCACTCTGCGTTAAAGACTATTGACGCTTTCACGGGTACCATAGGGTACCAACCGGTCCAACTGATCGGTAAATGTAACAAACAAAAACCTAATGTTTGGCAGTCTACTTGCACTGTGAAATATAAGCAGGAACGAACAAATACCATAGCATTATTAAAATTAAAAGCAATAAAATAAACTTAAAGCGCCGGCACTTTGCTGAGCGGAACCGCTGTCGCCAAAATGTTCCCTTGGAAGTTGCGACGCGTAGTACATCCCTGTGTCGTCATGTCCAGAATTGAACGATACCACAACGTCAGCGTCGTACTCAGGGCTCTTGAGTATCATCATCACGCGTCGGAGCACCACAAGCAGTAGCCGAAGAGCTTGACGGCAGGTTTCCTGTCGATGTGACAGTAATTCGGGGTGTCGCATTAATGTGGCTTCTCTCGGTGGAAGCTCCTAGCCAAGGACCGCCCGGTGCCGGCATCACTACTGCTTGCGGAAACGACAGCATCCGCGACGCTGGTACCCTGAACTGCTGGCCTTGAGCTGTCCACGAGGCGTACGCTTGGTCGTCAATGCCAGCTCTGGTTGTCCCCCGAGCCTTTCTGCATTCGCGGGCAAACCAGTTCACGACGTTTTGCTGTCCTGGGTCCGTTGCTGCGTGAGAATGCAGCGGCATCGGAACCGCCTGCATAATTACAAAAACATACCTGCGCAACTGCAGTAGTAGCTCGAACCATGAACACCGACGATTGCCCCGACACGGAACCGTAGCCCACAACAGCAGCTTGGGTGATCGCCACTTGGACAGGAGCATGGAAGCCACACGGCTGCAGATTCATCCCTGGCGGCTCGCTTGAGGTACGTCGCTCGCCCATCTCTGCAGGAACCGTTGTGTATTCCGGGAGATGGGTCATGCCGGAAAGTGAGTCCTTTGGCGTGTCGCTTCGTATGTCCGTCGGCGACTCACTAGGCGAATCCGGACGCGAGCCCGGTAGCGACGCGTCGACTTTGAACATGCACTCGACAGACTTGTTTCCGAACGCAGATTCTCTTGACTCGTTGCATGGGGCCCCCGTGGATGCCTTGCCCTTTTCACGACGCGTATGAGCCGCAACAACGGATGCAGCGCGAAAGCCCTCTTCTTGCGCACAGAACTGCTTGCACCGCTGGTTGGAGTGCTCGCTCGCGCCTTGCCCTTCTTCGACTGCACGGAGCGCTTGTACCGAGCACGCTGCAACGCGTTCTGTTGTCGCGATGGCTGCTGCACAGCCAGGGGCGCTGACCGTCACCCTTGATGGGTCGTTCGCTGGTGCAACCACCAGAATACTGGCATTAGAGCAGGTCAAGCTGTCGCGTAACTCGGTTCTCGCAGTGTGCACCCTTCCGCGTCTTCTACTGCCGCAGGACTGAATTCGGCGCAACCCGACTTGTATGTAGTAGCCCACAAGGCGCTCCGTTGTTGATGTTCAAACAAGGACGAGGGAGCCGCAACAGCGCACAGCATCAGCACATGATATTATCAGCCTTGAGGGCGCAGATGGTTAACGCCCTTACCTTAGACAGCTCGCAAGTCGTCTTTCGGATGATTACATAAACTGCGCGTAAGAACAACATGCGATACGGCATATTCTGCGCGAAATTAACAATAAAGTACGATAGGGCATGCGCTTCGGGAGGGAGAGTGGTGCCGAAGATTTTTTGTAATATATATTTCGATTCGTAGTGTATCATTTCTATGGATTTGCTCAATATACTGAATTATTGCATTTGAGTGATACCGTTGGATTTGCTTTGGGACTTGCTAGACTACACGCTCAACGGCTGATAGATCCCCTCTCCCTGCAGCCGCGACACCACCGTGACACACTCGGCCAGTGGTAGCACACAACGCGCACAGCGTTAGTTTCATGCGCGCTCTCTTCGCCCTCGCCACGCAGTGGTACATCAACCACTGCCATCACCGCCAATGTCATCGGGTGTACATGCATACTCAGTACGTATGAAAGTCATGCACGGCCTTGGTCGGGGGTCGCGGCAAGGTCGCGCAGTAACCTAGCGCAATATATACCACCACAACGTAAATACTTCACAATCATCCTCACATATCCACAGTTTCCTTCTTCTCACCTGCAACCGCTGCCATTTACCTGCCTCCTTGCGAGGAAAGCTCGTCCGTGACGAATGGTATCATCTTGACCGAGCCGTCAACCTTCTACACGCCGAGCCATGCCTCACCCCGTACCGGCCACATAGTCAACCCCTCCAGTGTGCACATCCATCGCAATGGCGGCGTGGTCAAGAAGGGGCCGTACAACGCGGGCGACCCCTTCTTGACTACGCCGCCGTCCAACCCCGCGTCTCACCACGACTCGCCCCATCCCGTCCGTGTGCGCAGCCCCACCAGCTAGCGCATCCATCGCGGGGTGGAGCAGCTCCTATTGCACAGTACCATCTTGACCACGCCGTCGATCTTGTACCCGCGCCCCGTCATGCCTTGCCCGATGCCGTCAGTGCACGCACAGATCGTGGACGAGGCCGTCGTCGTCGCTCGCGTCCAACAGCGCCTTGCCCCGTGCCGCACGTCAAGTGCGGGTGGACCTGCGCTTGACTTGGATTCTACCGCCTATGCCAACTGACTGTATTGTAAATATATCATAAGACAGTTCACCTCTCAGTATACCCATTCGTACATTAGTGCAGTCTTTTTGCAGCAAAAAAAAACCTGTGAGAACTTTTTTTTTACGTGGAGCGTCACTCGATTTTCACTCCCGTTTGGCGCCTAACCGTGATGCGCCTCTAGCTAAAAGAGGGCCCCACGGTCGCTGCGTGCAAATCGTCGCTAAACATCGAAGTTTTACATAAACACGAAGGAGGGGTCGCCACCTGTTATATCCAATGTTTCACGAAATGAACCCGCACATTAACGACATGTTAATTCTTCACGACTAGTAAATTTGGTGACATTCTGTTTGAGCGCTCGAACAGACGTACTTCAATGTTCTTAGAGGGGGGTAAATTTCGATCAAAAGTGCCACTGAGCAGTTCGTCCCCTTAACCCATTTGCAAACATTATACAAGGGGACTATAAAAAAGTGTAAAACGTCCTCGTAAAAAGGTAAGACGTCAGACATGAATTTCATTAGGAGGGGGGAGGGGGGGGGGGGGGGCCCCCAAAGAAAAAATGAAAGCTAATGGTACTGAAGTGTTGAAAGAGTTAAGAGTTACTGTAGCTGAGGCAAAAATAGTTAGCAAAACCATGCTTTTGCCCGGAACAGCTCTGGGATTTACGCCAAAGCGGAGAAACTATAGAGACTGGTATCGATCATATCAATAGCGAAACTACTCAGCCGTCTAGAGTAAGTCACCATTATCGCCGAAAAAAGCATGAGTTATCTCTCGTCTTCATCCTTGCGATCTACCCCCGTCGACCACATGTAGGGGTAGTGCTTCACTACCGATAATCAGTGTCCGATAAGAACGACCAAGGAGCATCGCCAAAATCGCCCGATAAAGCGGCTCCCAATAGAGCGGGAAACACGGTTATCCAGCAGATCGCGGCGGAAACCGAACCGAAACCAGCGGCGACCAAACAAGCCGCCAAGATTGATAAAGCGCAGCATACCAGAAAAAACAGAAGCACGACCGCCTCGAGTCTAAGGCCGCTCACAATGCGACGGAAAGCACGAATATCCAGCAGCCTGACGTGGGGCCTGCACCGATACCAACTCCGGGTAAGCAACCCTGGATTCGACCCACAGGTGACGGGATAGCCCTTTTCCCCCTCGATATTCACCAACGCACTTCATAATTCGACAACGAATGTTTCTTTATCTCCATTAGTTTAACCCCGTTTTTTTTTTTTTTTTCTAAACACCAACGCACGTCATATTTTGGATACGTTTCTTATCTTCGTCGTCTCCACTAGTCAAAGTACGAATTACCACTCTCACCCGTGATCCCTTTCTCGAGTGCGAAGACCTTGGACACCGCAACTTGTAACGGAGCGACACAACTACATGCAAAAAATTGTTTTAGCACTCCATCACCAACACTTTCCGTGCTCAAACGAGTAGCTGGGGAAATCCAAGAGTGCATCGAGACGCGTTTCCTCCAAGCAGCACGACATGATCGTTTTTGTGCGGATATATCTGTCTCGTTCCAAAACAACAGCCAGCCCGTATCCTGTAGGGCTGGTGGCCGCCACTTGCTGGTCCAGTAACTGATCTTCGAGCGATCATAGCGTTTCCTTCAAAGCCTCGTGAATGCTGATCTTTTTAGCCCCACGGCGGAAAATATGGAGGAGGATTCGTCGTGCACCTGGGCTCGGGCATGAGCAGGATCGTCAGGCTGGTCGTACAAAGGGGATGAAGTACCATATGGGAGCATGTTCGTCCACGGATGCGGTCACCCGCCATCTACACTGCAACGGTTGTCGGAGGCTATGCTAATCGCGGTCACACAAATCCGATGAGCTGTGGACAGGACCGGGGATGAACTAGTGCAGCGACTTTGGAGCCGCTTGAGTGTCGCTGGAGTGTAGTGGATAATTCAAATAGGACTGGTATTTCGGATTTTAACAGGCTATTAAAATAGATATTTTGCCTTCATTTTGAGCGGATGGGTCAACCGGCATATTTAATAATCAAAATTAGTTATGTAAGCAGTGTCTTTGTAATGGTGCTCAATCGACTTTGGGAAGGTATGTGATGTCTGCGGATTCAAACGTGGGGTGGGATCCCTGGGTGGACTATGGAATAAATCCAGAGACATAGTTAGAAAGAAAGAGGTAAAAAAAATGTATTGAGTTTAAAAGTATGGGTAACTTCAGCAACAACGCTTTCAGCTTTTAACTCTTTCAGCTCCAGTTTTTCAAAATCTTTCAGCTTTTTTGAGCGAGCAACGCTTTCAGCACCATCCAACTGTCACGGGTCCCGTTAACACCATCAGAAGAACCAATAAAAACATATTTGAAGAAGCCAGTATCGACTCGATACATTCATGACGTGTATTTGTCGTTTAAGGTTGTGTAGGAGAATGATATTGCGCGCAACGAACCGACGATCCCAAAAATCGTTTTGGGCCGACTTCTCATTTTTTTCGTTCAAAACTAACTCCAAGCTACTTCTGTACTCTCGCCCCTCAATCTATCAAACGTCCCAGAGATTTCATTCATTCATTTTCATTGCTGCCAACATACACTCGGCCTTCCGTGGGCTTTCCTCGTCCTATTGTAACTAATTCAGCAATGCACAATTTTGCCTCCATTGGCGGTGGGGCAACGGAGGGTGGTTCTTAGCTGAAGAGACGAGACGCTTCGAGAGTGGCGATTAGGCAGTTAGTATTATCCTCCTTTCGGTCATCACTATGAATAGCGTAAATATACTGAATTAGCTCGAAGAGTTAGGCCCGTTGGACCATCTACATCTAAGTCCTACCACGAGACAAAACGTTATAAGAGGGGGGGGGGGGGGGAACCGTCGTAGAAGGACTTCTACTTGGGCCGCTAATCAAATCTTTCGGAAGACGATATTTTCTTCTTCTGGCAGCCAGGCTGCGTCTTCGAGGAAAAGTGTGCTCGGTTGCGTTCTGGAATTCTGACTTCGGGCGACCTGGCGCTCTGATCTCTGGCATGTCAAACTGTGAATGGCTGAGAATGTCTCCGTTCGTCCTCGGTTCTGAAACTCAGCGTTCAGATCGGCCCCGCTCGTACTTACCCCAACACTTTGAGATTTAGAGTATGGAAAGACGAAAAGAAAAGTCACTTTGTAAATACATGTATATTGATCAATTATAATCAATATAGATTAAAATCCAACACAGCCGACTGTCATTTTTGGCCAATAGCAGCAACGAAGTTTGGTACCGTCTCTTCTGGATAAACTGGATAAACGACAAGAGACGGTATCCCGAGTCTTCGATTAAGAACCGCCCTGATTCAGCTTGTACTGTATTTGGATTCCAGACGCGATCCCTGCTTAAATCCGTTGGCCATTCTGTGTGGTGCATCAAACCTATTAGTTGATATCCACAAAACCCTGTAAAGTTTATACAAATTTGTGAAAAACAAGACCTTCTCATTTGAAAATTGTAGTTAAGTAATACCTACTATTGACGTACGTACACCATAGTACCTAGTTAATCATTTGAGGACAAAGTACAACGTACCCGTTGCATAGCAGCATTAAACTTTAAAGATTAGAGCTTTTCCAGCTTGTAAAATGTGTGTGTGTGCTTTCTTTACTCTTTACGGGAATCCACTAAAGTATGGGCCAAACAAGCCACAAACTGTTCGGCATCGTCCGAGATGACGTGCTCGCCAGTCATTGTAACGACCACGGTAAGGTCTCGAACCGATCGAGTAGATCACCGTGCAGCGACAGCACGATCTCTGTGTGTGCCTTGCGCTCACACGTCTCATAACAGATTTTGTACTCTCGGTCACGGTCGGAGCGGCTCGCGTCAATCTGCTCACGACCTTGCACGAGCTAATGAACTCCCTACCTGTGGAACGTTGTCCGCATATCGGTATTCCACCGGCTCCAGTGCTCCGCGCGTCCGTCAAACTTTGTCGACGCCAGCTGGATCTGGTTCACCTGCCAGGTTCCCATCGCCTTGGTGGCTGGGTACTCGGACGGTAGGTTTATTATCGCGTTGTAGCTGTCGTAGATACTTGGCAGCGGTGGCCTGAGCCAGGGGTCTAAAACCAATATTGCAGTTCAATAAATTATTGAGCTCTGCAATAAAAATTGGACCGATCCGACTGCAATAGAATAAAAAATTGACCCAATTATTGGCAATAAATATATAAAAAGGAACGCCAGTGCATACTTTGAAGAAATAGTTGAGTTTTGCAATGTTCCTTCACGTATTCCCCTCCGTCACGGTTAAGAGCATTATCCAGTCGTGGCCATGCGGTACTCTAATGAAAGAGAAAAAAGAGCTTAATCTAGCGATATATCACTAGAAGCAATTAAGTTCGTTCTTAAGTCAAGAACAGCCAATCCGCTTGTCATAAAAATCCTCTAATGTCAAATTTTACCCAATCATAGAGATCTGAAAAACGGTATTGACCAATCAAACATACGAGTTTTTTTTAAATTAAAAACCTAACTGTTAATTCATTCCAGGACCGGAGAAGTATAGTCTTATAAAATCTAGGTAAGCCTGGATGATTCAACCCTTACAGTTGCATGCCGTCCGAACAGTGAGTGTTGATTGACTTTTTGCATTAAATACAAATTTTGGAGATTGCGATATCAAATAAAAAAAATACTCATATCGGCTTATATGACACACGGTTGTTAATGTTTGCAGGTTGCTTGCTTCTACATTTGAGACCGCGCGTGACAAAATGATACATATCAACCATTTAGAGTTTCGACACAACGGTCGTTAAAGTTCAACGTTTTTTTTTTTGTACTTGGCCCCGGACAGCATCAACTCGGTCTACTATGGTGTGGACGCCTTCTCACCTACACTGGTAGACTTCTACACTGTGGACCAGAAGCGCATCGTCTGGTCCTCGCGCGCGCACCGCAAGATGATGACCACGCTCTATCGCGCGTGGCACGGTAAGACGTGGAAGGTCTACTCGCTGAGCTTCTGGGCGAGCCTCTGCGGCATCGTGGCCTTCACGCTCTTCATCACGGGCGCCACGGGCGAGGCCATTGCCCACAGTGCGCGCAGCTCTAAGTCCTCGTGGGGCATCGAGGTCCACTCGTCCGTGGACCTGCCACTGCTACTCGCCTCTCTCTTCTTCCTCGCCTACCACGCCGTCACGTACCTGGAAGTTATCAACTGCAAGTGATTTTATGAGAAACGAGCACTTCTCTAAATTTGAATCAGGTGTATCACCGACAGCCAGCAGCAGTTACATCTCTATGAAGCAGTCATGCGCAGACCACGCCACTACCGTGCACCCCTCCAACGGAGACCAGACGCAAGATCGCAACGGGAACGCGCAGTCGCCGCCAGATGTGGCTCCTGCCGCTTCCCTCGCGCAGCAAGAAGCTCCCAGTTCCGCCGTTACGACGGAGAAGAGTGTCAGCCGCCTTACGTCCGAGGTAGTCGTTCGAGAATCCAGCGAGGAGGAAGATAGCAGCGCGGATGAAGACTACTCACCCGAGTCAGACGTGGCTATTGCTGGTGTCGATGGAGAAGAATGTGATGAAGAGAGCTGCCAGAGCGCTGACGAAGATACTGAAACCATAAGTATCCATTTGTTTGACCCGGACCTTCACCAGCAGATGATGGATCCGATTCAAGCTGACGTCTGCGGGAGTCGTTGCTTTGAGAGCAAGGCAAAGGCCTTGGAGTTACTCCTATGTTCTCTGTCCTAAATGACCCAGGACGAGAAGACCACCAGTATGTACACTTTGCTGGGGGTATTGATGCAGATGCCTACGGTCGAACGTCAGCGTGGGCGGTGAAAGAGAAAAAGTATCTTACTTTCTACCTTTCGTGGGACGTGTGTGCAGCCCAGTATTCGCGAAGTGCTACGGAGTGTCTCCATTGACTGTTCAGCGCTACAAAACGCGAGTTCGTGTTGGAAACATCTCTGTGAAGGGTCACGACAACACTCTAAACAAGAATGCGCTCCAGATAGACTGCAAATGGTTAGTCACGTGGTTTCAATAGTTTGATGCGCAGGTTGGTGATGATGTTCCTGTCCGGGTCCGTCTTGAGAAGTCAAAAGACGGCGTGGTTCGTAAGTGCTACAGCAGCGAGCTGTACACCCTGCTGTCGGCAAAATTGTAGTGGGATATGATTCATGTCGAAATGCATGCCTATGTGGAGACAATTCGATTGCGTGTTCGCGAACCAGCGAAGTCAACAATGCCACAACTACTATCTCAACTCTGTCCGACAATCAAGATTCGATCTCCCCGTAGCAACGTATGCGATGTTTGATTAATCTACCATTCTAAGTTGCGCAAGGAGATGTCTGCTGAGAAGACCGAAGAATTTGGTAAGCACACTCGATCTGCTGGTGAGATGCGGTAAGTTCAATGTTGTGATATATATATTATTCCGTTTTGCTCAGTACATTTGACGTTAGATAGAAATATCATTTTGATTTATTATGAAGTATTCAATAGAAACAGGACAAAAAGTTGCAAATGGGGACCACGCAGTCATTGTCATCGATTACTCACAGAACCTTACTATTCCCAGTGCATCGAACACGCCTTCGCAATGGTACTTTTGCTCACTGGACTCCGTGAACTCGTTTGGAGGCTTTTTCGAGAACAAACCAACTATCTCAACGACGAGACGGTGAGCGGGAAAGGGAGTGACCAGGTCAATTCTATGCTGGCGCACTTCATGCACACCAAATTGGTTGGTACAGGCAAATGCGACTGGCGGTCTACGCAGATAACTGTTCTGGACAAAACAAGTACAATTTTGTTATCAAGTTTCTGATGGCCAAGTCCAAATTGGCACATTCGGACACGTGACATACAAATTCCTCGTCAAAGGTCACACGAAGAACTCGTGTGACCGGGGCTTCGATCACATCAGTAAGCATATGGTCACTACTGATTGCTGGACTGTTAAGTGGTAGACGCTGTGAAGGCGGCATCTTCCAGCAGCGAGACCGTCCATATCTCACGAGGTTGTGGCATTTTCGGAGACTACAAGACTGTTCTCAACGAGCTGTACAAGAAGCTACGGGGTATCTAGCAGTTCCAGACTTTCACCTCGGACCACTTGACACCAGGGGTTGTACACTGTAGAAACGGTTCCCACAATAGCAACAAGCCAAGGACTTGTGGAGAAAATCGATGGCGTGCTCACTTCCAAAGAAAAAATGACGGCAAAGATGTCAGACTACACTGAAATCCTTCCTCCCTCAAGGCTGAAGGTGCAGAGAATTCACCAGATGCACTTCACCATTCACCCGTTCGTACCCGACGCGTACAAGGACGATATTATCTACGCCAAACCTACTCCTCAGCAAGTTGACACTGCTAAGGCCACAAAACAAGCAAGGCGCGCCCACCGTGTAGCTATGGCAATTACTGCCAAGGCAAACCAAGACCGCAGGGGACTGGAGGCGGCTGCCGACGCCAGAAATTCCCCATCATTCACAAAAGCTCGTACTGAAACGGAAAAGTCACCGGCACGCGCAAAGAAGCGGAAGGCTAATGAACTGGAAAGTGCAGTTGTGTAGTTATAATAGCGATTCATCTGATAAGTTTGTTGTTAATCAGCTTGATATCTATATCCGGTAGCACGTCAAATTGATACTTCCAGCCATAACTCAAGTTTCGAAAAATAATTTCAAAATATACACCCGAGGGAACAGAAACCCCGACCCAAAAATTGTATTTTGAGTGCGTTAGAGCTAGAATTTGCTATAATGGAGACCAATCCTGGATTCCTTGGCCGATTTTACATCAGATACAATATTAAATGTTTTTGGTTTCGAGTCCCGAGGAGGAGACAAATTTTGCATCGGCCTCGTTCTCAGCTTTGGTGGCGAATCTGTAAAGGCACGGTAGCTGAATCGATAGAAGAGACAGTCAGGTTTCGAATGGTTTGTCTAAAACCGGATTCGTACTTAGGTTGAGTAGTAAAATTCTGTTTCGCGCGGTCCCTTTTTTATAAAGTTTATAGTAGCTCGTCAATTGATTTTATCGCCGGAAGCAGCGACTCCTTCTTCGCAGGCTTTGATCTCAGGTAGTATTAAGAACGAACTCGTACAGTAATGAAAGAGCTGCAAAAAATGCATACTGTAATGTTTCAGAGATGATGATACATTTGACCTGCCATTCGCAGAGTATTTGTTTCTACCAGCGTGACATCCGAAGCAGTGAAAGTGATAGTAAAATGCTCGAAGATATTGAGCAATAAAATATAAATTGCGGCAATATTTAATATTGCTTATTACAAAATTGCAATCATTATTATTGCTAAACACAGGCACCAATTCTTCTTTTTTTTACAGTATTAGAGGACCCCTGTCCTGGGCACGTGCACGTTCGTGCCGTACGGGGTGACGACTTGGTTCGGCACTGAGGCATCAAGCTCAGTCTCTAAGTTCCGTTGTAGGTGAGGAGAAGAGGAAGGTTCCGAGGCCGCCGGTTGGTCGACCTTTTTTAGGTCCTGTTTGGACAGCCAGGACTCCTGCGATGGCAGTTGCGAGGGCTCGCACTACCGTTTCGTCGGCTGATCCAGCTATCGATAACGTCGTTGGGGCGCTGGAGATGTCCCGTGCCTGCGTTGGGCTCAAAAGCTGTGATCTCCGAGATCTTTTCGTCCACATATTTTTTTTAAATGTTTTTTTGTATTTACAGTGGTCGACAGCGACCGGGACGCTTTTTTTACCCTACCAAAAATATATACCAGTCGCTTTGTTATCCCATTCTGCGTTGATTGGCGGAGAAAATAGCAAAATTTGCAGAAGCGTTTGTTTGGAAACTCCTTGCAAAGTCGACTCCTAAAAAGGAGCCTGATGGTCCTTATAAAGTGTCAAATATTTATTTTAAAAATTGTGATGAGATTAGCCAATCAAATCCAATTTTTATTGTAAATTTTAGGTTATTCTGACTCGCTGTTTTCATTTTCTTCTTCTACACCAGAGAGCTCCCCCTCAGATGAAGACTCGTCGCAATTGTCCATTGCCTCAAGATGCTTCTTGAGTTGCATCAGTTGTTTGTTAGCAGCATTGATGCATCCTTGTACACTTTTGGGTTTGAGGTTTTCGAATTCAGTCTCTAGTCGCGGTAGAACATCTGAAAACGTAGTTGTAGTAGAGTATTGTTGGCCAACCTTACCCTTCACAATAGCCCACACAAGTTCTATGGGATGCAGATCGGAGTGATACGGTGGTGTGTAAACCACCTCGTGACCTTTGTCCTTTGCCATCGTCACGACAATCGACTATCAAAACATATCGATAACAACTACGTGGTTATCGATATGCTTTGATAGTCGATCCCAAAGAATTTTTTGTTGTTGCATTGGGCGGAACTTCAAGGGCATACTCCGCCATCGACCCCAGCATTTTTGCCCGCCGACTGCCATTTTAAGGTGTTGTTAATGGAAGTACTTTGTGGTACTTTGCATCGTCCATAACGATCACACAATTGGTGAGCTGCATACTGTCTAGGACATCCAACAGTGTAGCCATCCACTTTACGAAATAGTGGTGACAGAACACACCATGATAGTCAGCTGGCTGTTTTCTTCCCTCAAAAATATCAACTGTATCGTCTAGTAAGTGCGCACTCTGTGCCTCGGTGCAGGCTTCATCGCTTACTGTGTAGTCTTTGTCAATAATCGCGGCGATAAAGCATAGTCGTCTACCTTTGTGTTTGGCTTTGGCCGATGAGTCATCGCTAGGGTCGAATAGCGAATCATTGTGACGTGTGTAGTGCTGATGTATGCAGCTTTCATCAAGGTATACGATACGACGCGAAATAATGCCACTGCTAGACATTTTTTGCACGTATTCAGCGAGGGCTAAGTCATTAGCAGGAGACAACTTCAATGTCCAGGCTTTATTTTCTCCCCTGGTGTACCCATGTTTCGTTAGAAAACGCTGAACTGTTGGCAACGCCGCGTTTGTGCTGCTAGAATCAGTACCATCAAATGCCAAATAGCTCTGCTCTGATAGTAGATGCATGACATCTTTAGCTGTAGTTCTCGTTCGAGTTTCACATCTACTCCAAATGAAATCACGAACTATCGACTCCAACTCTGTCGACTGAGGCAGCCTTGTCATTCGACTGTCACGATTTCCAAGAGAAGCGGACACCACAACTGTTCCGCAAGACCGAAAAGTACTCCAAACTTCACCACATGTCTTATTGGAGCGACCTAACAAACGTGCAACCTTGTTTGTAACAGACTCTTTTCGCGGTATGATCCTGTGGTCTGCTCGTAAGCTGGCCTGAAGTGCGAGAATATCATATTTTTCACCAGCTGACAGAGCCCCTTGCCGGCGGGCCTTCACGTACGCCTTGGCGTGGGCGGCTTATTCTTCTTCACGACGAGCTTTCTTCACACGGTCGTCCTTTGGGGCATGAAAACCCGTAATGTGACTGTTCGTACTGTCTCTGCTACTTTTGTCCCATATTTGCGTGGCCAAAAATTTGGACCCTGCACAAACAAATAATTTAAAAAGGGTCGAATAGAATCATTTATAAATGTGTACAGGTGGAATACGCAAACGCTACTGGTTAAAAGGCTCAAAGGGTTGTGACAAAATCAAAAGAAATATGCAGCATTAAAGGTTTTGCGATTTCAAAGGCTAGATGACTGCATACGTGACCAGTTTTCAGATCTCACCAGCCTGAGAGTTTAAAAATATTCGGACAAAAATTGAAGAAACTACACAGAAAAGCGTCCCGGTCACTGTTGACCACTGTTAATATGTGTATACTATTTTACCGTGCCCATCTTTTACTTTAGGTTACCAAACTTAGATATCATACTAATGCAAGACGCTAGAACACAGAGTGCTGGGCTAAAGCCTAACAGAAGGGCACGAGCACGTCAAAAGCGAAAGTAATTGATAGCTGTACCATGGCGACAGGGCCCTCCAAGTCTATATTATACGTAATATAAAGCAAATGAGTGACTTAGATTATGACATACGTACTGGTGCTGGCCACGCTTCGGGCCATGGCTCACTGAGCCGCTCTGGCGAGCCACAACTTTAACACCTCCCACCCACCCCTCGACTATGACTGTGTCATTGCAGACGATTAGTCTTGGTCATCATTACCTTGAAGTACCGGTAGCTTTGCCAACACACTCTCGACCAACAGGACAGCACATACCCTAGCAATTCATCGCATTGAGGCTGACTCATCCACTTAACGTTGCATCTCCCACTAGTATTAATGGATATCGATATGCTAATATTGGATACTTTCGTAAATATAGTAGCATTAGATACGAAGAATTCAGGGATATTAACCAAATATTAGATATTTGAGCACCAATTATCGTAAGGGGTCTGCCAATTAAGGCCTCCTTAATTTTAGCCAATGAAAGACTCCAATATTCCCATTTTAGATTTTTGATTGGCCACTGATAGGGTTCCATATAAGAGACAGCCCTATCCTTCAAATATAGATGTTTTATGCAGGGATTGGTGTACAGCACGTGCTTCTGGAGCGCGATTTTACAGGACAGAATAAGTGCCAACCAGCAGACAGTTACGTACAATTTTAGCTAATAACGCGATACAAAGGTAGATGAAACGTCCCAACCAATCGTTGGTTTCAGAGATCAGCGTTCACTGCCTTTCATAGACTTGATAAAGTCTCACTCGCCAGTCAAGCGTGTTTCACTCCAAACTTCTGTCCTCATATTCCGCCAATGAGAGCTCAGCAAGATCGTCCGGGCATTTGTGTCTCAAAAACCGGCTATCTTGGCCCCAACATCGCCACCCAGCCATGCACTCTTTGCGCTAAGCCGGTGCACAACATCTGCAGCAACGAGATCTATACTGGTGGAGAGCTCCACGAACGGTAAGCAAACATTTTACTTGCCTTGGCGAATGTTATATCGAATAGTGCACTTTAATGTGTAGGTTTTGTAGCGCACCTTGTCTGTATGAACACCAAGTGGTCGATATGTGACATTTAGTGAAATTCGAATGAAATATTACAAATATGTAAATATCGGTAAAATATGGAGATATGCGAGACGATCCCAAGGTCTTTAACTACGGCCCTTATCGAGGCAAATTTCCGGTGAAAAGTGCTTAGAATAGATGGACCCTTGATTACATGTACTTTCCTATTGATGAAGGGCCCTAATTCCGACCAAAACCTTTGATTTTGACCTCAACAGGCCGCTTTTCCTATCATCAGAATGTATCAAGTTTCAAGTTAGACAGTATTATCAAGTGTCAGTACAAAAAGCAAGTCTACTAGTCTGGCGGAATGCAATCGTATCAAGTACGATAGGATATCATGATATACAGGCTCATCTTAGACAGGTTCATTTGTATAGGTTCTTAGCAAGCCAGAGCTGATACTGTCGTCCAAAGAGCTGTGCGCCGGTGATCCAGAAGAGATTGAGCATTTGCGGGGTAAGCCATATCGAGCTATTGTTGGTTCAAACGTATCTAGCGCTCGGAACAAGACCAGTTATCGTTTTTGCAGTGCGAGAATGTAGTCAGTTCTTGCAAAACCGGGGTCGCTCATTGTCGAGCTGTGAAGACAATTTTGAGGTTTTGTAAGCATACAGGTAATTATCGTTTAGTGCTTGGAGAAACCAAGTACTTCTCTGTCCCACCAATTTATAGAGATTTTGGCTTTTTGTACATCACATCAAAGTGTTATAGCGATACTATTGGATAACATATTAGGAATAGGTATGGGCTCAACGACAATAACCTCTTGTGGCGTGCACTAATTCCTACGGACACCGTGGCGCGAACGATTGGTCCTAAGCGCCCATCGCTCACAAAACTCACGTCGCCCTGGTGATTACAGTACGTAATATGTCTTCTACGCTACGGGGCCATTGCGCGCAAGTAGCATGTCAAGTTGAGCCACGCATGTATCGAGAGCTCCCGAAGTGTTCATCGACGATCCTGCCGCACTCGCACCGCTCCAGCGGCCGAAACCACTACGAAAGAACCATCTCTTCCCCGAGAAGAGAGTCCTTTCGCGATACGGTCTTTTGAAGCGCCTTTCAGCAGTCTGATCCGATTAGATCCCAACCAATGTCCTACGCCAAAGCTGTACTCATACTGTATCAGAATTCCACACCTAAATGTGTGGTGAGTGATGATGGATAAAATTTTCTTGTTATTGGAAGCATATCAGCTACAAGCAGTAAAACCTCACTCAATTAGGCGCCTAATAACGAGTGTTGAACACGATTACGGTGATTACGCTATTGATGTAAGTGGTCACCAAGTCTTAATGAGTCTCTGGTCAAACGTTTGTAATTTCGCTAATTATCCGCAATAATGTGAATATCCGTCTGTCTGCCTGTCTGTCTGTCATGTTACGCATTGCCGGACTTCTGATTGGCTATAAGAAATCACTTATCACAATACATTCGTGAGACTATTCGGACAAAAAGGTTGACTTGAAAGCTATTAATTTCTACAAAACTCTAAAACTGCCTCGAGTACTGGCACACAAATTTCTATGAGCGAGCTCGCTCGTTACGAGAAAAAAACTATTCACCCGAAATTTGAGCGCACGTACGTGGAGTTATTTACTTGTTGGCTTCTGTTATTAATCTACCAAAAATATTGTGGGTACCATGGTCGTAAAAGCTTTCGAATAAGGGCATTCCGGTCGCTATCGTGTTTCTGTGGCTAGTACTAAGTTCTACAACTCACAATCCCTATCTATTGGTGGGACAGAGAAGTATACTGGTAGCCCCTTGCAGCTAAAGATGGTAGCGTTTAGTATTGCAGATTTCGCGAGTCACCCCGATCAACACTCGATCGCAAGATACGTGGCGATGCTCGGCGAGAGCCCAGTGTCTTGGTGCAGCCAAGCAGAGAAAACGGTGGTATTGCACGTCACAAAGGTAGAGTATATAGCGCTGAGCACATTCGTGCAATAGATTATACATTTGAGAATGATGACCAAGGAAGTGCTAAGAGGCAGCCAGGCACAACCGATGTCTATGTGGACAACGCTAGCGCGTTGAAACTAGCTAAGAATCCTGAGTTTCATTCAAGAACAAAGCACATAGATACCAGACATCACTTTATCCGTAAGAAACAAGAAAGCCACAAGATTACAGTCAAGAAAGGTGAGTGCAGACAACGTTGCCGACGACTCCAAAACGTCATTGCCCCGTGCAGCATTAAAGAAACACACACAGAAAACTTGAGAGATATGCCAGTGCATGGTAGTGGGACCGCCTACGAGAAGCATCAGGTGGAGACTTAATTGCGTGGGAAGTTGAACGTGTGATAGTCGCTCGGTCGTAATGATGCTACTCTTTGACAGCAGCAAGTAGTGAGGGACAAGGTGTGTAGCTAGGGTACGCAATCATCTTGAGAAAACAGCACTGTAATCCCCCTGTCAGAGGCGTTGCTTTGTGTTACCTTCTCTTTTCAGCCAATAAACGACACGTATTTAAACATATGACGTACAAATAATCCATAAAGCCCAAACTTACATCAACGTCTTGAGGTCGTAATTCAAGCGCTACGCTAGTTAAAATTGAGGAGAGGCGACCTATAACACCGATGAAGTCCTGTGTCGAAGTTCAGGCTTATACGGCGTCTTCCCTTGGAGATATCAGCGATAGCCGTACTTAACAGGCTCTATCTTTACGCATGTATCTACAAGTGGACTTGTACGTACAGACATGAAATTGACTCCTAGAACAAGCTAGCTCCGCCCGTTGAAACCAATATCATTCGACAGATATTAACTTCACTAACACAACGAAGGTGTTCATAGCTCCGCGCTGGTCCTACATCAAGAGAAACGATGGTACAAAGATAGCTTTTCCGAAATTACGTGATCTTTTTTTAATAGAAGTTATTTTGGTAAGTTTCATGTACAAATTAAAGCGAAATATTCGCTCGTAAGAAAGAATGGTGTCAATGATCGAAGATGGTTCGCATTCAGGACGTTATAGCCCGATAAATACTTGGTCTTCTGCGCGGCTTCACCAATACCTACCACGGTGCTCCTTCCGCTTACCGCTAGAAGACAACGGCATCCTGTCATCGACCGCAAAGGAAAGAATCATCAAAGTAAACTATCCTTTGTAAAATTCAGACCGATTCGTTTTTTTCAGTGCGACCCTTCGTGTTAAGAAAATCCTACAATCAAATATTATCTAGCGTGAAGTATGATATGCTGGCTGTAGTGCCACTGCGGAGGAACCGTGCGCGCGTTCACGCCGTAAATTATACTTTACCTTTCCAGCCATGGTCAGTTTCCCACCCCGGTTTTCGCTTGCGGGCATTGCGTAGGGGCAACAGCGACTTGATCCGGTGCCCACACGTCAGTGTACATGCGTACTCGTAACGACAGCGCCTGTTAAACAAAAGCTCACAATCCCTAACCTGTCTGCATACTGTAGAGCCTGTTTTAAAATCACATCCCTTAAATTAAAGGAATTGAGTATACTGCCCGACTGGGTTCACCATCTCCTTCAAATCATCATTTTCCGCTCAGATTGTGCTCCATCCGTACAGCGTATAATGTGTCCCATGACTTATACCTGTGTCTACCACACAAATCAAAACCAACGGTCCGCGCTGAACCGAAAGGGGGGGGGGGGATTATGGACTTGCGAACGCGCGGCGCGCACAAGCGCCCCCTGGTTGCATGAGAGGGCGAGGACAGCGAGAGTGGTGTGTCGGATGTATCCCTGGACGACGTATGACAGTCAACGCCGCCTGTGTTCGAAGGAGAATCGACGGAGGAGTCGACAGAGGCTGCCAGTACTGAAGCACTGGAATCCACGAGCAGCGCCAGTGAGAGTGGAGGGGCGTATCACGTGGTGGCCCCATCGCCGCAGAAGCTGCAGTTTTCGTCATGGAAGGCGCTCGAGGATTATCTGACTGTCTACCAGGGCCAGACATTCCAGGTACGATACGATTACGTGTATTCAGTTTGCATCTATCCGTTGATCATGCATCTGTTAACTGCTCTATGCTATACTATTCGTGCTCAAGGTGTTCCCGTCT
Organism: Phytophthora cactorum; assembly: GCA_016864655.1. Taxonomy (NCBI): domain Eukaryota; phylum Oomycota; class Peronosporomycetes; order Peronosporales; family Peronosporaceae; genus Phytophthora; species Phytophthora cactorum. Next base: position 75,924 of record NHQK01000052.1, read on the forward strand.
CGTTCGAACACCACAGCGACTGAGCGCAAAATCCGAATTGTCAAGAAGTAGTCCAAGGCGGACAAAATCCCTGACGTGTGGGTCCAGTACGCTAGGTCATTCGTTTACACGCACCACGGCAAGTACAAGTCCCAAGCTTCGAGCAAGAGGCCTCGCCAGGAGTCTCGGGCGCAGATCTGCAGCGCACATGTTCGGTAAGGTCCGGTCGGGCCGGTCTGGTCTAGTCGGGCTCTGTCCAAATGTTGGATCCTCTGGTGTATTAACGCCGCTGATTTGTTGCTGATATTCACAGATAAATGCATGTGTCCAACTGGTGGATACTGCGAAGAAGATATTTGTGGTCAGAATTACCAAGTACAAGCTGGAGCACAACCACCGCCTTTCTGAACATTCGTTTAGAGCCCACTCTTCTAATCATCTGGTCCTAAATGAAGATGCATTGCAGACAGTTGATGTGCTCAGAAAAGCAGGCGCATAAAAGACAAGCATCATGAAATTCATCACTGATAATTCGCGTAGCACCCCGACCGCCCAGGTAATCCACAAACGCGTCCGAAAGCTGAAGGCTCGTGAGACCAGAGACGGCTCAAGTAACAGCGACAAGCGTTTGAAGAAGTGGATGAAGCAATTTGGTGATCAGCCAGAAAATGTCGGCCGCATTTTTCTTGACGACGTGAATCAAAAGGTAAATGGGATTATCTCCGATTCACTTAAATCCAAAATCTAATTGACAATGTGATATCTTAAATATACAGAAAGTTGCCTGAAAGCCAGGTGGCCCTAGATATTATTGGTGTTGGTGTATATTCGACGGATACACTGAAGATAATGAAACAGTGGCACGCGGCTATGAGTCCATCAAATTGGTGGAAAAGGCTTTGACGTGGGTCAACACTATTGATTCCATGCTTACGATACCGACGGCATTTCAAGTGGCGCAGCAGATGGACCTAACGTCAAAAGTGAAACCGATGCCGCTCGTGTCGGTTAAGGTACGAAATTACATTTCTTCAGAAACTCCTTCAATTTGCTCTAATACTTTGCCATGAAAAATAGGCGGAAGTCCTAGATCTTATCGGCAAGACACAACTAAGTGACGATACAATGAACATAGTTATGGTTAAGCTGTTCGGGCCAAGAAAGGATGTAATCGTGGTGAGCCCGGACGTGATCGGCTCATTCGGGGACGTTGGGACATCGGTATTGATGAGTATGTTTGCTGACGCGATCGCTGGAGTGAAATATGAGAAAAATTTAATTCCAGTGTGCTGCCATAAATACCACTGGTGCGCCACTATGATCGATGTGGAGCTTAAGGACATATCTATCTACGACCCGACGTCCTCCTCCTACATTGTTGGCGTTCGAGCGATTGCAGAGAAGCTGGCTACGCAGCTACCGGACTACGCACCAAGGCGATCTTGGCGTCCAAGTCGACAGTTACAACTGCGGTATGCATGTCCTGTTGCAATTTGAATTGTTTGCTGGTGCGCAAGGTCTTAGCTTATTCAGTCGAAAGGAGCTGCAGATATCTTTGCATGTGCATTTATCTCTAACATGGCTTTTGCACGATACATTTGTAGCTTTTGAGATTGACTTTGTCGACACTGTACACTCAATCGAATCACTCAGATCTGGTCTTGGTGGTCGGGTATGCAGCTGCATCTTGCCATCGAACACTGAGTCGATGGCACTGTTGCTGTGCAGCATAGTCCCGGTATCCGACTATACGTGATGGGCACGTATACAGCAGCTGCATTTCACTTGATAACACGGTCTGGCTCTAGACTTGGTCGGACATTGGTCGGGGCTAATGGGCCTAGTTGGTCATCGTGTGCCGGTCTCTTTTCCCCTTGTTGGGCACAATAACGAGTGCCTAAATTAATAAAAAAAACTCAAATTGAACCTCATGTTGTGGTGGGGCTCAATTATACAGCCCCATCCTCAAATACCCCCCCCCCCCCACACACACACACACCTCAATACGACCCCATCTGTTTCTAGGCACTGCACAGAAATTCGAATTCTAGAATATGTTCTCCAGATCAACCACAAGCTATTCGAGACTTTGTCTGTTCCAACTCCAGCTCATTTCAGAACGAGCAATGGGGCGTCAGCGCTACACAATTAACGAGAAGAAGATGGTTGAGAAGGAGACGAAGATAGCCACGATTCGTGCCGTGGATGTCAAGTACAAAATCGACCGGAAGTGCATTCAGGACTGGGTCGCGCAAGTTATTGCTAGCGCTCTCGACAAGGTGCCGCCGAAGCAGGGGTGGCCGTCGTATGGCTTGCGAGGAGCTCGCGACGCTCGCCGCAAACATCGTCGTGTCACGCGACACCGAGAGATCGAGATGGCGGCGAATTTGTTTCGCACGATGACTGAGCAATCAGGTCTGATTCTCTCCAATGAATTGGTTTGTACTACGTACAAGTGAACCCCTCATTCTGCTTTCCGAACTCGGGCCCAGTGGTCCCTGCGCTAGTTGGCCGTCCGTGGCAGAGGAAGTCGTGAAGAAGGTGGATGTACCGAAGAAATAAACACAGAGGTACAAGGACTGGCTGGACGTGTATTGGACACCATACTGAGCTCTCGGTCTGTCTACAGCACAAGCGAAGCCAAGAATGGGATGACTGCAAATACATCCTCATGGCATGTTGCATGCGCTTCTACAAATCTCCTCAGCTGAAGCCTGAGTATAATCGATCTCGAACTCGTCATCGTCAATATCCATGTCGCTGACGTTTCCGTCGTCAACGAGAACCGTTGATCGAGTGAGTCAGTGACGTTGCTGCCAAAGATCAGATGCTGGAACTGGAGTCCATACTCTTCGTGACGCCAAAGCGCCAAGTCGGGTTCCCCGCAAGGAAGCAACTGCGAAAGCTGCGCCGAATTGACGGTTCCCCGATCTCCGACCACGCGGAGTTAATCCAACCGACAACAATTGGGAGAGATGGAGGACGACCGTTCCGCCGGCGGTCTGCGTGTGGGGTCCGTTCTCCTTCCAATTGTCGATGAGGCCAGCCAGCATATCCTTAATCCCCAATGACCAAGGTTGTATAAAACAACATGAATTCACGTTGTAGGTACAACATTTTTTAATAGAGATTGGCTCTAAAAATGGCCAAAATATAGTGAAATCAAGTATAAGCAAATCCCTCATAAAAAGTTCGATGCACAGGGGTAGGTCGGGGTTTTGCAATAAAATGAACGGAAATAGCCATACGGAAACCACTCATCAAAGGCCAATCTATGGGTCAGCTTTTGAGTGGTGGGGAGAGAAAACCAGGCTTAGTCGATATTTTGCCGGATCCCAGACAAGCCGAAAAGAATGGTCGTTAGGCGCGAAACTCGCGCAGAGAGACAAGCATTCCAGGATCGAATCGCGGGTGTGCACGCTGAAGACCGTCCTTGCCTAATGAAGGAGCACCGTGACTTCTTGAACGGCACGCGAGTGGAGGATGCGAACTTTACTTCAGCGAGACCACAATCCACAAGTATTCTTGACCCAAGGCGGCCTCCGATGGGAAACGATGCTGCCTACCTGCTCGCAAACAAGCAACATGCGGCTGACACACGCCGCGCAGTAGTCGGCAAGACCGTTGCCGGATCGGGAAAGAAGAGGCTCGTCCAGAAGAAACAAGTCGACAATGACTTATGGTCTGACGACGCCGGAGACGAAGACTACGTAGAAGCGGACGTCGTTGAGAAGGAAGACGATGAGGACGAAGCCATTGCGGAACAAGCCGTCGCTGCCAAAAACCCGACACCTCGAAAAGGTATGTACAACATGATCATATACAACATGAAGAATGTCTAACCTTTTTGGTGTATTTATTCTCGACACTAGCCTCAGCAACGAAGACAACAGTGACCCGGACGAAGCGGGTCGTGAAGAAACCTCGTTAGAAGAGCTCGCGGACACTTGCAAAAGAAGCCAGAGAGGCGAGTGCCGCTGCGAAGAAGGTCTCTGCAGTATCTCGGTGTCAGAGTGAAGCCAGTGCGTCTCAACGAGCGGGCAAGGAGGCAAAATAAGCTGCTCGAAAACGTTTGGAAGAGGCTGGAGACAATAACTCTAACGGGGAGAAGGACAGCAACAAACGAAAATTGGCGCCGTGCGTGATGCCAAGGTCTGACCACACTACAAGAAGAATGCCCTTACTTGCCATCAAATATGGCACTTCTTATGGAATAATGGCAAAGACCGCCCACGCCCTCGTTGTGGGCGAGACATACAGAATCGTGAAGCCGGGATAGGTGCGGGGAAGCGGAAACGGCAGCGTCGACGTCAAGATGGCGTTGATGCTGAATCCGCAGACGACAATGGTGAGGACACTGCGGAAGATGATGCAGAGAGTGACGTTGCTGACGGTGAAAGCGATGAGGGCGAGAAGAAGGGCGAGGTGGAGAGCAAAGAGAATGACCAGAGTGCAATTTCGCAGTGTGAGGAATGAACATCGAGCTGTCAACAAATGATGAGTGTGCGCCTAGCTACCCTAAATCGAGCTATGCAGTTTGGTTACGTTGATTGCTTGAGGTTTTCCATTAAAAAAAAGGAGATGTCTTTTCTCTTGATAAAGGGGACACCAACGCGGTTGCAGTGAGGTCCATTTTATGCCTCTCACGTTGTATGATACTGTATTAAGCCACCAGCGTGTTTGTACATGGCAACATGTACGAAGTACAGTCAAAGTGGCATGTCGCGTTTTTTTTTCAGAAAAAGTACTCGCACTTATTCGGGACCATAAAAAAGTAAGTATAGCCTGGCATTAACATGCTGTATCCTATAACATGAACCCTTTTTCTTTAAAGTACGAAAATTGATTTGGTCGTTGAGGGGTTAAGTGGCTTGAAAATGCCGTAGTCGCATGGAAGAGGTATGAAGTTAAACCTCCTGGGATCCCCGCATATAGAATCTTGCGCCTCTGTACATGTGCCTTCACCTTCTTACTAATGTGACTAGGCGCTGAGTCGATCACCAGCACCAGCTTGTTTGGTTCAGGGAAGGGAAACATGTAATCGATGTAGCGGATGAAAGCGTCTGTATTCATCCACAACTTTGCGTTCGTGAGCACCTGGATGTCTTGCTCAGTGCTGATTTTCGTGCCCTTCTCCTTGTCTAGAAAGAATGGCTTCAATTTGGTACCGTCACCACGAACACCAAACACTGCAGTGAGACGAATCTTCTCGAAACAATATGACCGGACCGATACATTGGTGGCACAACGCTCCTCCAAAGTGGTGTCTTTATCGTGATCGGCAAACACAGCCGTTTATCCAAGTTGTTGATAGTGCGCGGCTCGATATTGCACTCGCGAACCAGTTTGCGCAGGTGCAAGATGAAGTTGGCCCCACGAGCGGTAATGACGTTGGCACTGCGCTTCGGCTTGTTGGTGGCCTTGCGCAACACTAGGTTGTGCCGACGGAGAAAGCATTCGAGCCAACACCTCAACTCCTTCTCTCCAATAGAACCACCCTTTAAATAAAACCCCACTTTGGGGTGGGGTTAATTATCACAAGAGACCCTATTACCATCAAATATTTCACGACTGACCCGTTAGTGAGTTTCAAACGTTGATACTGATGTGATCCACTCAAACGGGACGGAGTATTTGACCTAAAAATTCTTGTGTAGTCCTCGCTGATATCATCAGAGGCGTGCAGTCGCTGCATCCTACCAGTGGTAGGCTACCACACGTAATAAATGCCCACGGAGCACATGCCTTTCTTTGTGATACTAATGCTCTTCTTTTTATGGTTTTCAATAGTATTGAAGCAGGACCGCGGACTATCAGCCGTTTTCTCCTCTCTTCAAGGTTTGCATATCTATAAAGCTGTCCGGATAGAAAATCTCTGGGACACAAAAGGTGTTTGTAGTGCTAACGCTTTGTATTTTGTTGTGTGTTGTTATAGATTGACTCGCATCCACACGTTTCATACCGGTTGCAATTCTCTTTGAGGTTGCTTACGCCAGAGCACTGGCGTTGTGTATTGTATTTGAATGATAGTATCTATATTATGGACAACCAAGAGTAGCTACGTTGTAATCGCCTCCGCTGCCACTCGGATATCAAAGGTAGAGAATCGTATGTCGTCTTTACCTTGAGTGTGGTAACTAATACGCTGCAATGCACACTTTCTTTTTATAATTTATTATCATTACACAGGTATTTCAAGATAGCACACCATAACTGTTGTGCGGGGTTGCCCAGTGGCCTGGAGCACCTTTGCTTGTCCCGCATGTGGGGGGTGAGAGGTGCGGTAACAAAGATCAGTGCCAAACCCGGGAAGAAGATTTCGAAAGACGCTGGGAAACTCCTACGTGACCAAGGTATTTAATGTGGTGGAAAATGTGATTAGCTTCATCTAAGACTACTTCGCTCTGAATACGCTCTACAAGGAAATACTCAGAATTAAGATTCCCGACTGATTATTTCAGAAATTGTACTCGTCAATGATCTCTGGATTTTGTACTGGAATACTGTGAACGTATTGCGTCGTTGTAGCAGCTCGATGGGACACTCGCCTACAACGTAGTTGCCTGGGAGTACATCCGTATCGAAGCTTCCTTTGGACCTATTTGGGCATTTTGCTGCGTTGTGTTCCTCTGCCTTGCCACAGCGACCACACTTTAAATTTTACGCTTGTTTTCGTGGTGCGCGCAAGTTTCACCGCTGAAAAACTCACGCATCTGTTTCGCAAGGTCAGCTAGATCACTTTGAGAAGATGCTGTCTTCTTTTTGAGTGACTGGACCTTTGAACCTTTCGGCTCGCCTCAATTTGGAATCCGTTTTTTGCGAGAAGCCGCATCGCGCCTGGAGTTGTGGGAACTGCTGCCGGCAGCATTGTATAGAGGTGGCGGTTGAATATTTGGGTGGGCTAGAAGAGCAGGCATAAACGGTAGGCTGATCGATGCGTGTTGAAAAGCTTGGCCGTACGCGACGGCCGTGTACGATAGGTGGAAATATTTGCAAACTTCTTTGACTTCCATTACGACTGTATAGGGTGGCGATGATGTGACGTCAAGGAAGCTGGCAGTGGTGCCGGTATGCGCAGTGAGACAATATTCCTGTTTCCAGGACTACTGTGTATGTCCGTGGACCTAGGTCGCCTTGAGGCTCTGAAAAGCTTGATTGCAAAGTTGTGCATGCATCATCCTGTTCTTCAATGCTAACTACTGCGTCATCCACATGGAAAATAGTTTCTGTGCTCTTCCGAACGGTACATGCTACAGCGACCCAAACTTGTTTGTAAAACATTGAGTTCGCTCGTGGAGTTACTGTGTCCTTCGCTTGCAGCCAGTCGTGTGCAACTTTCTTTTGGCAGCAAGATTTTCTACTGCCGCATTGCACAACAAAATGAATACCCCTAACACTTGGCTGTCGCGAATACCACTCAACAGAAAGGCATTATTTGTACCTTCCACAGTGCTTGTGATTCGACCAGCAAATAATGAACACCCGTTGCCGTACCAGCTGATATTTTTCCATTCACCTGATATATCCATAGATTCTTCTGGCGTGAGCAAACCATTTCCAAACTTTGTCCAGCTAGTTGGATGAAGTGTGTGCAAATACTGCACCACCGTCTGGGGCTTCGGGTTGCCTTCACCCCTCAGGCTCCGTGGGGACGGATACTACTTGTGAATCTCGGATAGTACAATTTCATACTCGTTCAAGGTCGTCGTGGCTTGCAAGCGAAATACTAATCTCCGGATGTTATCAATGTTTGGTTCGACTTGTCGAAAGTGACTGCACACGTTGAAATAAATGTGTAGAGCACAGAACATAAGATTGACGTAAATTCCACGACCTTCCCCTGTCGGAGAAGACGGCCTTGTCATGTAATTATATCCCAGCTGCAACACAATTTCCAATGAGCCAGTCGAAGTTGTCCGCCGTTTCCTACCGTATGAATGCGACTGCCACCAATACATTTGTCCATTATCCATCCTTACCTATGAGAAGCACACATGCACCGCTATAATGGGCGTTCTTCATGTGGGTGCCATCACATTCCAGCAGCGGCAACCAGTTATCTTTGCCGACAACCAGCGAATCAATAGGCAACAACGCGCGATAGAAACGACCCTTGCTGTCCAATTGACAGTTCACTTTAGATCCAGGGTTCTGACGCTCGAAAGATCTTAAAAGTGCCGGTAGTTTCTCGCAACTTCCTTCATTATCCGCCATCATTTCTTTTGCTCTAGCAATTGCTCGGTGGACTAGAGCTGGCCGATGGTCAACATTGACGTTGTCAATAGTTTTTACGCATTCGCCACACATGCTCTCGCACTGCTCAACCCCGGCGCGAGTTATCCCTTGATTCCGGGCAGCTCCATCAATAGCTCCAAGAGCATTCACCAACGGAGTCACAGCTAGGTGAGCGCTGAAGGTTCATGTCGTTGACGAACCACGCCCCCGGTGGGCAGAGCGCATTTTTTTGGTGTTCACGCGCCGCTTGACATTGCCCGTTGTTTCCTTTTTGTTGTGATGTTTATTTAGACATACATGTTGTAATAGGATGTTGAAGTTGCAGCACGGGGATGCAGAAAGGACGGTGGTCGGTCGCAGTCCTGGACGAAAGCCAAGAAGAAGCGAGAGTGTGGCGCCAGAGGAAACGGAGCACGTAAGGGCCGCACACCCGAGATCCGAGGCCGAAGAGGCGCTGAACGACGGGTGTGAATCCATGAGCAGCTGTTCGCAGTTGTTTGAGCCCTCGAAGTGAGACGAAGTGGGCAACAGAGGGCGCAGTGCGAGCGAAGGGTGCGGTCAGTCTGTAATCTACTCGGTTCCGAGTAGGTGACTTTCGGTTCGGCGCTGTGGAGCACAGGCAGTTCGGATTTCGCGTTGTGACGCACAAGTGCTTTGAGAGAGACGGATGACAGGGAGACTGACGACTCCTTAACGGACTTCAGTGTGAACGAGACAGACGAGGCGACGGCGTGAAGGTCGTGTCATTGAGTGTGACGAACGAGTGAAATGACGGGCTGCGTTGAGGGTAGCTCCATTTGCGGCAGGACGAACGGACGTGCGTGTCGGGTGTTGGTTCGAGTGGAGCAGCTGAGTGTTGGAGCTCGGTGGAGGCGACACTGTACGACATCAGGAGCGTAGTGGCCGAGTGCTGGTTCGAGTGGAGCAGCCGGGTAGTGGAACGGAGCCTTGCCTGGTGGAGGCGACACTGTACGGTGCTAGGTCGACGGACAGACGAGTTGTGTGAATTAGTAGTCGCTGGTGTTGGAGGCCGCAGCTACTAGAAAGAGTACGAAATACAAGTAGGAACTTCGGTTCCGGCGCCTTTTGAAGGGGCCAAAAGTGTGTTGTGCGTGTGTTGTGGCGAACCTTCTACAGGTGCGGACTACTGGTAAACCACCGCAGGTGGCACACAAACTATACGATCGCCGGCAACCTGCATAGCGTTCGCTACAATGTCATTGGCACAAATTCGATGTGCACGCCCAAACGTTTTTGTGGCCAAACGAATGTGCTTGCTGGATCGACTTGTTTTCGTTAAACGCATACGCCTGAAAAGACTTCCTGCTGTCCGGAGCCCGAAGAGAACACATCGCGAATGTTGATAGTCTGCCGACCGAACAGCGCGAAGAGATTGACCTTACTAGGCTTCATATTGTTTGCCACCCGGCCGGTTCGAGACTTACAAAACTCGTCCTCACCACGATTTTCTGTTTTTATGTACGTTTTTAAGGATAAAGCGACCAAAAGGACAGAAATAAACATGGGAACGAGTCAGCTTTTGTCCCTTGATTGAAGGGAGGGGGTCCTTTTGGACCAAATGACTAAATCTGTGTGAAACAGAGATTTCATACGAACTTGGTCAAGAGGCCAAAAGTAAAAAAAATTACTTTAAAAAAACATGGCGCAAATGCGCCATGTTTTTTTTGCCGTCGAAGTTATTAGGGAATATCTACGCATTTTCTTTTAAAAAAAACTTACAGTAAATAAAGTACAGTGATAGCTGATGGCCAAAATTGAAGAGGTTGCAGAGCACGGCGGTAGCGGGCGCTGGAAGGCGCAGCGCCTCGTCCAGAAGCTCGATGGAGACGTAAGCTGAGCGGGAGTTTATTACCGAGATCATCTGGACGCTGTATTCACGCTTTACCGTAGATTCATCTGCTCAAGGTAGCGCTGAATGAGCTGGATGCAGTGAAGCCGAAGAAGGTGTGCTGTCAATGGCTTTAGGAAATGCGCGGAGAGCTCCAAGCTGATCTAATACCCGTGTCTTGACGGTGTTGCTAACTACAGACAACATACACCAAGAAGGCCAACGTGTTCTTCCTTGAAAAACGCGATATCATCGTCAAGACCAAGAAGAGTAAGTTGGTGGTTGTTTGTTGTTTGTTGTTTGTCGCCTTGCCGAGTTTTTCACAGCAACACTTACCTACTACTGTATGCCGTGATGCTGCAGACGAGCTGAAGGAAAAGGAGAAGAAGCGACACGTTGTTGGGCTCGAGCTTCGTGATTCCTCGCAGTAGCTGAATAGCTTCAGGGGAGCCTGAATGAAGCACTATTTTTCTTCTATTTGCCATATTCCAGCACTTGTGCTTCCAATGTGCCTGCCTAACGATGTCCAAAATTTACTTGAGTACATGCTAAAAAGCTATCACTCGAAAGAAGACTGATCTCAACGTCGCTACTTCATGGAACCAGACCTCTGCGTAGTGGAAGGTGGGGAACTCACACGTTGTCGCCAGGCAAGCTCATGCACTTGTTTAACATTTGTATGCTTCTCAAGAAAAGCACACCACCGCTCGGCTGTCGTCATCTCGTAAGCAGGGTGTCGCTGGTGGAGGAGGCACGGTGGCGCAATCGTCGGTTCACAGGCGAGCTCGCAAGAGACTTGTGCACGACGGAAAGGAACTTGGCATCAACGTACGCGGTCACGAGCTCGTGGACTTCTTGCGCTAGCAGCTCCCGCTCCTTTCGAAGCACCGCGACTTGATCGGCGTGGGCTGTGATGTTGAAGAGGAAATACACGTTTTCGGCAATGGAGCGGCTTTCTTCCAGCACGCGGATGTGCGAGTACAGCAGCAACGGTAACCCGACAGCCAACACATACGCATACGAAGATCCAAGGAAGTACCAGGTTGCAAGGATCAGTACGAGCCAGTGCACGGGCATCAACACGCTACACGCACACAAAAAACAAGAAGTTGGTAGCATATTCTCACCAAACAAGAACACAATTGACTTACGCAGCAGCGAAGATCTTAAACATCGACTTGGATTCCACGAATCCAGCAAGACTGTTCATCTTCGTTCCTGTACGGTCCAGCAGAATGTAAGAGTCAGTCGGATCTAATCTCGAACACAGGCTGCCAAGCTCAAAGTGCTCGACTTACCAATAAAATAGTAGGGGAAATTCAGCAAAAGCCCGGGTGTCGCCAGTGGAAGCAGCACCAACAGGTACAGGATTCGCTCCAAGAACAATTTCAATAGTGAGTGCTCCTTCGGCACCGGCAAACTTACCTCTTGGTCTTTCAGCTGCAGCTTTTCTAGTTGCTCTTTATATCGCAAAACTTTATCACGGATCGTTGCGATTCGTTCCTCTTGCTCGTCGTCTTGGGGCTCTTTTTCCAACATATTGATAATGTACTGCGTCAAGCGGACCTCTTTGTTGGCATCAATGGATCCAGGAGTGTTTAGATAGAGGCGTCGCATCATTCGAGCCGCGTGGATGGTGCTGAAGTCAGACGCGTTCAAGGTCACATCGTGCATTCGCTCCTCCAGCTCAAGGGTCAGACGCTTCACTTCACTGTGTTCGTCCTGCTGAAAAGATTGGCTTTGCACCATGTCGGGCGTGATGACCATGGGCGGGCCGAATTCCAGCGTCATCTGGCTCCGGAAGTGATCCTTGTTAAAGTAGTTAAGACCCAGCGGAATGATCGGAATGGGTTGATCATAGTGCTTGGCGAAACCCGTCGCAACGCGCACAACACCCGTGCGCAGCGACAGCATCTTCGGCGCCGTGTACGATGTTCCTTCGGGGAAAAGTACCATAACGTTGCCTCCAGCAAGTACACGCCACGTATGCTCAAACATCTTGCGGTTGGCCGCCTCTAGCTCTTCGGGAGTCTTCTCCGAGTCCACGTCGGCAAGATTGGCCTCTTTGCGTCGAGGTCGGTAGACCGGCACGGCGCCAAACTTCTTGAGGAAGAAGGCAGCGACAGGGTTACTAAAGAGCGAGCCTTTGGCCCAGACGTACGGGTTGCGGCCGTGACTGGCGGCTTCGGTCATGACGAGTATAGCGTCTACGAGCATGTTGGGGTGGTTCGGGCACAGAATCACAGGCCCCTCGCGAGGGAAGTTGTTGAGTCCGTAGACCACAATCTTCCGGAAGTACGTGTGTAGCAGCAGCCGCAGGAAGCGCGCCACGATCTTGTAGCCTTGCGTCATAAGGACCGCAAGTGCCAGCGCAAGCCACAGTAGCGTAGACAACATGGAGTGATCTTTGGCTACGATCAGTGTTGATGGCGGATCGAGGGTGAAAGCTGCAATGCGCGCAGTGTTTGCTTTTTGGCGGCGCTGAGAAATGATACACTCTTTCTTGACTGCGGAGAACCTGATGACGCTCGCCAGCGAATGGGTTGGACGCACTACCTCTCTTACGGCATAATAACCTACTGTATAGTATAATTCGTGTGGATACCTCAACTCTGTACAATTCGGTATCGGTTATTGACACCCAGAAAACGAAGCACCGGACACCAGGCAAAATCTGCATCGAGGTAGAATCTGCATCTGCCGCAGATGGATGTCCGTCCCATCAGAAATGTGGTGTTCTTGGCCCGTTGTACACCTGGCGACAATTAGATGCTCCAACGATAAAGAGATTAATGCCATTGCATCGGAGATCTCTTCAACGGCTTCAATTCGTGCATGTGCCGACATGCGGCCCGTAAAGCGACTAACGTTCATCAAGCTGCCACTGTATGTTAGGCTTGCGCGTGGTAACCTGGTTACGTTGGCACTAAAAAGTGTTGTGAAGCAATCAGTGTTGGTTTGGCGATAGGACACGATAGTTAACTCATGGAAGTAATGGGATTAAAATGGAGAATCATTGCGTTCTGCAGACTGCAGGTCCGTTCTAGAGACGATGCCAAACATTCAACAGTAGTTACTTGTGAAAGTGGAATGCCTTCAAGTATAATAGTGATCGGGCCAGACGACTTTATATTGCAGATGTACTTACCAAAGATGAACGATCGAGAACGCCGGCGTCAGCTTTGACTCTGTCTACTTTTCAGGATATCTTAGCAATGCTGGCCCAGGCGGCCTTCGAGCTCGAGCTGGAAGACTTCGACTCGAAGTTCAAGCCTCGATGTGGACAGTCGCACCTTCAACTCCACGACTCGAAATTTGTTGCTGTCCGTCAGGGCACACAAACTGAACATTCCGCTCGGCTCAGCGGTGAGGGTGGACCATGGTGGCGACGTTGAGCATTGCATTGCGACGGTCGCCGCTATTAATAAATGGCGTAACGGACTGCCTCACGAAACCTCGAAAGTATCTACATGAGTTTTTTTGCTACCAGCTAGAGTTACTTGCCCGGTACTAGCCTAATAATAGTAGCCGCTGTCGCAGCAGAACTTCGCTCGCAATGTTCTTTTTTGCGAGGCGGTCCATTCCCTATGCTGCAGGATCGTGCTCACGGCGTGGGACTGTTTCGAGCGTGGTGACGGCTTGCCTGGGCTGGCTCCACCGAGCTCCCGATCCCAATGCTCGGCTTTCAAGCACACAACCTTCGAGTGCAATTGCATTGAATACATGTAATAACGCAAAGGTACACCCCGCCACCAGCATACAAGATGTGGTGCAGGTTCTTTGCGGATTTTCGTTGGTTCAATGGTGCACTGCTCGAATCGTGCAATATGATGCAGTTTCAGCGGCAGTAACTTGCGTCCTGCGTTGCAGTGCCGTTCAGCTCCGCTCGCCTGTCTGATATTCAGGGCTGAACTAACGCCGTGTGTGCGCGACACCCGCGGCAACTTGTGTCAGCCCCGCGTCGAAACCACACACAAACTCCAGGTGGTTGCACACTTTGACGGGCGCGTACATGTAACTCTGTCGTGGCGACGTAAACGGGTCGGGCTCCGATCGCAATTTCGATCGGCAGTGCCACCATCCAGCCAGAGCGCGCGCCACACTATCCAGCGTCCGCACGAGCTGACGCAGTCGGTATTTCCAGCCAACCACCTCACGTCACTCCCCGGAGGCGACGTACACAAAGCCCGCTGCAGTATCCGCCAGCTCTGCACGTTGTAGCATACATATCCCTGCGCCCGTCCAAACCAGGAAGCGACCGACAGAACAAGACGACAATCGCACCGGACCATTTAACGTAGCGTAGCGCAGGACAACTACAGGCGACCATGAGCATGTTCCAGAGCGGAGTGCAGGTGTTCATCCCGGCGGCACTTAATCGGCCCACACATACGCTGTACAGCATCTGTATGCTAGTGCAGCCAACTAATCAGGAGTGGACCGTCAACCGCCGCTACTCGCAGTTCCTACAGCTGCGCAAGGACATCCAGCACAAGCTCGCCACGCGCGGCGTCTCGTGTGCCAACTGCGCCAGCTTTAACCGCGCCATCAGCAAGTTCCGGTTTCCGGCTAAGTCGCTACTGCGCACCAACACGGTGGTTCGCCGTCGCGTCTCGGCCCTACAGGATTTCCTCAAGCTGCTGGTGGGGCGTGTGTACAACGACCTCCCCAAGTGCGGTATCTGCGGCGAGGAGATTAAGGACATGATGCGGCCCTTCCTCACTCGAGGAGCGCAGCCTATGAACGGCTCCATCATCTCGAAGATTAACAAGTCGCTCTCGCTCGAGTCGTATGCCGTGGTGGACCAGCCGGTGATGCCCGTGCCGGAACCGGCCCCGCCCATTTCTCCCTCGCTGATGAGCAGGGAATTATTCAGCGCCAGCAAGTCGTCCAGCAAGCCCATTTTCACGCACAGTCAGATTTCAGGCGGCAAGTCTATCTTCTCGCGTAGCAAGGCAATGATGAGTACTACGTCGGACGATGCTTCCACACAGCCGAACGAGTCGGAGGACCCCATTATGGACTACTCGGATAGCGATGAGGACGGCTACGGCAAGAGGTATGACGACCAACGTTGCTACGATGAGGGTGTCCCTCTCGAGGAAGCTATGAAGCAGGTGGTAGTGCCCCGGGGCGTCAGCCTTACGTGCGAAGAAGTGGTTGTCCGGCTCACGTCAATGTGGGCATCTTACGATCTGGATGAGGCACTTTCATCCTTACCACCCGAGCGGCTTTCACAACAGGCCAACTTCTCTGTCGACGAGAAGGAATACGCGTTTTAAGTGTATTGTTGGATAGTGCAATTTTTGATTTGTCCACCTCAAGGGGTAACTGCTAGCCGGCCAACAGAGCCGCACCGCTCCATGGGCAGAGCACTGTGCAAAACTAAGTATGAAGCAGTCAGTATAATATCAATCCGATCAGCACACATGGGTAGGCATCAAAGCCTCTTCTTCAGCTTGTAACGATTTCTTGAGCAATCACGCCACTAGGTTTCATTTCCCTGTTTACGCTTTGATATTGGCCGGCCTTACTCACCTCGCTCATAATGCGGCTTCTATAACTTGTCGGGGTCGGCGATGCCAGTGGCAACCACGGAGACGCGCAGCTTGCCGCCAAGCGAGTCGTCAAACGTCGAACCGAAGATAATATTGGCGTGTGGGTCGTCGAGTTCCCGCGTCACTCGCTCCGCAGCTTCGTCGACTTCAAAAAGCGTCAGGTCGGAGCCTCCCGTGATATTAACGATCATGCCCTTGGCGTCCTGTGAATTAGCGAAGAAATGTTAATTCATCGAACACGTGCACAGGCCTATCGATTACACGAGCAAAGCGATGAGATTCTTTTGATACCTTGATCGAAATATCACCCAGAAGAGGATTCGCCAGTGCATCTTCAGCAGCACGCAGAGCCCTACAAAAATGATCGTAAACGCAATCAACCCGTTAGACCATGTCGCAAAGCTGCTAGTCAGCTACTGCCAGACGCACCGGTTCTCTCCATCGGCCTCTCCACTTCCCATCATGGCGTTTCCCATATTTTGCATCACCTGCAGTTACGGAGTAAACAGGTCAGTGAATACAGAATGTTACCTTCGAATAGAACTTGATTGAGCTGCATACCGATTGAACATCCGCAAAGTCAAGGTTAATGAGCCCGGGCATCACCATCAAATCGGATATATTCTTGACACCGTCAAGGAGCACATTGTCCGCCGTTCTGATAAAAGAATGAGCCGCTGTCGTTAGTGTAATTATTCGTAGTGACTGTACCTAAACCGATTCAGCTCAAGTCACGCACCTGAATGCATCCATTAACGAGGTGCGCTCGTTTGACATGTTGAACAGATTTTGGTTCGGGATCACAAGCATCGTATCGACGCTATCCTTCAGCTCAGCGAGGCCTTGAGCCGCAAGCTTTGCGCGGTTGTTACCCTCAAACCGGAACGGCTATGGATTTAAGAAAACAAGGTTGTTAGATCCCAATATTCAGCTTACAATGATACGGTTAGTGAATACCTTGGTAACCACTGCCACGGTGAGGATACCAGCCTCTAAGGCAGCCTGAGCAATGACGGGGGCTGCACCGGTGCCAGTTCCACCGCCCATGCCTGCAGTAACAAACATCTGCACAGGGACAACAGAAAGCGGGAGTGAGTCAACTCGTGGTCACCACCAAGAGGTTTCATTCGTTTCAACCGGGACGTTGATTTGAAATAATAAATGTCACCGTAGCGCACCATGTTTGCCCCCTGTACGCGCTCCAAAATCTCATCAATCGCGGCCTCTGCGGCCTCACGCCTAACCAACAAGTTGATAACAGCGACCGCAACAGGTCAGCAATATACTTCGGTTTTATCAGAATCGGTTCAAAACGAATGCAATTACTCACCCAACTTCGGGGTTGGCGCCACAGCCCAGCCCTCCGGTCAGTTCAGGGGCCATCTGAACGCGGTTCTCCGTCAACGTCGTGCGCAAGTGCTGAGCATCCGTGTTGCAAACAAGAAACTCTACGCCCTGCAGGCCTCGCGCGATCATGTTGTTCACTGCCAAACAGGTCCACCACGACCAATCAGCAACAGTTCACCACACACTCTTCATTATTAGCCCATACCTGCATTTCCTCCAGCTCCTCCGACGCCGACCACCACAATCTTCGGTGCGAAGCCCGACAGGTCTGTCACGGGGTGGTCCTGTGTGAGCCACAGTGGCTGTGTGGAGCTCACGGCGGGCGGCACGAGCTTCTTCTCCACCACCGGCGGCGGAACGGCACTCACATCCGTCGGTGACTCAGGCTCGACCTCCACCTCCACTTTCACCCTGTCCTTATCGTCTTTTCGAGTCTTTTTGAAGCCCTGTAAGTCAGCACAACCTGTCAGACACAACATTTTGTGTAGTTTTCATAGACTTGTGGGATTTTACCAAACGTAGCGCGGCAGCTGCGGCGTCGGTGGCTTCAGTAGAGAAGGCAAGGCGCTGGGTAACGGGTTGGGAGGCCTGGTGTGTACGCAGCAGCGCAGTCGCCGCAGCTTTCATGCGGGAAATCGCCATCACGAACTGGATCGGAGGTTTGTGGCCGCCGGAATCCTTTTTATTGCATATTCATTATCGGAGGCTTTCTCATTTTTAGTGCACGTTATGTAGCCATTTCGCTAGCTAGCCTTTTCCTGCTGGCGTAGTTCCTCCACGTTGGCCTTGATGTATAGCAGCACTTCCGCCTCTGTCAGGTCCAGCTGAATGCCATAGTTGCGTCCCACGAACGTACTGAAAGCGTCAACGTCCGAGCACAGAAGGCGTCCTGTGTCGGTCCAGATCACCACGTCACTGATCACCAGCTTCGAAGAGGTAGGCAAGTTGAAGCTGTTGCGGTTCACACCAAAAAGTTAAACAGCAATACAGAAAATGCACTGGATACTAGCACACACCTACTCACCCATACCGACGCATTAACTCGGCTGCATCGCTGGGCCAGCGGTCGGCCTTAGATGGCAGCTTGGTTACTTGGCAGTCAGGCAAGGTCGTCGCCAGAATGTCTGCACGGGAACCACGGTAAGTGAGAATAACAAACAAAACTATTTGCCTCGACATGTAGCACAAGTGCCGCCATACCGAGTAAGCGATCACAGATAGCATATTCTTCGCTGTTGACTCGCCCAGCCAACGTGTAGTGCACCATCCAGTTTGAAAAAGTGAGAATGTCGAGGCACTCAGAATAGCAGGAATCATTAGGTGCACGTCAAAATAACATGCATGTAATACCTGATCAACGTTTCTTGTTCATTATTCCACAGACAAATGACCCTTCGGAGTGCATGAATTGGCGTTTAAGGTCCTGCTCAATAGCAGCATGTCATCATTTTGTACTACAGTAGTACACAAACTCTACTGGTGTTCATTGGCATCGCCATTTCCTCGACGCTTCTTCGCTTCTACACCAACCCGTTTGAACTTCTTGCTCTCCGTCTTGTTCAACCCGCGATACTTTTGTTTATCCCAGCGTGACATCTGCAAGGAATCCCGGCAACCAGCGCCACCTTCCCAGTGACGGGAGGTCGATCTTTTCGCTGCTACGTCGTTTCCGCACGAACACACTTTAACCGAGCTCGACTGTTCCTTCGAGCACAAGCCGCAAATCATCCGACTGGCAAATTTCCCCAGGTTAGCTTCAGGACAGTCGCTCGAGTCGTGGCATACATCACACGGGAAGGTTTTGCCACAGCACTGGAATCTAAACCAGCGGAGTGAATGCTTATAGTGGTCGCACGCTCCATTGCGAGGCAGCGGCTGTCCCAATACGAACGTCTCCATAATCTGTTTGGCTCCTTTCTTGCTGGTCTTGGCAACCATTGATGCGGTACCATCAGGCGAGTTACTGCGTTTAATGCTTGATCCCTCCAATTGGCCAGCCACGAATCGCTTTGCCATCACAGCAAGTTTGATGTGGCAGGAAAAGCACGCTTGCTCTGATCGCTGTCTCGGCGTTATCCTCTCCAGTAATGCTTCGCATCCGCACTCCAAGCAAGTGGCTAACACGTCCGTGGGGAGCACGTCGACAATTGAGCAGTTCTCAGTGTCTACATAAGCTAGCACATCGCTCTGCGAATGAGCAAACACCGGCCTCATCAACACGTGGTGAAGCACACTGCATCGAGGACACCATTTCTGGATTTCCGGAGAGTCCAAGTTCAGGATAGCGTCAAATTTGAGTGGGCAGTTATCGCACTGGATCTGGCACACAAGTCGATGAGCAACAAGCGTGCCAACTTCGTGAAGAAACAGATCTTCGAGGCGAATTTGACTACCCTGGACTTCAGGTTCAGTCTCGATTGTAACGCGCTTCTCAGGGGGAATGATTTTTGAGCTTCCAGCGTGGTCTTCGCTTTCGGTTGGTTCTGCTGCTTCCTCCTCGGCCTTCTCCTCTTTGGCAGCAATGGTAGGATCCACGCCACGCCGCATAAGCCCACACAGCATTTTGAAGCGGTCGATGCACTCGTTCAGGGACCTGCCCTCGACCTCATTTGCGATGTTCGTCCATCGTTCCTTCTTGTCCATTGAAGCTGGATACTTTTTCAAGGCCAGGTCAAGTGCTCGCTGCTGCGCTTCCGACCACTCTTTGCTGTCTTTCTTTTGAATGCCGCAATTCTCATTGTTGGATATTGCTGACATGTTTTCCACCTTCATATCTGCATTGGTATCGTTCGATGTCTCTATTATTCCAGTTGGAGAGCCGAGCTGCACAACCACAGCGCGCGGTGGGTCATCAGGTCCTTGCTTCTTACCCTTGCTATTTGTTGCGGTGTTCTTGAGCGCGTGTGAGAACTTGCACTTGTCTCCATCGCGACACTTGTTCTGCGCGAAGAATTTGCATTTCCGTATCCGTGTTTTCTTCTTTTTCTTCTTTAGTTCTGCTTCCACCCCAAGCTTCGCTCCCTCGGGCGGCTGTGCCGGGTCAGCTTCGCGGACAACCGGGGTAGCGTCAGTATCGGGGGCTTCAGAACCGTCACTACCGCTTTCACCTTTCATCTTTTCCTCCTTCTTAACGTGCGAAAACTTGCAGTTATCTCCATCTCTGCAGTTACCTCTAGCGAAAAAGTGGCAGGGTCGTTGGCCGCGTCTCCTCTTCGGTTTCTTCTTAGTCAAGACTAGCACTTCTTCAGCAACCTCCGGCTCACCTTGTGCGCTACTCACTTCTGCCATCTCTTGCTCTGTCTCCAGGTCTTTCTCGAATGGTGCGATGACTCTCCAGAAATTATTGTCGATCCAGGTCAGCAGCCTCCTCAGCGCGAAGCCTCCGCACTGTAGCTGAGCTCTGGCATTCACTGCAGCGTTCAGTGCGCCGACCTGCTCGTCCGAGAGTCGACTGCTCCACTGTTCAAAGTCCACTTGGGCAGCTTCCACCGGGTACTTTTCCGGAAGCGTCATCTGCAGCTCCACTTGGCCCTTGAGTCGCGTCGGCAGCTCCGGATCGGACAGACTCAAGAAGAGACGAACGTGTTTGTCTTGCGTCGCGGCGTCCTCGCTATTCAGCTGTAAGTGATAGCGGCGCTCCAGTGCCATCCACTCCTTCTTGGCTGCGTCCGTCTCGCTCGCCAGCGTTTCCTGCCAGCTCGGGTCTGCCATGATAGCTTCTCTGCTAGAAGGCAAGTTCAGGAATGGCAAATTTTAGACTAAAACTAAGATGTTTATTGGATTCTTGTGCTTTTTCACTGTACCGGAAGAAAAGTTTCCCGAAGCTTCGGTCGGGACATTTTTTTTCTAACGGCGATCACCATGTGGAGTATCCGTGTTCGCGGGCCGCGCGGCAAACAGGTGGTGCTGAAGATCGACCCAGAAGCCAACTTCAAGACGTTCTCGGGTCCGTGGGCTGCGTGGCGTGGGTGTTGGTCTCTCCGTTGTGTCTGTGTGTCTGATAGTTTCGTTCCGCAGAGCTCGCAGCGAAGGAATTGAGGTTGAAGGCAAAAGACTCGCCTACTTGTACGTGACCGACGCTATTGTGGATAGTTGCAATTGTTTCGGGCTTATAATTTGTGCTGCAGTTCGCAAAGGTTTCCCGCCTCGACCAGTGGAATTGGACGGCTCGGCGCTGGTCAAGTACGTCTTCGAGGCCAACGACACGGTGGTGGTGGACACGAGCTCAGGTGCTGCGGCTCCAGTTCTAGCTGCTAGTGCTGCTTCAAGTGCTGCAAAGAAGCCCGCAGCGAGACCGAAACGAGCGGCTGCAAAGAAGACAGCGGCTGAAGCACCGAGAAGCGGGGTGCATACGCTAAACCCTCCGACCAGCGCGAAGAAGAAGGCCCCGCCGAAGCGAAAAATTACAGGCAGTGGACACCAGCTTGGTAGCTCGCTGGAGAATGATCCATCGGAAGCCGCAGAGGTTACGGGTGATGGTGAAGGCGAACCGCAACACAAGTATCGTCGTAGTAAGGCGATTAACTTAACGTCCAAGGAAGATGTGGAGATCAGTCTGGTGAACGCTGTGAGCGGTCAATCCCACGGCCGTGCCGCAAAGTTCTTCCGTGCGGCGACAAAGAATGCAGTGGAGCATCAGTACGAGATAACGCTGGCAACTTCTCGACTGAACGCAGCGTTGGCATATAATTTTAAGATCGAAGAGCTGTCGACTATCCGACGTGGTGATGGGAGCGCTGCTAAACTTCGCGTGCGCTTTAAGGAGACACCGCGCAAGTGGAAGGAGGAAACAGTGGATCTACTGAAGACGGATGAGCTGCAGGCCATTTTGAAGTATGTGTTGATATCGGGAGGCGAAACTGGACGCGAAATGCTCAAGCCATTCAACATGGCGCAAGTGTCTACCAGAGTGTTTTGGAATATTGCACGCGTGTATGATGGAGATGTGGCTGCTGGCCTAGCAGACCTCGTACCTGATGAAGATTGGTCGTTTTTAGACACTCGTACGCGGTAAGTTGGTTGTTGTTGTCGTTTTATATGCAGCACGAGACTGTGTATTTGACATGTGATACTGACCCGTTACAGAGTTATGTCCGAGAAGGCTATGGAGGCGAAGGTAGGAGTCAAGACACTTCCAGCTGCGTCTCGTGTGTCTCTTTGATAATCTAGTGTTCATTGTGTGTATTGCTAGGCAAATGAAGAGCAGTATAAGATGTGGAAGCAGGGGAAGCAGGGAAGTACCCGGAGCAGTCGCTCATCTTCATCGAAACCAGAGGGTAAAAAGGGAGCCAATCCAGCAAGACGCTCCGCAGCCAAGGAGACGAAACCCGAAGTCATTGCTGTGGACTCCAGCGATGAAGAAGAGACTAAGCAAGAGCCTGTAGAGCCAAAGCGACCACTAGTTCAGACACCTGCTTTTTCAGCGAAGGAAGCGACTCCGAGCACCCTGCGTAGCGCAGCGGCACGAGCTGCGGTGGCCCGGTTCGACCGAAGTGCGCATACAAGTGCGGTTGTATCCGCTTTTCTTCGGGGGGATAGACCAGCTAACCCGTCGTCGATTAAGAAAGAATCGGCGGTCGACGACGAGGACACTGAATCCGATGAAGACGTCGAGGAAGCCACTACGGTGTACTGCGATTCCTGCAAGAAAGCGCGTATTCTATCATCCGAGGAAGCAGCTAACGCTGAGCTGAATAAGGATCCGTGGACCTGTGCCAATTTGGCGAAGGCTGGACGCAGCGGTGGGTGCGACGCTATTGATGACGAAGTGGCTCAGATCACGGGCGCTCCCATTGCTGAATGGTTGCGAAAAGCCTCCGTCAATACTCGTCTAGAACTAGCGGACGCTTCCGTGGGTGCAACAATTCATTCTCTTGTGAGCCCATTAGACCCATCAGCTGAGACGCTGCAGGGGAAGCTTGAAAAGCTGATCGATGAGGTGAGTGAACTTCGAGTTGATATGGTGGATTACGCTTGACTAATTGCGTGTGTGAATGAACTAGGCGCGTCTTGATGAGGTAAACGACTGGATGGAGGAACTAGTTGGCGAAGCTGAAGTGGTGCAACAACTGGAGATTCAGAAGCTTGGCACGCCTGCGGATTTGATCGCCACACCAACCGACTTGATCCTCGAAGCTGTTGGAACTGCTGCTAATGTATCCCTCGAGGTGGTCAGCTCCTGGCAGACTTGTGCCAAAGCTTTGGTGGACGAGCACCCCTGGTTGGCGGAATGGCGAACACTGTAACGTTACCTTTATCGACGAAGAAGAGTGTCAGATGGTAACACTGCTTGGATGTTCACAGCTATTTGAAAACGAAATGAAATTTATTGTTCCTCCGCTTCCAGGCTTTCTGTTCTACACACGCTGGAGGCGACAAACGGCACATGCATGGCTCGAACATAAAGCTGCCACTACACTGTAGTCCGCACCTCATGGTAGCTCCTGGCTACTGCCAGAGTATTACCTCCTCCATTGCCGCCTCGCATCCCGCCACCTCCTGCTATTTCGCTTCATCGCACCATGTGGTGACTGGAGCCTTGATTTGCTAACTCACCGGCAACTTAGTCGATCTTAATGGAGCTGTAGATCTTGCGCGTAAACCAGAGGCAAGCGAAGTAGCCGATGGTTCCCGTGAGGAAGAAGAACGTGACCGAGATCAGGAACATGTAGCCGAAGTACAGGATGCCCGAGACGAACGCCGTAATGTTCAGCTTCGTGAAGAAGTACAGGAACGAGTAGAGGAACAGATACACGGCTGCAGAGCCAGAGGTGAGGAACGAACGCCACCACCAGCGGTAGTCCTCTGCGCAAAGCTGGAAGTAGCACATCACGACCGTCACCTCAGCGCACGTGGCCACGAGGATCAGCAGCACAATGAACAGGAAGCCGAACACGTAGTAAATCTGGTGCAACCACAGCGCCGACATGATGAAGAACAGCTCAATGAACACGGCGCCGAACGGCAGGATGCCGCCTACCAGGATGCTGAAAGGCGAGGACAAGTACCACACTTGCTCTGGGATCTGTCGCGCGATCTGGTTCGTACGCACAGGCTGTTCAATGGCAGCAGCCTTGAAGCCAAAGTAGCTGCCGAGGAAAACCAGCGGCACCGAGATACCAAACCACAGGACAAGCAGAGCGAACAGCGTACCGAACGGGACGGCCTGCGATGAAGACTTGCCCCACAGCACCAGGTTCAGCAGGAAGAACACAGCGAACAGCAGACCCGGGTACAGCACAGCCGTGAGGATCGTGTTCTTTTTCCAGTCCTTGCCGTTGAACATCTTGTATGTACGCGACGAGTGGTAGCCAGCAAAGCTGCCCATGAACACGAAGAGCAGCAGCAGAGTCGTCAGCAGTGAGCCGCGGTTGGCCGGCGACAGTAGTCCCAGTAGCGCAATAATCATCGTCGACGCGCTCATGGAGCACACCTGCACACCCGTGCCCACGACCACCGAGAAAAGCATGGGCGAAAGCTGCGGCGGACGGAACACGTCGCCGTGGACAAGCTTCCATCCAGACTCCTCTTGCGCCTCCTCCGTGGTCTGCACCTCGTTGTAGCGAGCGATATCACGGTGAAGCGTGCGCAGCATGATCATAGCGATCATACCCGTCAGGAACAGCACGATCATGAGCGAGTTAATGATGGAGAACCAATGGATCTGATCATTCGCGCTCTTGCTGCTGATAATGCGGTCCCAACGCTCCTCCCAGACAATGTCCGACTTGACGAACTGCACGTCATACGTGTACAGCACAGTGGTCTCACCCTCCGGGTTCAAGTACTGGTAGTTTCCCTGCGAGACCTCCTCAATGTTGACAAACTTGCCGCACGTGTCCGAGTCGAGTTCCTGTCCAGCCATAGGCTCGTTCTCGTAGCTGTGCTTGATGGAGGTGGGTACGACCTCGAAGCCGACGACGCGCCACTTGGGGATATCGCCGTCCTCCTCGGCGTATGGGTCCGAGTTGACCGAGACGATGATGCGCACGTGGTTGTACAGTAGGTATTTTCCGTCCTCGTCCACCTCGCCCACGGGGAAGCCGCGCTTGAAAGATCCGGCCTGTTGCGAGTCCGTCGGGTCGCGGTACAGCACGGGCAGGTTGTCCACCACCCACTGCACGTAGTACTCGTCCTTGATCATGTCGATGAAGGACTGCGACTGCTCGGAAGTGTACGTCATGGGCTTGCACAGCACCTGGCAGATCGCGTCCTTCTCCATCTGCATGTTGTAGAGCGAGTCCATGATAGCGTCACCGGCCATGATCTCGCCCAGGTTCTCCTGCTGCTCGTTGGTGGCTGTGGGTTTGCAGTACGGCAGGTAGTAATATTCGTACGGCACCAGCGTCTTGGTCGACGTGATCTTGTTCACGTTAAGGCGCACCGTCTCGCCGGCCGCCCAGGACTCGGGCGCCACGCCCGGCACGTAAAAGGCCGCGCTGGTCTCCTGCACCGCCAGGAGCGCAGCCAGCGCCGTCGCCACCACGCTCTTCATCCACATCGTATGTTAAGCTCGGAAGGAAAGGGGAGGGAGGGGGAGGAAGTTCTCTACTGCCGGTGCCGCCTGACGTCTGGCTTCTTCGCGGTTTCGAACGAGGGAGTGTGACTGAGCTGCCACGAAGCCGACGCTATAATGCATACCCGTTACAATTGATGAATGGAAGAGAAAACCTCCAGAAGTGCATACAGATAGTGGGAGAGCGGATTTCTGTGTATGAGAGCGGCCAGCACGGTAAGTAGCAACTGTATTGGACAAAAATAGGGCGAATCAGATCGCGCCACGACCTCGAATGAATGATACGTGTACCACACTATTACTACGTGCGCCACACAAACCTCTCATTTCCGTTCATTATTGGACCCCTCACGCAAGAGAAGAAGGCTGCCTCCAGACTGGAGTTGAAGCTGCTGCGCCGCCAGTATCTGCGCTAGAATCGCGTCACTGCTCGTCGATTGCTAACCATCTCGACTCTGAAGGACTTGATCTGGTACGTTTAATCAGCGAGGGGGATCGGCCTCGTACGTCCAATCCATTGAGCCTGACGCAGCCAGCCAATCGCAATTATCACAACGGTCAGGCTCGTGGTCTATTGCTGTCACTCTTGTTTCAGTCGCAAAAACTATACCCAACCACCGAAGCGATGGAAGTGGCCGTTGTCTCAGAAGCTGTGGTGTCCGAGGCGCTGCATCAGCTCTACAGTCCGCTGAGCTCTCCGCGGGTGCGTCGACGTGCCGATTCGCTGCTGCAGCAGTTCCAGCGCTCACCCGAAGCAGCGCAGACAGCACTAGCTGTGCTGCAAAAGCCTATCGTTGACACGGGAAATGCCGAGCACAACGCCTTGCTACGCGCCAAGCGCGCGTTCTCTGCGTCCACGCTTTACTTTACTGTGGCCTCGTACATCCGCAAGTACAAGATGGACGACCCAGCCAACTGGACGCCCGAGGATCGCGCACAGCACGAGCTGGTCGTGAAGGAATTTGGTCAGATGGCACAGGAAGTCTGGAACGTGCTAACGGGGCCGAATGGAACCCTAGAAGAGCTGAACGTGCAGACTCACCTGGCACTCACGATTGCAGTCATCTTGCTACGCTTCCACGAACCTCAGGGCAACAGCACAGTCGTCGGCGCCATGGAATGGCTTGTTCAAAACCAACAGCACCCGGTTAGTGATGGTGTCACGGCTACATTGACCAATTTTGCCGTGCTGCTCACACTGAAGGTTATTCCAGAGGAAGTAGATAACAAGCGTGTCAAGTTCTCCAAGGTTAAGCGCGTTCAGTGCGAGGATATGGTGCAGCAATGCGCAGCCCACGTCGTTCGGAGTGTTCTGCCATCAATTGCCACCGCTATTGATGCTAGCGAGGAGCAGGCACAATTGAAGGGGCTGTTGTTGCAAGCGTTAGCGAGCTGGGTGGAGCATGGCACTGTACCACCTCCAGTTATCATCGAGTGTGGATTGTTGGATCGAGCGTTCCGTGATACGTTGGTGCCAGCATCCTCCGTGTACGCGTTGCAGGTTGTGCGTGAAGTGGTTCGCGCCTGCCGCCACGACGAGCACGTGCAGCTGATGGAGCTTGTCATGCACAATTTTGTGGTTCTAGGAAAGCAAGCAGCATCCGAGCAAAGCCTGGACTTTTGCCTTGCCGATTGTGCCAGAGCGATATCTGAGTGTGGACAAGCCTTCATCGTGTACTTTGTGGACTATACGCTCGATATGCGTCCTGGTTCTTTGGTGTATGAATTCCTGGACGCCATTCTATTCTTTACGTCGCTGAACAACCTCGACATTTCTAACGAAACGATGGAGTTCTGGATTGACTTCCGCACATACATCTCTGGAAAGCACGAACAGCGCATGTACGTATTTGAGACGTTCATCTCACGATTGTTGATCATCTTGATTGAGCGGACTCAGTATCCGGAGGGGTTTGAAGCCTTCCCGGAGGCGGCTAAGGAACGTTTCTTCCTGTACCGAAGCGAAGTCCGCAACGTATTCCGTGCACTTGCGACAGTCACAGTGGCCAGCGAGGATAAGTTTATTGTCGATGCTATTCACGCGATCTTCCAGCAGTACGAAGCCGCCGATTCGGGGTCTCCTTTGCCGCCGAATGTACGTGCTGATGAATTACTGGCTGCGATGGTTGTTAACTAACTTTCTTTGGTATTGATGTTCAGTGGTGGCAGCGTACAGAAGTATACGTACATGCTCTTAGTGCATTATCAAAATCGATTCGCGAGGAAGATACATCACTCGTTCCGAGGCTATTCGAATACTTGTCGCGGAAGGAGCCCTCTCACCGCGCACTCTTGCGCACAGTTACCATCTTCCTTGGCGTGGCCGGTCATTGGTTTGCAAAACACCCAGAGCACTTGTCAACCTCCGCGTTCAGAATCATATCCAACGGCTTCGAGTCCCAGGATGACCCTGGATTCCCGTTCACTCAGCACGGCTTAGAAGATCATGTAGGCGCTGTGGCCCTCCGGAAATTGACGCTTCGCTGTGGCTCACACTTTTTCAATCCGCTGTGGATGGACGCGCTGGTCAACCTGTACCGCTCGAACCGCGCGGCAGTGGGCGGGCCGTCAGGGTCGTGCTTAACGGGAAACAGTGCGAAGCTCATCGTCGACTCCATCTGCCATGTCCTCACCACTATATCGTACAAGGAGGCGCTTCCGGTGGTGGAGGAACTCGGTGCCATCATGTTTGCGGACCTTGCAGCTCGGTACAGTCAACTAAACGCAGACGACGAAAGCTCGGTAGAGTTTTTGTGTGAAATGTTCAACCATCTCCTCGTGTTAGCTACGAGGATCCCTGTGCTGATGGACCAAGAGACTCCACATCCAGTTCTGTGCGTGCTGCAAAAGCAATGGGAGGTGTTGGAGACAATATTGTGTGTGTACGGCTGCTGTGAAGAAGTGGCAGGGCAATTTTGCGCGCTTTTAGTCGGCGTGTTTGAATCCTTGCGGTCTCAAGCGTTAGAGGTGGCGTCTGCAATCATGCCGGCGTTACTGGAGCAGTTTTCACGGAGTTATGATGGTTGTTATCTAAGCGTGATCAAAAGTATCATTGGCTGCGCTGGCGACGACGAGGCTACTGCAGTTAGCTTAGCACGTGTGATGATTATCGTGAGTGAGAATTCAATGAGCAAGATCGCGGCAGACGGCAGTGTCGATGAACATCCGGGACTGACTATCGCGCTGTTTTCTTTGGTGATAACCTGCGGCACCCACCACCCGTCGATCTTAGTCCAGTCGAACCAGTTGGAGGATGTGCTGGCGCTAACACTGCACGCCTTTAAGTCCCAGAACCCTGAAGTCGGAGCTGCAACGTTAGACTTCCTGCTTGAGCTGGGCTCTTTGTACGGTCAGATCCTTCGCACCCCGGAAAACTTGCTGCAGGGGCCAGAGTTTGCAGGCAAGCTATTGCTGCACCAGCAAATCCAGACTCTATTCTTTGAGAAGGACGTGCAGTACCACGTTCTCTTCGCTTTGTTCAATGCCGCGGCCGGGGGAATGCCACCAAACATGATGGAGAAGATCGCGGAGGTCGTTCGGTCTTGCTGGGTCTACTTCGGGCGACAGCGGAGTGAAGAACTCATCCACCGGCTTCTGTCCGACAGCAACTTTCTGGGCTCGCAGGTCAGCGAGCGCGCTCGAACTGAATTCCTCAACTACATTTCCACTCCGACTTGCGTGGAAAACTCGCGTAAGTTTAAGCGCGTACTGAACGCGTTCTGCGACCACTTCAAGCGCAACCTAACAGGAAGTGCGATGCCCTCATGAAAAGGCTTCTGCTGGTTTGCCAAAAATGCTGTAGACAACAAAACGAAAACGAGGCGAAAAAGCTGAGCAGCAACCAGATATTTTAGGGAAGCGATGCAAAGTAAACCAAATCTCCGCTACTTTGCCTTGCTAGTCAGCCGAACAATGTCGTTTCTACTGAAACGAGTTGCCAACGTCCTTCCAGGACGTCGTGCTGTTCACTGTAGTGGCAGTGATCAAATGTCCACTTGGAGGGCGAGCGGCATAAGGAGCGTTCGACCACTCCAAAATCTTTTCAGCAATATCCTCCGCCTGTAGTTCCCAAATCGTAATGCCACATGTGAGATGGTACGGACAAAATAAATAATGGCACAAAACACTTTACCTTTGTCCACGTAGAAAAGTCAGCGTCAGCCATGAAGTTTCGGTTCATCGGCGTGTCAATCGTCGTCGGTAGCACGCCCAGCACGGACGAATCCTCAGGTAGTTCAGTTCTGTAATAAACAACAAATATTATGAGTGTGAAGCACTAGCTAAGACCAGGACAAGCCTTCTCGAGCCTCACACAGCACTGGCGATCAAATGATGAGTGGCTGCCTTGATCCCTCCATAAGATACCATGCCAGGAGTAGCCTGGAGGGCGGCAGTCGCGCCAGTGAGAACGAGGAGCCCCCCAGGCACAAGCAAGTGGCTCGCCAAGTACGTTGCTACAGAACGATGAAAGCACTACCCCGTAAGCAACTCCAAATAGTTTCAACTGAATCCTCGTTCACCCACCCAGGAACGCCGACTCGAGATTCTTGGAGTGCATTTCTCCCAAGTTGATGAGCGAGTCCGCGTCGCGGATACTGCCGCCTGCCCAACCGCCAGCAGTGCACACAACCGTGTTCACCTTGCCATACCTGTTCACCACGACACGTCAGCTTCATAATGCAATAATTGCATCACCACAGTAAAGAGACCTGCTGGAGATTTCCTTCAGCGTCTGCTCAGCCTGCTTTAGCGAGTTGCTCTTGGGCAGCAACACGTTGTTGTGGGCGTCCTCGCTCGCCGAGAAGTCCACCGACGTGACGCCCCACGACGCACGAGCGAAGTTGCTCACCACGCCACGACCCAGCGCGCCAGCACCACCAACAACGAGCAGCTTCTTGGACATCTTGCAAAATGGTAAGTAAATGCGCTACCTATCAGTTGAAGGGGAAGTTGAGACGATGTTGCCATGGCCAGCGTCTAAACAATCAGCACTAGAATTAAACTCTAGACCTTGTCAAATCGAAGCATTTGAAATTTAGCCGTGCCCAAAAATGGACCGATCTTGATGCTTACCGGTATCTCACGCCAGTACCCGTAGGAGTGAAACTTCACGGTACGAACTACCATTGGTTTCGGATTGACATGCACTTCAATTTACTTGGTACGTTTATCAAAGACGTTTTGAATACGAGCTGCCTTTCGACCGACAGCGAACATACTAACGACGTATATCTGTATAATCTATGAGAACTTCTCCGAGTGGAAGTCGAAGATGGTTCCGTTCGGGTCCGAGGACGAGTACCGCTTGCACGTAGTGTCCAGGATCTCTTCGAGCGCATGCGGGCCGCAGTAGAACACGCCGACCTCTTCACCAGGATGGTTCGCCTTAGCCTCGGAAAAGACCTTGTCCCAGTCCGGACGTCCGAAGTGCGTGAGCTGCTTCGTGTTAAGACCCGACACGAAGTCCTTGCCGGTCTGCTCATGCACGAACTCCTGGAACATCTTGAGCTGCGACGTGTTCTCACTGCCCTTCACCGTACTCAGGTACTGGTGAGTCTCGATCACGTTGTCGCGATCCATCTCGGAGATCTGGTTCATCGTTTCTTCAAACCAGCTTAGCGATTCCTGTCCACGGGTTACCCAGTGGAAGTAGAGCTTTTGGATCTTGAACGAGCCCGGATGCCGGACGTGGCTGCAGTTGGTGCAGCGGTTGTCCTCCCAAAGGTGCACAACGTCCTTCAGGATTGAGGCAAATGGGGTAACACCGATACCACCACCGACACAGATGACGGTCTTGTAGCGGTGGTAATCCTGGGTCGGAGCGCCAACCGGACCATCCAAGTAAATATCCGGGTACAGTACCTTGCGTTCGTGACAGTCCGAGATGACTCGGCCCAAGGCTTGAGTCCAGTCACCACATACACGGATGTGGACGCTGATGTAGTTGTCACCAGGAGCCGACGAAATCGTGAACGGATGCCATTCGTGAGACGAGATCAGCGGACAGTTCACGAACATGTACATGCCGGGACGGTATACAAAACGACGGGGCTTCTCCATGAACAAAGCAACGGTGCCGTCGAGCTCCATGGCCTCCATGATACGCACAGGCGCAGCAAACATCTTGGCGTAGCGGAAGCGACGTTCAATCAGGTAGATGAGGAAGGGAGGCGTAATCCAGATGTATGAGGAGCTACGAGCGAGCCATGAAGCAGCACCGTGGAACGACAACACAACCAGGAAGAGTCCGAAGAGCATGTGCGAGTACCAGAAGAGGTTGAACTTGCCCTGGCGGAACTTGGGGATCGCAGCTAGGGGGAACGAAATGCAAGTGATAATGAGGAGAATCACACCCGTCCACACTGGAAGCGACTGCAGCATGGTAGTGAACGGAGGTCGCTCGCCATTCACAAATGAAGACACATGGCGAGTGACGAAGATGGAGCGCTTGACCTCTTCAGGAGTGGCGACCAGGTACAGGTAGATCTCGTTGAAAATATGGGCAACAGTGTGGATGAGGCCAGCAATGAGCAGCACGCTTCCCGAAATTTTGTGGAAGGCGATACTATCATCGAAAGGGATGTAGCGCCACAGAAATCGGCTACGCTTCATCACCTGTGTGATTGAACGGCACATGGGCAGCAGCACGAAGACGCAGTTAACCATAGCTACTTGCGCGTTGGCACGGGCAATACGGAGACCCCAACCGATGGCAGGGTCCACGTCGTACGAGAACCACTTGACCCAGAAGGCGATATTGTTCAGAATGGCGTACACCAGAAGCCACCAGATGCGGAGCTTGTTGGCACTGTACCAGGCACCAAATTTGCTCTTGGGCCGGATAGGAGCTGTGTACATGGGTTCAGACTTCCGGAGGTTGTACGAGTCGTTGATGTAGGGGGCGAACACCGTCTTGAACTGCTCGAACGTCATCGACTCGTTCTTTACCTGCGCCTTGCGGAACATCAGATTGGCCACAGTCTTGAAGTCTGTACCCACTACGTCAATGTGGGCCGCCGAAAAGTTCGATTCTAGTAGCTGAACGATCTGGTCTTC
The DNA here is from genome assembly GCA_016864655.1 of Phytophthora cactorum. Classification (NCBI taxonomy): domain Eukaryota; phylum Oomycota; class Peronosporomycetes; order Peronosporales; family Peronosporaceae; genus Phytophthora; species Phytophthora cactorum. Next base: position 108,463 of record NHQK01000052.1, read on the forward strand.
GATCACGTACCCTGTGTTGTCCGGGTCGAGTGTTTCGAAGATGAAACGCAGCTTCTCCTCACCGTCCACTTCCAGGTCCATTACAGCGTCGATGAGAATGGCGTTACCGTCGATCGCGCCGTTGCCAGTAGCGTAGCCATCGAACTCGTTGCCGTTTACTTCAAAGGCCTGCGAAAATGTCTCACGCTCAATGTAGCCGTCCTTGCTGGTGATACTGTTCATAACGTCGCGCAATGCGTGCAGCTTGTCCATGGGGGTATAGGCTGAGTCAACAGCGTGGATGGCATGCTCGTCCATGCTCATGGCCACGTTGTACTTCTGCTCGAAATTGCAGTCACCGAGCACTGGAACCGACACGACGTCGCTGCCGGGCTGCGGGCCGTATCTGGAGCCGGCGAAGGACGACAAGTTGGACGCCCGCGCCAGACTCTGGCGCACCATGGACGCGCCCAGCATGGCCTGGACGTTAGGGCGGCGACGGTGGTTGCCACGGCTACTCTTGCAATTAGCGCTCATCGTGGGCGGGCCGCGTCCAAGAAAGTGTGTGGTGGAGGAGCTCATGTTCATGAACTGGCTGCTGTCCATGAAGTTGCCTGTGCTGTGGAACGAGGACATCATGCCAGGGTGGCTGGCCATGGGAGGAGGAGGCGGGGGCGGGGCCGGCATGCGCTTACTCTTCATGCTGCCTTTCCTGCTGGCCGAGCGCTTCTTGCGCGAGTTGGGCGACGGCGTGGAGATGTCAACGAACGGCTGCGTATTCTGGCCAGGCGTGATCTTGAGCTCCTCCGCTGGTGAGCGTACGACGGTGTCCTGCAAGCCGTCGCCGCTGGTGTCGCCCATCTGAAAGCGGTTCTGGCGGTGCATCGTCCACCGAGGTGCCTCGTGTCCTTGCGAAGGCGAAGAAAGCGAAGTGCCGAATCCGCGCGTGCGGTCACGACGATGCGGTCAGTAGATATCCACGCGCAACTGGCTTAGGGGCGTAGCACGTTGGATCTTGAAACGCGCTGGCACCTGTGGGTGAGGAAAGCAGGCAGGTGGCACTGCCGATGGCGTTGCAATCGCAAATGGCGAAGTGGCCGCGCCCGAGTGTTGGCAGCACCTGGTCGGGTGCCGCGCCCCATCCGTGCGCCGCGGATGACACGTTTGTAAAGTTCAGGCGCACCGAACAACGACATGTTGGTTTTTGTATGGAATGTTCCGTTTTCGCCCGGATTCGCGCTGACTCTGGAGCGGGCTGGGGGAAACCGTTTTTGGATCCCAGATGGCTTTGAGTCAAAGCCATTGGAGTGTTCATGGTGACGGTTGAATCAACTTCCCGGTCAAGTCCAGTACGATATCTTCGACATGTGAGGTTCAGCTCAAGTACCCGGCCCAAAGCTCGCTTGCTTCCTGCAGGTGCCAGCCAGCACCAACAAAGTCGCGGCGTCTGTTTCAGAAAGCTTGCCATGCCCGTTCGTTCAACTCGACTTCATTTGTTCTGGGCCAGAACTTCTGGCCACAATAGATTCGCGATCGCTACTCCGCCTTTGAATACGGCCGACCAGATCTCGCGACTCGAATGCAAACCTGATTCAAGTGTAACCAGCAAATGGTTGGCAATGTCATTGCCAACCATTTGCTGTAGTCGCTCCGTTGGTGCAGAAGTCTCTTGCTCCTACAATACGTGCTGTCATTCGAACTGTAAATGACAACACTCCAAACGACAACGCAAATCGAAGACCCGAGATATTGTACAGACACTCCCCTCGGTAGTAATCCCTAAACTTGGAATACCCCCTCAACAGCAATAAAAAGTGGCACCAATCAAGTAAATATTCCCTCTAGTTGTCACAAGGAATATAAATTTGGCAGAAATTCCTAATTGTACAGAACGCCCGAAGGAATCTGCATGAAATTCGAACGGCTGTACTTGCTTCCAACCTATATATTTCATGTGCACTTCTCGTAGTCGTCTCAATCATCGGCCTATCTGACATCCAGTAGCATTGACATGAACGAAAACCCTTCCAGTCCACCATTAAGCATTCCCTGATAGTTCAGGTTGCAACCAACCGGTTAGTAAATGTGACACAGGGGGCTGTGTAGGAAAGTCAGTCACAGCGAAAAAGGTAACCGAGATAACGCTAGCTATATATGTATTACGCATAAGCTTCAGCAGCCCTTACAGTACTATTGGCTGTTGGATTGAATGTGCCGAGTTAATGGTAAACTGATGATCCATTATTATGGTACATCCCGCGATAGGAAACCCCTTAGACAGGAATAAAAAGCAGGCTCCCAACGCTATGACTACCGAGGGGATTGTCTGTGCATGTAAGATCGCCGCTGGGTCCACCCCAAACGGCAGTCGAATTCATAAGTGGTAGTGTTGTTGGCAAAGTAGAAAGACGCGCAAACAGCGACACTAAATACAATGGCCTCAGGCCGAAGTTCGGCGGTTCGAAGAAATTCGGAGGACAATTGCAAGCTGCATTAGCCAGCAGCGAAACGGGGAGAGCCGCCAAACGCATTGCAGCACTACAGTGTACAAAAGCATTTCGCGCTTGATCGTGGGTCGATATCGCCGGAATACCCAACGGTTGCCGCAACGCCGAGATCCTTCCCACGATGTGTTGCCCGCAGGTTATTATTAATACATGTAATAAGCTGGCCGTTGAGCCTCAACAACAGGACAGCCTCGCCTCTCCAGCAAAGGTGGCGCCGAACGTAAGACATGGCATCTCGTGGAATTGTTGACATGTGAGCGGATTCGACAGCTCCGTCATGTTTTCATGAGGCCCGTTGCGGCGTGCAGCATTCAACATTTCGAGCAACATACACATAATACCACATTGTATTTATGTATTCGCAACTTCGTTGACGTCAGGCTACAAGTCCGCCAAACATTAGCGAATGCAGCGCTCTCTGCGCGCAATGGATCTTTTCAACAACCACGACGTGGAGAGGAGGGGCGATCCTGTAAGGTCGCCAACACACTGTAAGTAAGCTTACCAGCAGTGCAACCTTCATGATGAAGTTCATCACGGTGAGCTAAAGACGTCGCACAGTAAAAAAACAGCGGGAGTAACATGCTTTCTAGAAACTCAACTGCTGAGACCAGCCAAATGCGTCACATTCGTTATCAACAGGTCACATAATAGTCAAACACTATACGTTCTAATATCTTATACATATCTATTTCCACTAACATTACATTATTACAGGGATCATGATTCCACTCTTTCGTCACAACCTTTTGAGCTGCTCATGCATAGTCTAGGCTTCGCCGTCGATAATGCTCTCTTGACGCGCCTCATGGTTCGTCGATTGCTGCTGTTGTTGCTTGCGGTGCTGCTGACCTGCCTCAGTCGCGTCAGCTCGACTGGCGACGGCTTCCCCACAGCTGTGCGCCTCGTGACAATCCACCCGCACAACGTCAGCGCCTTCACGGAAGGACTCGTGTTCGACGACGGCGCGCTCATCGAGTCCACGGGGCTCAACGGCGAGTCCTTCATCCGCAAGTACAAGTTGTCGGACCTCAACGCCGACTACTTCAAGACGGGGGCCACCCAGTCCGTTCCTTTCCTACAGGAATTCCGCTTCGACGTCTCCATCTTCGGCGAGGGCGTGACTGTGCTGGGCGACAAGCTGTTCGCGCTAACGTACAAGGCGCAGCAAGTGCTGGTGCTTTCTCGACGCGATTTCCAGCTGATCGGTCAGTTTCCCCTCACGACATCCACCAAAGAGGGCTGGGGACTCACGACAGACGGCGAGTTCCTCATCGCCAGCGACGGCTCCGCCAAGGTGCTCTTCTTCGACCCACGGGACGACTTCAAGCTGCACCACAACATCACCGTGCGGAAAGATGGCAAGGCGGTGGCCAACGTGAACGAGCTAGAATATGTGGAGGGAGAACTGCTCGCTAACGTGTGGTTCGAAGACCATATCTTGCGTATCGACATTGCGACCGGTGACGTGCTGGAGCAGATCGATCTTGACTGGATACCCAACATGGTGCCGAACCTCCATACCGAGGCTATGATGACCTCCTCTTTCAAGCAGGATGCTGTGATGAATGGGATCGCCTACGATCCGGTGACGCGTCACGTATTCGTAACCGGCAAGCTCTGGGACTCCATGTTCGAGCTCGAGCTGTCATATCTAAATTCGCACGATCGTCATATTGTCCCTTAGGTCGTTTGAAACTTTGGAGCTTGTCAAGCTGCTGAATTCATGATAGATGGGGGTATTTGAGAGAGCAAGCTACAACTATAACTTCACTTCTGTAAAAAGAAATCCAGATACTACAACTACGACCAATGCATGCGTACGCCCGCTTTCGTTCAGCAGTAAAATCGGCGTGGGAAAACATGAACAGTCAACTTACGCGAACTTCTCCGAGTGGAAGTCGAAGATGGTGCCTTCTGCCTTCGAGGACGAGTACTTCCTGCACGCCTTGGCCAGTACTTCTTCCAGCTCGTGGGGTCCGCAGCAGAACACACCGACTTCCTCGCCTGGGTGCTTGTCTCTGGCTTCCGCGAAAATCTTATCCCAGTCGGGACGCCCGAAGTGCGTAAGCTGCTTCGTGTCCATTCCAGAAACAAAATCCTTGCCTGTCTGTTCGTGCACGAACTCCTGGAACATCTTAAGCTGCGAGGTGTTCTCCTCACCGCCTAGCACCACAGTACTCAAATACTGGTGCGTCTCAATCACGTTGTCGCGGTCCATTTCGGCGATCTGCTTCATGGTGCCCTCAAACCAACTCAGGGACTCCTGGCCACGGGTCACCCAGTGGAAGTAGAGCTTCTGGATCTGGAACGCGCTCGGGTGACGAACATGGTTGCAATTCAGGCAACGGTTGTCCTCCCAGAGGTGAACCACATCCTTCAAAATTGACGAGAACGGGGTGACACCAATGCCACCTCCGATGCAAATCACAGTTTTGTAGCGGTGGTAATCCTGGGTCGGAGCGCCAACCGGACCATCGAGGTACACATCAGGGTATTGCAGATTACACGTGTGGCAGTCCGCAATAACACGAGCAATGGCATCCGTCCAGTCACCACAAACACGAATGTGAATGCTGATGTAGTTGTCACCAGGAGCTGACGAAATCGTGAACGGATGCCACTCGTGAGACGAGACCTGTGGGCAGTTGAGGTACAAGTACATGCCAGGTCTGTAGACGAATCGACGCGGTTTCTCGATGAACAAGGCCACTGTGCCGTCAAGCTCCATTGCCTCCATGATACGCACAGGCGCAGCAAACATCTTGGCGTAGCGGAAGCGACGCTCAATCAGATAGATGAGGAAGGGAGGTGTGATCCAGATGTACGCTGAGCAGCGAGCGAGCCACGAGGTTGCTCCGTGGAAGGCCAGCACAACCAGGAAAGGTCCGAAGAGCATGTGCGAGTACCAGAAGAGGTTGAACTTGCCCTGGCGGAACTTGGGGATCGCAGCTAGGGGGAACGAAATGCAAGTGATAACGAGGAGAATCACCCCAGTCCAGACCGGGAGAGCCTGCAGCATGGTAGTGAACGGAGGTCGTTCACCATTCACGAACGTCGAAACGTGGCGAGTGACGAAGATGGAGCGCTTGACCTCGTCCGGGGTGGCGATCAAGTACAAGTAGATCTCGTTGAACACGTGAGCGATAGTATGGATGAGACCAGCAATGAGCAGCACACTGCCCGAGATCTTGTGAAACGCGATGTGGTCGTCAAACGGGATAATGCGCCACAGAAACTTGCTGCGCTTCATCACTTGCGTGATGGAACGGCACATTGGCAGTAACACGAACACGCAGTTAAGCATAGCAACCTGTGCGTTGGCGCGGGCAATACGGAGACCCCAACCAATGGCCGGATCGACCTCGTACATGAACCACTTGACCCAGAAGGCAATGTTGTTCAGTATGAAGTAGAAGAAGAGCCACCAAATGCGGAGCTTGTTGTCGCTATACCACTGGCCAAATTTGCTCTTGGGGCGAATGGGGGCTGAGTACACGGGTGCTGCTTCTTCGAGGTGGTAAGAGTCCGTCACGTACGGCTCGAACACCCCGCAGAACTGCTTAAACGTCATCGCATCATTTTGAACGCGAGCCTTGCGGAACATGAGCTTGGCCACCGATCTGAACTCCATGCCCACAACGTCGATCTTAGCACTGGTGAAATTCGACTCAAGTAGCTGAACGATTTGCTCTTCGACCACGTAACCGGTGTTGTCAGGGTCTAGTGTATCGAAGATGAAACGTAGCTTCTCCTGGGCGTTAACGCCGAGTTTCATCACGGCGTCAATTAGGATGGCATTTCCATCGATCGTGCCGGTGCTGGTAGCATAGCCGTCGAACTCATTGCCGTCCACTTCAAACGCCTGTGAAAAGGTCTCCCGTTCAATGTAACCATCTTTGTCGGTGAAGTTACCCATTGCGTCTCGAAGCGCTTCGAGCTTCTCCATGGGCGTGAAGGCGTTCTCATCCATGCTCATGGTCACATTGTACTTCTGCTCAAAGTTGCAGTCGCCGGGGATTGGCACGGTCACTACATCACTTCCGGGAGGTGGGCCGTACATGTCGTCCTTGCCAGCAGGTGGAGCAACACGACATTTCTTATGGGGTGCGGTGGAGGTTGACGACACGCTCGACGCGGACAACGTCAAACTCTGGCGAACCATGTTCGAACGCATCATAGCGTCCACATTGGCACGGCGACGACGGGAGCGACGGTTGTGGCTCCTGCAGTTGCCCACAGCGTGGGTCGTGGTCGAGTTCATCGACACGAACTTGCTGCTGTCCATGAAATTGGTCGCGGCCGGCTTTCGGAGCGGCGGGTTCTGGTTCATGTTGACCATGGTAGACATCATTGGGGTAGATTTGTCACCAAAGCGAGGAGCATTGGGTGACGGCGTCGAGACATCAATAAGTGCCTGCGTCTTGGCTGGGGTAATTTTCAGGTCGTCTTTAGGCTTGCCACGCCCGGGGTCTTTTCGAGAACGATCCATCGTCGGTGTTGATGAAGTTAAACGTTACCGTCGAAACACCGTTGGAGACGCTCTGCAACAAGCAAAATGGAAAATGCAAGCTGTGGGACGCCAAACCGAAAGTTGGCACTTCGACACCCAGCGGTGTTTGCCGAACAGGGAAGGCGCCTTGAACGCATGTTCTGTATGTAATTCAGACAGCTAGAAACGCGCAGTACGGCTATCCTCCATTGGAGGACTCCAAGCAAAGCCACAACAATGGCGGCGGGTCTGCGCTCCGGGAATGCAGCGATCCTCTACGTGCGTTTTACACGGACACGCTCCGCACCTCGCATCGAAATTATAAGGCGTCCACTTGCGCTGCAGATCATGGAAAACCCACACCAGTGTAGTTTCGCAAAATAATGCAGAAACCAGTTGGTCTGCATTCACCATCAAAAACTCGGTGACGGCATGCCTTCCTCGGTCGCAAGTTGCGCCTCGTAACCACAGCAGCCACTCTGCTCCGTTTACACTCTCCTAGATCCAAAAGTATCAGCGCCAACGAGTACAGCAGAGATGCTACATGTACAGTAGTCATCATCGCCCCTGCCCACTTCCCGCATCGCTTTCTCGATACGCCACAAAACGGGATCCTGGGATTGTCAAATTAGAGTTTCGTTATGACCGCCAGTTGCAGTCGAGCGCACTACGAAGTAGTAATTCGCACGGATAACTGCCACCACTGCAACACCGTTGTCAAGTCCGCAATTCGCGTTAAACTACACAAATACGCGAGGGCCAGGATCAGCACTGCCAGTCCATCTTTTCTCTTCCTCAAGCACAGCCGAAGATGCCCATGTAAAAATGCCCGAGCGCGTTTCTAGTGTCACCGTCGTTTAGCGTTTTGGCTCGGTGGTGGTCCGAGTCAACCCACCCTCGGCAAAGGTGCTATGGTATGCCCACCTCGCCGCAAAGAGGCACGGACTGCGGTACTTGGGATTTGACCAAATGCAGAGGGCCCCTGTGCGATACGATCTACAACGGCGACGAACCAGTGTATCCTGCGACCATTTCGGTGCGATTGAAGTCAGGAATAGCTGGTGTGGGCAAGTTAGCGCTTCGTTGCTGGAAGGGAAGCCATGATACGTGCCGGTCTAGTCAAAGGATAAGGTATGTTGCGATGCATGACTTAGGACTCCAGCAATAAAGGGAAGGACAATTAGAATAGGATTATACTACCCCCAGTACATGTACCTTGTTCACTCACGATGCCGTTTGAAGCACTCCCACACAGCCGTTGCGGAAACTCGCCAACTGCAACTTTCAATGCAGAAGAGGAAAGGTACGTTTCGTTTCGTGGTCTTTGCAAACTTCTTTTGTTAAGCGATTTTAACGTTGATGACCGCATACGCCACCGCGAAATATGAAAAGAGGATTCCTAGGATAGTTGTGCCTAAACGAAGAGTGAGGACTGTATACACATAGGTGGTTTCTATTCGAAAGAAATGCGATGTGGTTGATACCGATAGCCCGTTGCCGAGCTAACAATCGACGCGTCGCTCACCTCGCTGACCACGATAGGCATTAGAATTCATTACTAAACAAGATTCCAACATGTTAAATCGGCATGTTACCTTACTTTAAATGGACTGCGACTCGTTGGTCGAGTTGATACGTCTTTCCCACGACCAGGAGACCGAGAGCTAGGTGGTAACCAGAATCCGTCACCCTGTTGGCGTGGAGGGTTGTCAAATACTTGAGCGCGACGATCGATGTCGTGCCAACCTCCAGGTGACGCACAGCTATCCGTATACGAGGAAGCACCCGGATCAAAATTGGTTGCTACCTGTTCACTACTGCATGCGAAGCTTTGTTCTTCATCACCCTCATCGTCGTCGTCTTCATCGTCTTGAAGTGTCAGCTCGTGAATCGTCAGAGCCTGTTCCGCGATCCTCTTTTTCAGCTTCTGTTGCTCCAGCTGTAGCCTTTTGATTTCACCCAAAACCTCGCTTTCCTTCTTCTTATCGCTGTCGCTCTGCCAGGATATCCTTTCGTCTCCTATCCTGTCCTTGAGTCGAGCTACCTCATCTCGGTACGCTTCGCACTCCTGACGTAAATTAGCCACCAGACTAGCATGCTCGTGCGAGGCAAATTTTTCGGTTGAGCTAGGTGAGGAGATACGAGCACTTTTAGGGGACAACGTCGGCTTCAATGGGGAGACGTAAGTGCCATTAGCCTTCGCTTGCAACAAGTCGTCAATTGTGTGAGCCTGCTCCTACAGGTAAGCAGAGGACATTGTTAACTTTCAACAGTTTTCTTCCGCCCACTCATAAACGCTTACCTCAATCAACAGGTTGGCACTCAATTGAGCTTGTACAATCTCGTTCCAGTGCTTTGATTTTTCCTGCTTTAGTACCTCATACTGCGCGACAAACTCTTCATAGCGATGTGTGAGCTGCTCGTGATCTTGTGCGATAGAGTTTTTGTCCGCTTCGAGGTTACGAATTTGTTCCGCAAAGTGTTCGCGCTAAGCAAGATAAAAAAGAGTTTAGACGTCTCTGAAGCTTCTCATTGAAGAATACGACGTACCTCTTGCAACCGAGCAGCTTCAAGCTCCTGAAGCTTCTTGCTCTGGTCTGCTGTCTGGTCAGACACAACACCACGTTGTTAACTTTACTGTAACCTTGCAACGTATAAGTTACAGGCATGCACAGCAGCTAGACTTCTCTCCAGCCAAGGTACGCACCACTGCCGTTAAGTTCGTCAAATTCTCTACCAAGTCGTGCATCGTTTTCTTCGTCCCTTCCATCTGCTGAGTCTCTTCATCTCGCTTTGCACTCATTTCTCGCACCTTATCTTGGGCTTCCTTCAGCATGATCAACAGCTTTTGCTCCTTTGCTTGGAGTTCCTGGTGCTGATTTGTCACTGTTTTGCATTTTCCTCGTAGCAATTCGCACTCTTCGACAGCAGTATGCAACTGTTTGCATATATCCAAGTATTTACTGTTCACTTCCTGAAAGCGGTCCCAGCGCTCAAGCTCCAAGTTCTTTGTAACTTCTAGCCGCGTTTGTTCGCGAACTGCGTCCAATTTGAATTCCTCGTTCTGTTGCTTTTGCTCGGGGGTCTTTAAACACTGCGGGCATGTGACGCTCATCTTCTTGTGCTTCTTCTCGATTTCCCAGCATTCCTCTTCCTTGGCCTTCATCATTTGTTCGTGTCGTGCCTTCATTTGCTTCATGGCCTGGTAAATCTGTTGATTTTGTTGTTCAACACACGTGCGTGAACGGAACAGCCCATTGTAATCTTCCTGCAGCATCATCAGCTGCTCCTTAGAGTGCTGGTTATTTCGCAGCACCTCTCGCCACTTGTCCTTCATATGCCGCACCATTGATGCGTACTCAGCCTTTAGCTCACTTTTCGCGTGAAAAGCTTCTTGCAACGCCGTCGACAAATCAGCTACTTTCCGCTTGTACATGGTAACCTCACCACTCATTTTCTCCTTCAGCTGAAAACTCGAGCGCTCACGATAGCGTGCATCCTGCAGCTCCTTGTCCACCAGCTGTAGCCGCGTCTTGCATTTTTGCAACTCGTCCGCCACTGGGCGGTGTACATTCTGCCATTCCTTGCGCTGGGTCTCCAGTTTTCCTCTTAGGTGCTCAACTCTAGCGCGCAATGCTTGACGTTCCTCTTGAGTAGCGCGCACGTTGGAGGCCGCCTCTTTTTTCACCAACTCTACCGTCTCCTCGTGCTTCTTCTCCAACGTGCGTAGTGTCTCGTTTAGGCGGGAAACCTTCGTTTGATCATCTTGTCGCTGATCTAGTGCTGTCTCCAGTAACGAACTTGTATGTGCGAATTGCTCTTGGAATTTGGTGCGTTCTGCTTCTACAGCTGCCATCGCTGTTTGTAGTGTAGCGATCTCGCGCTTGAGCTGAATCGTGTGCACACTCGCTGCAGCCGCCGCGCGAGCAGCGCTCTGGTCCTTCTTCACCAATTGCTGGCGCAATGTCTCCAGGTCACGCAGGAATGACTGACGCTCCTGCGTACACCAGCAAGCAAGTAAGAAACAGATGGCTACATTCGTCTACAGCCAACTTCAACCTGAGCCGATTGGCTTTACCTTGTCGAAGCATCGCTGAGCGTCTTTCAGAGACAGCGTGGAGGCCGCGACCATAGCTTCTCTAGCCATGTTCAGCGGATGAGGTGGCACCTAGTGCGCTGCAGACATGCACCGTGCTGCGGTTCACACAAGCGCAGCCTAATCGCCTAATCCTGGGTTGCAGTTGTCACGCGAACTACTCAGTTTCCTCTATGAATAGATAACCTTGTTCAACAAGTTCATGTATTCCAAATAAAACGACTAATTTAATGAAGAAGAGGAAACTTATGATCGATACCCTCGCAGAGCTTGTTGCAGCAGCGTGGTCGGTTTTGAAACGGCGAGGTGTGTGGTGCACACCAACTTTGAAGTACGTGGTCGTATCCAAAGCTCCCCGCTTCCCGGTCTTACGATGGCGCTACGTCTGCGCCAACTGCAGGTGGTGCACCGCCACGGCGACCGCACCCCGCTGATCAATATCTACAAAGGGAGCGTCAATGCGCGCTCCGAAGAGGAGGAGGCACTGCTGTGGGGACGTCAGCTGCCGGCGCCGTCGAAGCTCGCGCAACTTCGGTCCAAGTTCAGTGTCCACCTGGGCGGCGAGACTAAGACCTCGTTCCAGCAGCGGCCGTTCGGATATTTGACGACTCGAGGCATCGAGCAGATGACAAAGCGTGGCGATCGCCTGGTGAGATGACGGTTGTCACTGAATTAGGGTGGAGTGGAATTTCTCAAGGCTTGTGTGATCACGCTGGAGTAACAGCGAGGGTTCTGTACGAAAGAGGAGCTGCAACTGGATGAAGTGTCGCTCGAGCAGGTGAAGATTTTTAGCAATGCGTACACGCGCACTCAACTGAGTGTACAGGCGCTGCTGACTGGAATGCTGAGAGACCAACCCCAGCTGAGCCCTCCAGTGAGTGTGCTGCCACCGGAACAGGACATCATCAACAGTAAGTCGAGACATTGATACTTGGGCTAGACTGTGCACTTGACGGTCAATTGATAATGTGGGTTCGTGTATATAGCGTATCCAATTTTCCCGGAGATAATGCAGATGAAAGCAGATCTGGAGAGGGATAACGCTGAGTTTGCTGCGCGCGAACACGAGATGGCTCCGATCAAGCAGGAGCTAACGAGACTGTTCCCAGCGGTCGAATCGGGTCAGATCCCTTTCACCTGGCTAACCGCGGCCGACTACTTCGTTTGTCGCCGCTCTCACCAGGTTCCTTACATCCCTGGTACTGAAGTGCATGGCGATGCCACCGAAAGACATCTTGGCTTCCGTTTCCACCAGGTAAGGATTCCATCGAGATGTGGCTGAAAGCAACAAACTGTGAGTTCTGGATTTTCTTGTGGTGTCCGGTAGTTCTACTCGCATCGAACGATTCTGAAGCTTGTGGCCGGAAGCTTGATGCACAACGTGCTCCGTGAGGTGGGTTTACGTCATGTTCAATGCGGAGTCAGTGTGCGTTGCTAACATCCTTCTCGTGGTACTTTAGATGCAAAAGGCTTTGTGGGACCACAGCGAAAGCAAGAAAATCGTCATCTACAGCGGACACGACGTGTCACTGTTGTCGGTTCTCCGAACTATGGACGCCGAAGTTGCGAACGACACCAGTTTTTGGCCCGAATACTCCTCTGCTCTTGCACTGGAGTTACTGGAAGACGAGAATGGAAGCTTCTTTGTTTGTGCGCGGCTGAATGGCGAAGTCCTTGCTATAGGTGAAGCCCCAGACGGTCTTTACCCTGTTGATCGCTTCCGTGACATGGTCTCAGATCACATCGGAGGTCATGCTGACTAGCTTCAGCTACACGGGCTCTGAGCCAAATCAAGACACCTTATGGGAAGTAGACAAGCAAGAATAGACATTTTTGTTTTAAAGGCAGCTAAGCCAGCAATTCCGCCACCTGCAGGGCACGCTTGTAACGTCGCCGAGCAAGCTTAATACTGAGCATCTTTTCCTTCTCCTCAGCCGCTGCTTCTTCCTCCTCTTTCGCTGGAACGCCAATGTCAATGATCTCTTGCGCCGAATCCATTACGCGCTGCATATTAAAACACTGATCAGCAACGATAATATTCCTCGACAATCTTCAAACCACCAAAGCTACCAACCTTGCGAGCAGCACCCTGGATACCATTGAGGTACTCCAGTACAATAGCAAACATGGACTTAGGCACAACGTCTGCCTCGTACATCCACCGCAGGATCCACTGCTGTTTGATCGTCTGCATTTCCACAGACACACAACGCAAGATACCATAAAAGTATGAGCGATTGGCTACTTCATTTCCAACTGCAATGGATAGTTTTGAGTCTTGCAACGCACCTTGAACTTCCAGGGTAGCTCATCATCAGCTTTGGGATCATCGCGCTTCTGCCACTGCTCGAGGTAGTACTTGGCCTGCTGGATCATCTCCGGCGAGCGGTCGGATTTGCCTCCACCCTCTTTCACCTCCTCGGCATTCTTCTTCTTGGCCACACGCGCGCGCTTCTTGACTACCACCTGGTCTCCATTGTCGTCGAACTTGACGTGAGACTTGGCCGCCTCTTTCTTGGCCTTGCCGGCTTTCAGCTTGCCGCGCTGCTTTTTGGACGGCTTGGTGGCGACCATGTTGGTTTTGCCAGTACCCGGACGTGTACCAACCAAATTCCTGCGACGGGTGGAAATGGCGTAGCGCACATCAATTTTGTGATGCCCACTGATTGGCGGAATGTTATGTGAACCAACTCTGATTGGTGGATATTTTGTCATTCTGGTTCAAAAAAAAACCCCGCGGAATCCGTAACGGCTGTATCATCACTCGCGCCAAAAAATCGTCAATGAGCTCACCGATGTAGACGCATCAGTTCTCTTGTTGCGAGCGAACGGACAGCTACAGCGTAGACCCGTCCCTTGATCTCTTCAATAAAATACTGCAACGGGCAGTGAATGTGCACTAAAGGACCGTAGAGTGTCAGAGTCGAAGTCTGGCTGGAAATGTGCATCAATCGCAAGCGTCCTCGCACTGAACAGCTACAGAGTCCCACGAATCAGCAGATCCATGCAGGTGACGAACAATTGAAGCGCGTTAAGACTGAGTCGCCGACAGCGGTGGATCGCGTTGGAATAGAGGACAATGAGGATCAGGACAGGGAGGAGCTCGCGACGGCTGCACACCGGGATGAGATGGTGGCGGCCATTCTGACCATCACATTGGCGCTGGGACTCTCGAGGGAGACGCTGCACTTATGCGTTGGGCTATTGGACCGATATCTGGCAGTCCGGAGCATCGAAGCCGATAGACTTGAAGCACTTAGCATTTCGTAAGGATCTGCTAGACAGAGGCTGTTGTTTTCAAGAAACAAGTACTAACGTGTGTGGTGTGCTCTGCAGGTGCTTGTGGATTTCTGTAAAGTTCGTCGAGACGCCTACGACTATTTTCGACAAGAGTATCAAAGAGATTCTGCAGCAACGAAGACACTCTAGCAACGTAAAGTGCTAGTCATTTTCGCACGACAAAACGTAGATGCTAATCGTTTTGATGTTGATATTTACAGTGGAAGTGGAAAGAGATTCTCGAGTTCGAGCTCAACATTTTGCAGCTTCTCAACTATCGGATCATGGCGCCCACGATACTGGGCGCGCTCCAGAAGCGGATGTATGCCCTCGAAGAAAGTGATAACAAAGAGCACGGAATTGAAGACCTACAGCTCGAGCAGCGCCAGTTAGCGCTGTATTTTGCCGACTTGCTGCTGCTCAAGGCGCGAGCAAACCAGTTCTCGAAGGAACTACTCGTAGACGCTCTCTGGTTTGTGATCTCAGGCAACCAGATTGCGAATGTCAGGCCACCCCTGTTGGAGCCCGTCGTGCTACTTTATCTCGCGCACCGTGACAACATCAACACAAGCCACCCGGTTTTTAAGCCTTGGTTCGCGCTGCGCTGTCGCTATGGCGGCTTCCTGCCCGCACCGTGGAAAGTTCCGTTCGACCCCTCCTGTGTCTGCCGAGTCTGCGAGCACGCGCAGGATGATCTCGCGTAATGAGTTTCCATCGATCGACGCTCACACTGCCTGGCCCAGTATAAGTGTACTTGTAAATTGTTAGAGCTAACCGGAATGCACGATCTAATATAGCCACTCTCATCATTATGGGCTAACCAAAATGACGAGAGTATGTAGAGCTCTTTACATGTACTTACAGCACGTATGCAACATCAGGTAACAAATCCAAAAAAACACGAATGCGAGCTATCATTTGGCCCCCAGGCGATTCCATCACCTAGCTGTATCTGCGCGTTGCCGTCTCTAATGTGACTGACAGACGGCGTCTATCACCGGTGCAAACGAGCTGGGATAAATCTGAAAGCAGACAAAATCGCCTACAGGAAGTGCGTCTTGCGAAGATCCTGGTACTTCTTGTATCCGGCAGCGGCAATACCGGCAATGATGAACACAATGATAAAGAACGGGGTCTTCCAGCTACTGGATTTGGCCGCAGTTTCCTTCACAGTCTCTTCCAGCTGTGTGTCCACCTGGTCACGGATAGCGTTCACGGTGCTGTGCACACGCTCGACCACCTTTCCGTTTGCCCAAGCCTCCAGCTCAGCAATACGTTTCTCATCCTCAGCACCCTGCTGCTTCAGCTTCTGGATCGTGTTTTCCGTGGACTCCTTCAGTGCAGCGAACTGGTACTCGAACTCCTCAAGCAACTGAGTGTATTTCCGTTTGACCAGCTTCATTTTGTCGTCGTTGTTGCCTTTGCTGAGTGTAGCTTCGAGGTTCCTGTCCACCGCATTACGCTGCTTTTCATCCTCCTGTGCCGCGAGCGAGTCTATCACGTCACTAGAATATAAACAAAAGTTAATCTCTGATCCTCAAAAATAAAATCATCCAGAAAAAACAGACTTACTCGTAAACGTTGAGAGCGACAACGTCGTGGTTGTCCGCAAGGCCACCAGTTGAGGCCGAGATACCGACGTACGCGTCGTTCATCCAGTCGTCACCGATGTTCAGACGCTGGCTGTAGCACTTGACCCAATTGCCCGAGGCGTCAGCGTCGATCAGGAGAGTAACCTGTTGGTCCGCCTGGGTGTAAGTGATCTTGGCACGGGACATGTTGAGCGACGGGCTAAATGCTGCGTTCTTCTCGTGGTAGCGGATGCCGGGGGCCATGCAGCCCACTTTTTCCATGTCGTTAAGCTGGTCCAGCGTTTTGGTGCCGTCGTTCTCGAAGAACGTCACGTCCTTGTGGCCGCCGCTGTGCTCCTGGTTGACGAACGTGTCGAATAGGACGCCGATGCCCTTGAAATCGCCAATGAAACCGTGGTTGTCGCCCTGCACGTACTGGCTGGTCGTGAGCCAGAGCGCCAGGCCGTCGCCGAACCAGGACTTGGCCTGGCCACTGATACGGAACGTGAACACGGCGGCAAAATCCTTCGCCGCCAGCTTCTGCTTGGCCCAAATGTGGCCGCGCTTGCTCTGGCGGTCGGGCGTTAGGCGCGCAAAGTGGCGGTTCACGGCTGTGTCGCCGCCATAAACGAAGTTGTCTCCGATCTGACGCAGACCCTCGCCGTCGATATTGTCGAAGGGCTTCTCAAAGGACACGTGGTCCAGGCGCTTGGCGCTAATGGGGGAGGACTGCAACAAGGCGAAAAGCGCTGCCACAAACAGCAGCAGCATGCGAGAGCCGCTCATGCTCAGAGTGAAGGAGACTGCCCGGGTTCGTCGGACTTTACGATTTGCTACGTGGCGATCGATAATCCGGACCTGAGTACCGAGGGTGAAGACTTAAGTACGAGTGATGCAATCACTTCAACTTGCCCTGCCATTTCACCTTTTCAAGGTAAAGATGAACTTGAGTGCTGCATGTTATTAGTTAAGTTTTTTTTTCTCAACAGGATTGGTTATGCCACAACCTGAAGTCGCTGAGTTAACTGCTGCTTAATGAAGTGTGGTGTGCTTACGTTTGCGCGGGTTGCCGTAGTGATCCTCATACCATTTCGCCACCTCTAGATGCTTGTTGCCACAACCTGTGTGGAAAACCGTCGAAGTGATGCAATGCTTTGCGTTTAAACGAATGAACTCGAGTACACCAATGCGATCGTGACGAGCAGCACGATATGCAATATCCATCGAGAAGGGTTGATGCAGCTGCAAGTGCAGCCATTTGACTGCCTCGAATTGTCCGTGCTCCACAGCATTTACCATAGCGGTGTTACGCCAGTTTAAAGGAAAATTCTCGGCCAAAAACTTCATCACTTGAATGTGCCCATTTTTAGCGGCGCCATTCATCGCTAACGCTGTGCACCCCTCGCTACGGTGCACATGGAGCCACTTCACAACGTTAAGATGTCCTTCTTTGGCCGCATCATTCATTGCCGAGACAGAACAGCCTTCCCGACGGTGCACATGCAGCCATTTCACAACATCAAGATGCCCTTTTGCGGCTGCACCGTTCATTGCCGCTGTGGAACAGCCCTCTCGACGATTTTCATGCAAGAATTTCACAATGTTCAGGTGGCCATATAGTGCCGCTGTGTTCATAGCCTCCTTGGACCACATTCTCTTGTCGTTGTCGTGCAGCCACACGAGCATGTCTAGATCCCCTCTTCTCACAATTATGTTAATTTTCTCGTCAGGGTATTGATGGCCCCGATGCCCAACGGGGCACTTTGCAATATCGAGACACTCACTATTCAGAGCGTTGCTCGTCCCCCGTTGAGTACAGCCTTTGCCGCATTTAGAGTTCAACCACTCTAATACGTTCAAATGGCCATTCATAGCTGCTAAATCATTAGCAGCGGCCGTGCATCCTTCAGAGCGATTCGTATGTAGCCATTGCACAACCTCGAGATGGCCATTCGCAGCGGCACGATTCATTGCCCTCGTAGTGCATCCTTCTCGGCGGTTGATATGAAGAAACTTTACGACTTCCAAATGACCTTTTTCCGCTGCCGTGTCCATAGCGTTGAAGCTGGTGGAAAAAAAAACGCTCGTCAACGATGTGGGATGGTTGATGTGAAGCCATTTCACAATTTCGAGGTGGCCACCAGACACTGCACCCTCAGCGAACTGATTATCAAATTGACAATCAATCCGGTGCAGCCATTTAGCCATCTCAAAGTTCCCTAGGAAACCCAAATTCCGTGGCGCCACCACATGCATTGCACTGCGATTCGCAGAATTCTCCAGGTACAAGAACTGAACGGTATCGAGATAACCTTCCACAAGCGCGTACTCGAACGCAGTACGAAGAGATGTTTCATCCCATGGCGTATGTTTCATCAACCACTTAACAAGATTGAGATGACCACCTTTCGCAGCGTACACGAGCTCCCGTACGCGCTTAGGAAATAATTTCACCAGCCAGCGAACCACGTCCGCATGGCCTTTCATCGAGGCATGAATAAATATCTGCTTCTCACTCCATTCGAACTTCTTGAGCAGCAAGTCTGGCTCGTACGCGTACAACCATTTCAGCACTCGTAGATCTGCCATCTCACAAACTGCACTAATCGTGTCCGAATCCACACATCCATGATACCGCGCATATAGTTCCTTCATCGCCTCCAGTGCACCCTCTTGCATGGCCATCTTTGACGGGATCAAATGCATCGCTAGGCGAAATTGACGCAGTTTTTCGTGAATAATAAGTTGCGAGCTCTGCTCCACGGCGCGAAGAACTCGATAGAATTGCTTTATATTCCCATCATGTAGCACGTTTGGTAGCGTGAGCAGCGAGAGTTTGGCAGTATATTCGTGAATCAGCTGAACGACATGTGGGAGAGCTTCCACACTGGCCACTCGCGACACACGACGGATACTGCCGTCAGGACAAACTTGTCTTCAGTCTCCATGTTTTCCTCGTACAAGTGTATTTATCGAGTTTTTGTGTACCGTGTACCGGTAACCGACTGACAAGAACTGATTTTGTGATTTTGTCGACTGATGAGGGTTTAGAAATCGGGGTTTTAGAAATCGGGGTTACACTCAGGTTACTTTGGCGCGAACCATTCCACGATCATGTTCAGCTCCACGTCGACGTCCAAGACCGACGTCCCGGCACCCGTACTGCCCTGGGTGGAGAAGTAGTAAGTGCATCACCTTTCACCACATCTCCACCTAGTTATGCACAAACTTCTAATGGGTATTCCTCGTCATTGTTGCACTCCAGTCGCCCAAAGAACGTCGACGAGATCTCCCACCAGGAGCACGTGGTGGCCACGCTCAAAACATCGATCGCCAATGGACAGCTGCCCCACTTGCTGTTCTACGGGCCGCCGGGTACGGGCAAGACGTCCACCATCGTGGCAGTGGGGCGCCAGCTCTTTGGCCCGGACTTCCGCAAGAACGGCCGCTTCCTGGAGCTGAACGCGTCCGATGACCGAGGTATCAAGGTGGTGCGTGAGAAGGTCAAGAGCTTCGCCCAGGGTGCCATCAGCAGCGCCAGCGGCCTGCCACCCTTTAAGATCATCGTGCTTGATGAAGCCGACTCCATGACGGGCGACGCACAGTCAGCGCTGCGTCGCATGATGGAGAATTACTCCAAGGTTACGCGTTTCTGCCTTATCTGTAACTACGTGAGTCGCATCATTGAGCCTGTGGCCTCGCGATGCGCTAAGTTCCGCTTTGCCCCGCTGGAGAAGGTCTCCATGACGTCTCGTGTCCGCTTCATTGCCTCCGAAGAGCACGTCAACGTGTCGGATTCAGTGCTGGAGTCGCTGCTCGAGTGCTCGAACGGAGACTTGCGTAAGGCGATCAACTACCTGCAGAGTGCCAAGCAGCTCTGCGGAGACGATGAACTGTCGCAGGGTGATGTCATTGCTGTGGCGGGTCTTGCTCCGCCGGAGCTCCTGCAGCAATTTTGGGTCTCGGTGGCTTCGAACAGCTTTGAGAAGATGAAGACGGATATCGAGAGTATCCTGCTGGCAGGATATCCGGTGCTTACGATTTTGCGGCAGCTGAATGACGACGTGCTCGCACTAGACAAGCTAAACGACGTACAGAAGGCCAAGATATGCCTGCGCATTGCTGAGGCCGATAAAAGGCTGGTGGATGGCGCCAGTGAGCACTTTCAGCTGCTAAACGTTGCATCCTACGCCATGCGCGTTTACCATACATCGTAATAGATCTAAGGAGTTTCGTATGACGAAGACACGCATAAATAAAGCGGAGCGACGGTGATGAGTGGACACATGTACAGAGTTCCTAGCATTTAGTAAGGAAGCAGAGAACACCACATCAAGGCTGTGCTAGACCTGGGTAGCTTCCACTTCTCAAACATCTAGTTGCTCGTGATTAAAGCTGCACCTTGATCAGTTACAGAAGACATCTGCGTCCATTCATGATTGCTCTGCTGCTTCCAGAAAGTAACCTCGTCATCTCCAGCGGCGACGCTAAGCACGGAGCCAGTGAGCGACCAGCTTAGCCGGTACACTGGCGCGCGGAACGTATGCACGATATGGGACGCCCACTCGCCATCAGCTTCATCTTGAGTCCATACACGCACCGTGTGATCATCCGATCCTGATGCAATCATGTTCGCCGGGATACCCACATTTGGTGCCCAAGCCACATCACGAACCCAGTCGTTGTGACCGTACAAAGGGGTACTCACAACTTCCCAGTAGCTGTTGCCAGGGTTGCCACCTTCCTGTGGCGTAGTAACAAACTGCCAGATAGTAACTGCGTGGTTGCATGATCCAGTGACCACGCGCTGAATAGGCCCTTGGGCCCCCTGCGAGCCCAACGAGTTGTAGGGCGCCCAGCTCACGGACGTGCATCCCATGCCCTCCTCCGAGTTGCGGAAACTTGACGACACCACCCATCCTTCACGCATACGGGTAAGGAACGACACTTGTCCATCAGCCGATGCACTGGCCAGACACAGTCCGTACTCGTACGGCGCCCAGGCCACACTGAGTACGGCCAGCGAGTGGAACTCGTGTACGTGCTTGAGACGCCATTCCGTCAGGTTGCCGACTCCCCCAGCACCCTGCTGGACCAGTTCCTCTCGGTAGATGTACACCTTGCCATCTTGGGCAGCCAGAGCCAGGACTGCGCCGAACTTGGGGTGCGCCCAGGCCACGCGGTGGATGGGGGCCGCCGAGTCGTCGGCCAGAGGAACCACGTGTTGTAGCACGTGAAGCTGCTGCTGCTCCTGGTGCGACTCCTGTCCGTCCTTCGCTGCCAAGTGGTCATCGCTATCCCCACCTGCTACCATGGCTTTAGACACGTCGTACACACGGAACGTCCGGTCGGACGAGCACGTAACCAAGCGCTTGCCGTAATAGTCCAGCTGGATGTCGTAGATCATGTCGTTGTGTTCCGTGTCAATGCTCGTCGCCGGTGCTTGGCGAGGCAGCATTTGCTGCTGCTGGGGGTACTGCTGCTGGAGGGGGTGAGGCGCGGCGAACTGCGCGCCTGCCGGGCCGTGCACAAACTCCATCTTCGAGATTGCTGATGTGGGACGGATACTCGATGGGACTATTTTCACAAAATAGTCCCACCCGCCGGACCAAATTCAAATGTAAGATGCCTGTCATTTTTCGGGAAAGGCAGCAATGTTTGCAGTGAACGGACCAAGTGGGCCGACAACGCGCAATGAGCGACGCGTGAAGAGCGACCGACAGCGAGAGGAAGAGGAGGAGACCAGGAGACGTTGGGCTGAGAAGAAACGCGAGCAGTTCTTCCTCGAGAAGAGTGCGCAGGCTGATAGCACGAAGCATGGTGTGGAGTGTACTGGAGTTTGTAAGGGCAACTGCAACATCAGCGCTCACTCTTTGTGTCTGCCGTATATATCAGATAAAGAGGAAGCGAAACAGTGTGCGGCGCAGTCCAATATTTTCAAGGTATGTTTTACAGAATAGTGCTTTCGCTTCCGATTGCGACGCTCCGATTTTGACTAGGCTTCTGCGATTTATTGGTCGTATGTAGGGCTGCCGAATTGTATTCAATGGACGCACAGGCAAAGTATCTTCGTACGCGGATGTGAAGATGATGAAAGTTGTATGTTGGTTCTAACACCACGTTGCGTCTGTTTCGTAGCTATTACTTGGCGAAATTGGTGCAGGACCACGGTGGCAACGTGGCGTACGCAGTTTTTTTTTTTAGGAACTTGCAGCGCGTCATTTGACTTGACATTCCTTGTGTTGCGGTTGATATTGTAGCTCGGCGCTGACCACCACGCGCGTCACGCACATGGTCGGCTCTAACTTGAACGGGTCCAAGGCAGATAAAGTGCTAAAGGTAAGCCTCAAGTTCAGACTATTTGCCCGATGATGAAAATCTAATGAACACCTCTTGCTTGAAACAGAGCTGTGGCAAGGTCAAGTTCGTAAGTCCGGGTACGTTTCTTGTTCAAGATGCCATGCGCTGTGTTTATCATCTTAAACATGTTTATTACTTGCAGAATGGATCCTGCAATCTGTCAAACACAACCAGAGGCAGCCCGAATTCGAATTCCTGGTCTATAAGGATTCCCACGTAGCAGGCACGCTCCATGCTGCATTTTCCCGAGCAGTTCCGTCAACGAAAGGAGAGAATTGAATCAGCTGATGCAGCGACAAGTTCATACGTAGCGAGACAAGCGAAGAACGCAACGCAAACCCAACTTGTAGAATGAGAAAGAATATACCATGTATAGGGTCACAACTAACCAGAGTAGCATTCGTTGTCGCTCCTTTCAAGCCAAAAACGAGAACGCGAGGCTTAGGAGAGGAGCGCAGAGACGACTTGAGAAAGCGCAACCTGATACTCCTTTCCAAACGCCATCGAATCCTCGAACAGCCTTTTTCACCCGCGCCGCATACCTGATCTTTATCCTGTTCCGGAGCTCTGAGTGACACGCCTCTCGTGCCTCGCGCACAACACCCCAGGACTAAACTGCAGAACAAATCAACCAGCGCGCGACGCGAGGCTAACAGGACTAAATGACACCGCTTAGCAGCACTTCGACCCGCCATTGGATGGAACCTGCTGGCCAGGCGTAAGCTTGACGCCAGCCTTGGGGGCGACAGGCGCGTTGGCCATACGTTTCTTGATCTGGGCGGCCATCATCATGAAGGCCTTCTCGACGTTGGCAGCGTTTTTCGCACTGGTCTCCAGGAACTCAATGCCCAGGCTTTCGGCAAACTCCTTAGCGGCGTCGGTGCTCACCACGCGCTTGGCCGTCAGATCGCTCTTGTTACCAACCAGCAACTTGTTCACGTTCTCGCAGGCGTATCTACAAATCAGAGCGGGACACCAGTCAGCTCTTTTCCGTCGGCTCTTTCAGTACACACGTTGGACGCACCTATCGATCTCGTGCAGCCACTGTTTCACGTTGTTGAACGACTCCTGGTCCGTCACGTCGTACACCACGATAATGCCATGGGCACCGCGGTAGTAGCTGCTAGTGATCGTGCGGAAACGCTCCTGGCCGGCCGTGTCCCACTACAGACACACAAGTGGACCGTTAGTTGAATAGGAAACACGCCACGTCTGCTGGAGGACGTACAATCTGGAGCTTGATGGTCTTTCCGTCCAGCTCGATCGTACGGATTTTCTGGGCACAACCGCAAAAAAGAATGTCAGCAATTCTGGTGGAAATCTGGAGCTCGCAAAGGTCGCCTAGCGCAGAATTTTGTATGGCACTCACAAAGTCCACACCGATGGTCGAGATGTAGCTCTCCGTGTACGTGTCGTCGGCGAAACGAAGCAGCAGACACGACTTGCCGACACCAGAGTCTCCGATCAGCAGCAGCTTGAAGAGGTAGTCACTGAACACAAGAGACGCGCGTCAGTCGGATCGGGCCTTCAATACAGTAGCAATAAATCAGCTTCTAGCTTGCGATCCTGCACGTACTATTCGGGGTTCATCTTGGACAAATGTGGAGAGAAAGCGGCGGGTGAAGGCGCTCAATCTGCGGCATGACACAGCGATCCGGTTAGTTCACAGGTTTCCTCGACATTTATGACGCTCCTTCCTTCTCCCCTTTCCGTCGCTCCTAGATTCCAAAGAAAGATCGAGATCCAGTCACTTTGACCAGACGGCGTAGATCACGGAGAGCAGGCAGCGGGAAGAGGGGGGTAGGAGGGGGAGAGTGTTGCGCCGCAATTAGCGCATCATACATCCAAAAGCACCTACACAGAGAAAAAGAACGAAGCGACTCGCGCGTTCTGAGCGTCTTGGGTTGTGCTGCGGGGTTTCCAAGAGAGAAAGAAGGAGCCGCCGGTTTTGCCCCGAGGTTTTTTATAGGTGGAAACGAGGTTTTACAAGCATTTTAACCAATCGTTTTTCCGAGCGTGGCGCGGAGAAACTGGTGTGGTGCACACATCTCATCACGCAAGTCGAACCACATCACTCGAAGCCATGTTGTCGCCGACGACGTTGAAGACGCCTGTGCCTGCCTGCAGACAACGCATGATCTACAGCGCTGCCCACCACGAAGTTCTGCCACCGTGTCGAATCAGGTTACCGACGACGGTTGTGCATCACTAAATGTATACGAGATCGCTGCTTTTTTTTTTTTGGCTAAATTTACCACGTCGAGAAACGGACCTGGTTTGACTCCAACTCAAGGTGCAAACTCAAATCGAATGAGTGACCGTGGTTACTCAACCGAAACGATCCCAGTACGTGAATCTGTCGCGGCGACGCAGTTTGCGAAATGTCGACAGACAGTCCCCGTTTCGTATGCATTCGACGAGAGCTTCAGCGCCCGCGCCCGCATCGCTCCATACATGAAGTTCATGATCAACCGCTGCAGGCATTGCTGATACAGGTAACGTCCAAACCAAATTCGTCAACCTTAGTCATGTTGCAGTGCAAACGAGGAAAGAGAACGCTGACGCAGGCAATGGTCATCATGGTACTTAAGTGGTCTAGAACACTGCTTTCCTGTCTGCATAGGCCCAAAGAAGAGAAGATCTTATTTAACAGTTGAGCTAAAACTGGCCAATCTTGCTATCACGTCGCAGGAAGATTCTCCTCTGATTCATAGTTCAATCAGAATGATGGTCACCCGTCCTCGTTTTATGGACCCGTAATAGCGAATTACGCACTGTTCTCGAAGACGTTATACTTACAAACTCGAAAACATTCCGATCTAACGGGTCCGAATTAAGCGCTAATTTGATAGGAATTAGCTTCCTATACCTAGGGTTGGGCGTAGTTGGATTGTTCCGACTTGGTCTCCCTTCACACAGAAAGGGGAAGCCGAGAAGAAACGTCGAAGGCAAGTAACCAGATCGAGGCCTGACCGGTGGTGGCGTTGGCGCTCGCTACGCTGTGTCACCATGGCGCCATCGTACATGTATATGTGTGCGTTCGAGTGGCGGCTATGCTGTAGCAGCCCACGCCTCTTAAGTCGCTCTACGGGACGAGAGCGCACGAGTGAAGCTTGCTTGCCCCCACTCGGAATCAGACGTGCATTTTCGTGTGAATTTCAGTGTTTATTGGAGGGTGCAGCGCCAATTTGGAGTTCTAATAGCGTGCAGCGACCCTTCGAGGCTGGAAAAGACTAACTGTATGGTGCTGCTTTGGCTTGGTGCAGGCGTAACTAACTCGGAGACGCATTCGCGAGAAGAAGAACACACGATGAGCTCATTCAAGAAGGAACACCCGTTCGGTAAGTGGCTCTTTCAGTCTGCTATGTGTTGTGGCAAACGCTGACGTTTTCGGCGCCGATTTTTTTGCAGAGAAGCGCCAAGCCGAGGCTCAGCGCATTCGATCCAAGTACCCTGACCGAATTCCGGTGCGTGGGTTCAATGCATTTAACCAATAGTGTACTTATTATAAGCTGACGGGGTTGTTGATCTTGTGTGGCTGTGGTCCAGGTGATTTGTGAGAAGGCGGACCGGAGCGACATCCCGGACATTGACAAGAAGAAGTACCTGGTGCCAGCCGACCTGACAGTTGGCCAGTTCGTGTACGTGATCCGAAAGCGCATCAAACTGAGCCCCGAAAAGGCAATCTTCATCTTCATCAACAACGTCCTCCCACCCACCGGTACGATCTTCACAGTAGGATTCTTTGTGAGTGCTGCTTGCTTGCTTACTCGAAATGCTGTGGCTTTTTTTTTTGTTCAGCTGCCTTGATGTCGAACATTTACGAAGAACAAAAGGACGTGGATGGGTTTCTCTACATCACCTACAGCGGCGAGAACACTTTCGGTCAATAGGCTGCACGTGCTGTCGGCGTGCGGGGACTGGATTTTGGTTGAAGATTTTTTTCGTCGTCGCTGTAGTGGATTACGAGCTCCGCGCTTTCGTGTGGGGCAGCGATGTTGCTCTGTCGTCTTCAGTACGGGCTTACGGCAAAATGAAGTCGGGATTCTACTTCAAGCACGACAAGAAATACTCGCTGCTGTGTGCTCCATTCTGCTAGAGCTGGCGATGTGGATATTTCTTAGGAACAAACCCCCAGAAAATGCATGCAATTCTATTCATTCTTTTGTTGTTGATCTAATAGCCTTTCAAAAACTAGAGCCACTTTCGCGCTGGAACTGCATCATTTGCAGACCTTGACCGACGACAACAACTTCGTCAGCCGATCTTGCCAGTGTTTGTCGAATAGCAAGATCAGCAATGTCAGCGCATTCGGAGAAGGCAGCTCCTTGCCATTCGAGTGCGGTGTCGTTCTCGTTGCGACGAATGCTCCACTTGCTCACTCGTTGGTCGTATCCAGCGGCAAAAATGATCTGAGCATCAACACAAGCAACAGCTTTGATAGCTGAGCCACTGGCATTTACCGTCCGAGCTTCGAAAAGCATTTGACATACTGGGAAGCGCAGCTCACGCAGATGCAAATTCTGGTCGTCTCCACCGCTGATAAGAGCTACGTCAAGGCTTCCTTCTTCCTTGCTCCTTTTGCAGGAGACAAGGTTGATGCAGTTCACACCCATATCGTGCGCCAAGTAGTTACCACTAGGTTGCAACTCACCAATCAACCCCTGAAGCTTCGTCTTGAACTGGCCCAGATCTTCATCGGATCGAAGAAGTAAAGTAATCTCCTTCAGCAGAGCGCTCAGATCCCACAGCGTCACTAAGCCATCAGTAGAACCAACAGCCAACCCAGCAACCACTGCGTCGTCGTCACCTTCCTGAAAGCCAACACAGGACAAAATCGGCTTTCTTGAGGCGGAGTGATAGTCACCAATCTCGAACAGGTTGCTGTGGTTCACGTCCAGCAGTAATAGCTGAGTGGAGCCCTCGGAATTGCAAGCTGCCACAAGTCGATACGCGTCCGAAGCGGTTGGTATCGCGAACGTAGCAAGACCGAGAATGCGGTGGTCCTGAGCGGCCTCGGCAAGTTCCTGGCCGCAAACATGGTGGAGCAGGTCGCTTTCTCCGCGAACTAGCCACACATTTAGACGCTGCTTCCCGCCTCCGGAGAGAACAATGTGTTCCTCGATGCCATCAGCGTTGTTACGCTTGAACGTTGTCAGCGCCCGAACCGTAGTCGTATGGGCAATTCCTGCAGCCACGCTGCCCCAACGCAAGCTTGTACTCTTCTTCTCATTACCGTGAGCGCGACGACGATGTAGCATTAAGCTGTTATCCTCTGCAGCGGTAACCAAACGCTCACTTCCGAGGAAAGCCACACAGGTCGTCATGTGCCCATGATGATGATCATGTAGTGAGCACTTGGAGAAACGCTGGGAAGTCTCGGCAGCATTGAGCTCAGTTAGAAGAGTTGAGTGCACCTTGATGTCGACCTGCTGCTTCTGAATTGCTGGAGGCGTGAACACAAACGTGTGTGAGGGCAAGGCAGAGTCGAACTCACCCGCTCTAGTGAAAAGCGCATGAGGTCGGCGCCAACCACCGCATTCCACGTTGAAGACGCGATATTGCGCAGAGAAGTTGTGCAGAACAGCTTGTGCCGCGTGGAAGCCGAAAACCATGAGATCATGCTTTGTCTTCCCGTGGGCAGATGAAGCTTTGCTCCACCAAAGCTGCTTGACTGTGGAAATTCCTCGAATGGACTCACGGCCCACCTGTGTAGCTGTAAGTGCCCCAGTCGCATCTGCTTCCAGCACATACGAGCAAATGTACCCGTCGTGTCCTCCCGATAGCATAACGGTCTCATGGTTCTGAGCGTCTTCACTTTCTTCGGAAAGCAGAAGTGATGCCACTAATTCACGCCCATGGGCACCTTTCAATACGACAGCAGGGGGCTGCACCACCTTGGAGTTGCCATCGCTTGCCGTCGAAACGAGCGAGCGATGGAACACATACACGCCACCATGCCCGTCACCTGCAATGACATTTCTGGTCGTACCCAAGCGGTCGGCGACCCGAATTGAAGATGTTGAGCTCTTGGCAGGGATCTTGAATGTTGCCACAAGCTCCATCGTGATCAAGGGCGATGCCACGTTCTCGCTGGCCTGTATGCTTGGTTTCCATTCAGTGAGAACTCCGCTAGCACTGCTAATAAATAGAGCGTCTTCCTGGTCCCACCAAATTTTCATAACCCGTACGTTGGCTTGGGTAGTCCATGAGTACAGCAGAATGCCCGTAGATGCGTCAACGATACACACGCGACCCGTTATTTCACCAAGCAGCAAGAAGCGCCCGGGCGAATCCATTGTGAACGTCGACAAACCACCAGTTCGTGCTTGAAGGATACCATCGTCAATTGGGGGGATTGTAAAAAAGTGTTCTGTTGTGAGCGATGAAAGGTCCAGACGGAAAATATCACCGTGCTCAGAGGCTACGAATGCCGTCTTGGCGTTATCCTGGACGCTGAGGACGATGTTTCGCACACTGTGTGACGATGGGGCTCTCTTTTTCTTCTTCGATGCAGCGGGTGCTGCCACAATTGGGACACGGACGGTCTCACAAAAGTCGCTATCGCCTGGCCCATTAGATGAAGACATGAGCTGGTGTGCGATGTCCCAGAGTTTTACAGCACCATCACCCCCCCCCGAGGCAATCATCTCTAGCGACGGATGGACAGCTACACGCCAAATATGCTTGCCCATGTGGCCTTGCAGTGTGGCGACACAATTGCCGTCTAGATCCCAAAGTTTGCAAAGGCCATCCTCACTCGCCGTTGCCACACCACGTTTCCAGAATGACACGTCCCAAATACGCGCTGTGTGGCCCCAGGCTCGGAACACTGGTGAGTATTCACTCGCAAGCAGTTCTGCACGGGTCGACGTTCGTGGTAAGTGGAGTTGTTTTTCAACTGTGGTTTTCCCATTGTGTGACCACAGTTGCACCGTGCGATCGTCCGAGACGGAGGCCAAGGAGCGTGCATCCGATGACCACGCCAGCTTGAAGAGCACACCATCGTGCGCATGTAGCCGTTGAGCCGGCTCGACAGCAGCGTTTGTCTCGTCACCTCCATTCTCCATCGGATTCCACAGCAAAATCTGCTGGAAAACCGTTCCAGAAGCAACCACAAGCTCATCCAGCCCTCGTCCATGGAATGCCAACGCGTACAAAATACAGCGCTCAGCACACTGTACGCTGCGGAGAATATCGTTGCGCACCGGGTCCCATATCTGCACGAAATTGTGCGCTAGTCCAACTGCAGCCAGTAGATTTTCATTCTTCGCCGCTGCAAAGTCACTTGTCAGCAGCTGCACGTCGAACACCCAGTCGCAAAACACTTTCGGTTTGCCTAGTACCGCAAGCTCCACAAGTCCGCGAGCAGCTTTAGGAGTCTGCGGCAAGTTCTGGAAGCACGACACACGCTTTTGGCCAAAGAAGGTGCCGGCAAACGATTCGTCCGAGCCAGGAAGTCTGACGACGTCACAGCCGTGCAGAATACCTCGCGTCAACACGTCGTGCTTGCTCAGAAGCTCAGAAGTCGCAGTAGCATATAGAAATATCGTTGGTCCTACGCCCACGTAGAGTAGAGACCCATCAGATGAGAAAGACACGAGTGTCACGGCGCCCAGGAACTCCTGCTTCTTGATCGGAGGGTGCACCATGGCGACGTCAGGTTACGATAGACCCCAGCCATTCGTGATTGGCATGTATAACCGGTACTACCGGTATTTTTGATAGTCGACTGGACCTTTTGTGCACATGGCTACATGTACAGGTACATGGCTCCACTATTTGTTAAATGTAAAACGGCCTCGGATGTAGGTCGTGCATTGATAAGGATGTACTAATAAGTTATTTTGTGTAGTCTAGGCCTCGCAGCTGGCGACGTCGGCAGCTACAAGATCCATTTTCCAGCCGTCTTCTAACGGTACGGGCGGTCTGACAACCCGTTGTTGTTCCCGGGACTTCTGCTGCAGCTGGTACTCGCTGAGCTTGGAGTACACGGGCTTCTCCATCTGCAGGACTTTCCATACTGAGCGAGCTTTACGAAACTCGATTTGGCTTTTGCTCGGATCCGAAACAGGCGAAAAGTGCTTGACTTGGAGTGTCTGCTCCAGAGTCTGCAAGCTAAGGTTGGCAGGAAGCGTGGCACCTTGAAGGAAGAAGTCGCGCACTATCGGGAAGATGGTTTTGGCGCAGGAAATGCACTTGGGCACCGCGGAAAAGGTGTGCGATGCCAGTATTAGCACGAACTGATGGAGTTCGGCACGGCGCTGGTTGATCACACTAGTCGACCGGGAGCACAAGAGGTGGCGTCTTGGTAACCAGTAACTGCGCAACGTTTGAGTGAACCAGGCGCAGCCAAAGCACTGAGGGCGAGCACCGCCTCCGCGACGCAAGAAGAACGCTTGGAGCACCTTCAAGAGCTTCCGGAACTCCGAGTACCGACGCTCTACAGACCACTTATGATCCGTATTGGCGAGCGAGCACTGCAATATGTACTGCGTGGGGTCGCCCATACGCGTGCTAGGCTTCACATTCACCAATTTCACCACGACCTGTGGCTCGAGGCTGTCGGATCGGCACGCAATGCTCGAGTGGAAGCAGTCCTCGTCGAGGTACATGGCTACCTTATTATCTGTGACCAAGCAAATTGCGAAGTAAATCGTGGCACAAGATCTGCTTGGGCACGGGGTGCTAATTGTAGCTCCCGGACTCTCGACGACATGGAGATCAGCACACCACCTTCACTTTCTGATCCGCATACCTTCGTGCTGGCAACGATCTGTGCGTTCAGAGATCGACAGCACGCTATTCTTGAAGCGACTAGCTTTGCAAAATGAGTATTTATGCGATTGCGCGCGCTTTGCCTTCAAGTGTTGAAGATCTGCTGCCAGCAACACATATCACCATTTAGCCGCCTCGACATTGAAGAAGACCTGAAGCTACTAACGAGTTGAGACGTAAGATTTCTCTCAAGAGTCAAATGTGGGCCTCCAAGCACCTGCAGGTTGCACGTGTTTACTCGGCCCTGCTCACATCACGGCAGTCCTACGCACCGCTAGTGCCACCAATATTGTAGCAGCGATGAAGCGTGGTTTGCTGATTGTGCTAGGTGATACGAATCCTTATGATCAATATGTGCCGCGCGACTATGCTCCAGACGCGAAGACGTCAAGTTGTTCTTGGAGACGTCGCTCGCGACCCGAGTCGGTGGAGCCGTTGGTAAATTTTGTATTGTCCAATTCTTTTGCGTCCAAATATTGACTGCCACGCGCTGCTCAAGTGACAGCTTGTCGTACAACGGCCGAAACTCCAAGGCCAAAAGGCCAGGAGACGCTCGCTATGACCGGATATCATTGCCTTTCTTGCCTACCAGCGATTCCTTCTTCCCACGTTGTCCACATCTCAACACGGTGAGCACGGTAGCTGCCCCAGCAACTTTGTCGATCAGTACAACTGCAGCACGAACCAAGATACTGTTCAAAAGCTCAGGTTGAGGAGCCCATGGCACCCACAAGTGTCCTCAGTGAATCAAGGGTGCGTATCGATTTCACCCTGCAAACGGCTCTTCAGGTCACTCCAGTGAGATTGAGCGCGCAGTCGTCTGTTGTACTGTAATTGCTAGGCGCGAGGTTGGATACTCTAACGACCAGTCTCGTGCGATGCCGCTACACCACTTGCGCGCGGGGACGTTCAGCTTGGGCAGTGTTGCCTACGTGGGCTTCTACTATTAAGACAGGTTAAGCACGAACAGCTGAAACGGCGTCGCCTTGACTGAGATGGCGACATATCCTCTTCGCCGGCGGAGAAGTGCATCCACCCTACGGAATGGAGCGACGTCCATGGCGCGAGAAACGTTCCGCAACTAGAACGAGGTGGGAGGCTGCTTGCTCCTCGTGCTTGCAACCGCCTCCACCTCGGCCTGCACACTGTCCAGTAGGATGGATTCACAGCTGGGTGGCAGAATCGTTGAGTGACATAGTAGAAGAATCCACTGCAGAGTAAACATTCAATCAGGTCGAATGGAGATTATCCTGATAATATATGGGTTATTTCAAAATAACCCTTTTCTTTGAAAGATTTTAGAAAGATATCCCGCTCTCAAAAAAATGGTGTCGAGCCGTTTTGACAGCTGTTTCAACTACCGATCCCGAACTGAAGCCTGATCGCGACAGTCCCGAGTCCTCCATCCGTCGACCAGGTGGCTCCACAAGTTGACTCTTTCTGTGCAGGTAAGACCAGTTTTCAATAGCCTCTGGTCGTGCCGATGCCGTCCCCTCCGTCCGACGCCACCATGCCAGTCGCGAGTAAAACGCACGCTGAGGCTGAGGTCAGTTTGGACGTCCTAAAGAACTACAGAAGCGTGAGCGACGAATCGTCGACAGAAGCGTACGACTCGGCCCTGGAACAGGAAGAAGCAGAGAACGAAGACGAGCAAGATCGCGCCTCAATCGAGAGCGACGACCGTGTAGAAGCCGAGATCGAGCCAGAAGAAGCTGGTGAAAAGGAGGAGATTGGAAGCTTGAAGGAAAAGGCGTCAACAACTAAAGAGGAGAAGGAAATTGTTGATACTGAAGAAAGCGAACTGACGATCGCAGCTACCAAGACGCAGGACGAGCCCGAGCTGGAAACGCCCAGTGACGGTTCGTGGAAGGAAGAGCAGAAGAAGCAGCAGCAGCAACCACCTGCACGTCCTGCAACTGCGAGAAGCGCCGAGTCGAGTTCTGTCACTCGCCGTCCGTTCGTCCCGTTGGCATCGAAGAGTTGGCGCGTGCGAGCCATGCAGTCCAACACGCAGCTCACGCGTCTAATGAAGGCAGCGTTGCTTCAGACGCTGCTACACGCTATTCGTACAGGATCGGTCGAAGGTGTGAAGGTTGCAATCGAGCGCGGAGTGCAGGTTCAGTACCTAGACAGTCGCCAGCGCAACCTCGTCATGCTCGCCAGCAAGTGCGACACCGACTCTCGTCTACGCATCGTTATTATTCTGCTAGACGCAGGCTGTGATATGAACCACAAGGACCTGCTAGGTTGGAGCTGCCTGCATTACGCTTGGTACGTGCAAACACACTGAGAAGCTGCGATCTCGGTACGGTAGACTCACCATTTTGTTTGCATACTTTCAGCGCCAGCGGAGCCGACAATGTCGCTGCGGAGCTCATTCGTCGCGGGGCCAGTGTCGAATTTAATCCCTACGGATACGGCCCTGAAGACTTCAACATTCCTAAGGTGGCACGTGCAAAAAGTCTGCTGCAACACACGGAGCAGCTGCAGCACGAGCAAAATGTGTGTGCGGCCTGGGCGTATTTTCGTCGCCAAGCTGAAAAGTCTGGCTACGGTGTCAAGTGCAAATCGGTAAGTTTACATACATTTTCTTGATTAGCAATGAGGATAGGACTGATTGTGTACGTATGCGGTTCTTGTTTGTAGAACTGCGATCTTGGCAAGCCTCTCAAAATTACGTTTCAAGCTCCTGCTGGACACAGTCCGCTGGACCGCATTCGTGTTGTTGATATGAACTCGGACGTGGCGCTGTGGCTGCAAGTGTCCAAGACCTTTAGTATCCCTCCTGGCGACGTGGGCACGATCACGTTGGACGTGGAGACTCTGGACCGCCCATCACTGTATCGTATCGTTTACGAGAAATACGAGCCGACGCCTATCCAGCTGCCGGCCTCGGTTGCTGAAAGCAGCTTGTGTGTCAAGAACCTGGACACGGGGACTACGGTGTCTATGGGGAGCGTGAATAATCTGATTCTGAAGGAGCTCAAAAGCTCGCGAATAGCGAAGAAGTCGAAGAATTTGACCAGCTCAGCCAGGTGAGCAGCGTGTGCGCCTCCGTGTGTTGGTATGGATTGTACTTACGATCGTTGTGATGTTTTTCTCTGCAGACCAGCACCCAAATCAGACAAAGCTACGAGCGTGATGCGAAGAGGATCTACAACGTACGTCTCAGTGTGAAACGTGGTATACAGTCGGATTGCTGTGCTAATTTGCGTGCTGTGATTACAGTCGAGCCCGAGAGATCACAGAAATCGTGCGTGAAGCCATGGTGGAAGAGGAGGAAGAAGGAGAAGATCCCGAGTTCTCAGGTGATGAGACGATTACGACACAGGAGGTGGTCGAGCACCCAGCGGTCACGAGTATTACGGGCGTGTACAAGATCGTGGCAATGGGAGTTGTCAGTGTTTCGACGCTGAGAACTGCCAAGGCGAACGAGTATGAGATCACCATTAACCGCAAGGGTCCTCTTGGTCTCCAGCTGGTACGCTTGTCGACGTTTTCTTGATGTTTATAACAGGACCCGCCTCTAACGTTGACTTTCTGTTATCCTTATAGGCACCCAAGATTGAAAGCCTGAAGAGATCTCCGCGGCTTATTGTGCGCCGCAGTCAGGGCCAAGCGGCAGCTGTGAATCCGGGCGATTGCCTCGTTGCGATTGGCAACGCTAACATCGAGCACGCTGGTCTCAAGCACACGCTGTGGGCACTGAACGATGCGAAGCGCCCTCTCGTGCTACGCTTCCGACGTGGTAATGCCAAGGAGAAGAGGAGTCTGTTCAAGGCTGGGCTGTCCAAGATCACTGGACCACGTAGGCAACCTGTCATTGCGGTGTAGTCTAGCAGCTCCACAGTACGGTAGCTGCAGTTTTTATTTTGCTTAGTTGGTAGGACGAATAGACAAATGTTATGAGGTCTATGCATGAAGCCGTGTGTGGATTAAGCGTCTGGGTTAAGTGTACAGTACACAGTGATCTTGTCCTGCGCATTCTTTTACTCTTCTCCATTGAGCTGACAGGTCACAGTGAGCCATAACGCTCTGGGCTACAACATTGGGTGGCCTTTGTCTAAGTGACAGTACTTGAACGTCCTGTTCTGACTAGCGCATCGTCGGCATAACGACCCAGGCTCGGTTGACACGTCAATAACGTGCAACGGGTGTGCCTGCAGAAGCAAGCTTGATCAGTCTCGACCCAGCTTCGTTACTGTTCAATACATAATTAAACTCACCCTGAAGTGCTCCAGTAGATCATCTGGATGGACCTGTATGCGGGTTTCTGTCTCGGGATCATACACAATAGCAGGATCTGCAGCAGATACATGATAGAAGCGTTAGATGTCAATCCATCGAGCATAAATTAGGTGACAGAAGAAGCTTACATTGCTTGCCGTCGCCACGCCAAACATACCAAGCTTGCGCCTCCCACCACGCCGGCTCCATCGAACCAGCGTTCTGATACTAAACCAGAGCAGATAGCATTAGTGTGAATCCATGAGCATACCATTGTACAGTAGTAGAAGCAACATACTGCGATCGCTAGCACGGATCCTGGCCGTATCGAGTTCGCCCACGTTTTCACGTGATCCAGGAAATCTTTCGGTGCTTTATTCGCCGCATATTTCTTCATCAGCAGCCATTCGCCATCTTTTCCGTTGCCACGCCGCCGAATCCACGGGTTGTGCCCGTTGAACGTCCACGTGTTTGGTAGAATGATTCGGTGCGGCTCTAGTGGATCCACATGGACAATGCCGAAAGACCAGAGCGGGAACTGCTGCCTCATGGGACCCGTCTTGTAGCCTGTGTAGTAGACGAAGAGTTTGTGCACGCACGTCATCTGATTGTGCATGAACTGCGACCATGACTCCATCTCTTTGGGCTTCTCCTGCTTGAGCAGGTTGCCCAGTGGCGCTTCAGCCAGAAATTTTCGAGTGGCCTGCTTAGCCATGATCTCCACGTCCCGCTTGAAGGTCTTGTTGGTCTGTCAGAAGGCCACAGCGCACGTCAGCAACGCATTGCATCCAGTCTCTTCACACTGCACGCACCATTCCTAGTCTTCCGAGCGAAATAGGCGCCAGGAACGCCGCAATATACAACTTGAGCTCGTAGCTGAGCTGCTGAATATTAGTCACTTTCTGGTATGCGTGCGTTCTGCTCTTCGACGCTACTGGCACGACGGCAATGCCCCCTCGGCGCTTCTTGGCGGCGGCTTTCCCGGCCAAGTTCTTCTGGAAGTAGGCGCTCTCCACGCGCAGCATACAAGAACAGACGTCGCGCCCGTTGCAGCGCCGCGTGTGGCGCACTGCGGTAATAGAGGCGGGTTCGTTGGATGGAATCACGGCGGCCTCAGCCGGCGTCGCCTCCTGTTGCTGCTGCTCCGAGTTCATAGCGTCGCTTTACTGTTACCGAATGGGTTCCAATCAGCAGATGAGCCTACGTTATTTGATTCGCTAAAATTCAAATGGGATTTGTAATTGCAGCATTTCATCATAGCTGACCTATGCTGGGGCTGACGCTGCGCCGAGGGGGTCCTACGCAGGCGAGCGAGATGCGTCGGTGGTTGGCGACTGCCGCTAAGGCGAAGGCCATCAGCCGCGTGCGAGGCACGAGGGATCTGCTGGCGGACGACTCGCAACAGCACCGTGAAGTGCTGGACGTGCTGCAGCGCACCGTCGAGCGCTATGGATTCCGATCGGTGCGTCTAAAACACCAGATTAGAGCATGATCTTGCAGGTGCCATGATGGACTGACAATTGAGTTTCTACAGATCCAGACGCCGCTGCTGGAGTACACGGACCTGTTCTCGCGATCGTTGGGTGACGGCTCCGACATTGTCATGAAAGTGCGTGGAGCTGGTTAGAACATACCTGTTTGAAGGCGGAGAATGGAACCACTCATTTAAACTGGTCATTTGCAGGAGATGTACACGTTCAAGGACAATTCGGGCAAGAGCGTGACGCTGAGACCTGAAGGCACTGCTGGTAGGCGCTTGAGTTGTGCGACGCCTGCGAGAATCGTTGCTAACGGGGCTTTGAAATGGCTGTGTACGCTTTTACAGGTATCATGCGGGCACTTGTTAGTAGCAGCTTGATGTTCTCGCTGCCTCAGAAGGTCTCGTATGCGGGTAGCATGTTCCGGTGCGTGGTAGTTGGCCAGGAAAGTGTTTGCATAAGCTAACTGTTGTTTTGACGCAGGTACGAGCGCCCTCAGCGTGGGAGGTACAGGGAATTCCAGCAGTTTGGTAAAGTTTATATGGATATAACTGTGTGTGGGGTGTATGGCCTAATGTGCTGCATTGTTGCGCCAGGCGTGGAATTCGTGGGTTCCTCTGGCCCATCAGTCGATGCAGAGGTACGAATTTGCCAGACTTTTATTTGTGAGCATTTGCTGCAGTGACTTATGCAAACCGTCGTCAATATTTCGTTGCAGGTTATTGCCATGGCTGCTGATGCTTTGGACACCTTGGGGATCAAAAACAAAGTCGTCCTCGAGTTGAACTCTCTCGGTGATAGCGAAAGGTGACTATGCATTATTCCGATGCGGCTTATGGCTGTGAAGATCATACTAATTCGTTCTATTGTAATAGCCGCTCAAGGTACCGCACTGCACTGGACGCTTTCTTCTCGAAGTTCAGGGACGAACTATCATCAGATAGCATCAACCGGTTCGTTGGTTTTTTTCGCAGCTGATCATGTTTTGAATTCTGACAATCAGCTCGTTCGCCATGTTAGTCTAGAACGAGGAAGTGTTCTTCGAATCTTGGACTCGAAGAGTGAGGTCGACCAGAAGATTATTGTTGACGCGCCACAGCTTAGCGACTTTCTCTCTGGGGAGCCCAAAACGGTAGGAAACGATCATTTATTGCTTTCTGACAACGACTTAGACTCACGTTGACCCTCATGTCTTGCTGTTAGCGCTTCGACAGTGTTTTGAGCGGTTTGGACGCTTTGGGTATCACATATCGACAGAACCCACGACTTGTCAGAGGGCTGGTAGGACCTCTGCTTGTGTACATAAAGACAAGGTATTTAATGACTCACTTCGTGTTGCTGAATCGAACATGTTGCAGGATTACTACAGCAATACCGTATTCGAATTTGTTGAAAAGCCAGCATCAGACGCTTCTGATACGGAGGATGCAACTGGTGGTGGTATTGCGGTTCTAGCCGGCGGTTGCTACGATGGGCTGGCGGAGTCATTAGGAGGACCAGCGACAGCTTGTGTGGGTTGGGCAGCTGGAGTTGATCGACTGAACCTTCTGCGCGAGAAGCCGACTGAGGTGGTGTTTTCCGTTGCGGTGCGCTGCATGCATACGTTGGAGGGAGATCATACTGCCGTATCCTAACGTTTTTAAATGTGATAGGTCGTCCCTGTGCTAGCTGGCGATAATTCGAACCAAGTGCTTCACGAAGCTATGCGTGTCGCGCAGGTACGCTGTGGTATAGTTACGTGTTTTGTGCGAATTC
Organism: Phytophthora cactorum; assembly: GCA_016864655.1. Classification (NCBI taxonomy): domain Eukaryota; phylum Oomycota; class Peronosporomycetes; order Peronosporales; family Peronosporaceae; genus Phytophthora; species Phytophthora cactorum. The sequence goes on from NHQK01000052.1 coordinate 146,985, forward strand.
CCAATGTTTTTTTACGTGCAACACTGTCACTTTTTTTCAGACACTTCGCCAGCGCGGCTTGACCGTTCATTTCTGCCACGGAAGCGGCAATATGAAGAAGCAGATGAAGGTGATGATGGCATATTTCCGACACAGAGCTTATGTAAAAGTTTCACTACTTAACTTATTTTTTTTCTGGTACAGGCTGCTGAGCGCTACGGCAGCACTCATGCTGTGATTCTGGGTGGAGCAGAAGTTGAGCAGCAATTCGTGAAGGTAAAGAACCTTGACAAGCGTGAGGAGACTGAAGTGTCAATGGAGGAGCTGGGCAGCTTTGAGTTCCACTGAGGGTTCCACTGAAGTGTTCTTTGGCGCAAACAACATAATAGACGACGAAATTTTGTTGAACTGTGATCTCTTCAACCTGGCCAGCCAATCAGTCCAGGACAACCAATAAAAAACCTTGCAGTCGAGGTTTTTCACCCCACGATTTGAATCATTTTGAATAAAAAACTCAAAACTTTAGATGCAGGCGTGATGGAGGAGGAGGAGCCCCCTACCCAGGAGCTACATGAGCAGGAGCGCGAGCAGGAGCCGGAACCTCAAGATCTGGAACTGTGGTGTTTGATCGTGGGCATGGTTGGCACGGCGTTTCCCGTCATTGTCAAGGGAACCGACCGCGTCTGGGAGTTGCAGAAGACGATTAAAAACGAAGCAGTAGAAATCTACGGAGACTTTAACGCCGCCCAGCTGAGGGTGTATCTAGCCAAGAAAGACAATGGCGACTGGCTCACAGCAACTGAAGTGAAGAGCATAGAGAACGGAGACACTGAATCGGCTAAGGGTTTGCTGGACAGAGGCCACCTGGCGTCCATGAGCCAATTGGCAGCGATCTTCACGGGCCGTGACGCCAACGTCGTTCATATTCTTGTTGAAGCACCTCCTAAGGTCCCAGAGATAGATGTGCAAACTGACATTGCAGGCAAGAGAAAGCGATCGAATCAGTCGATTGGAGACGCAGAGACGATTAACGTTTCGGCGGACGAATTGAATCTCCTCTTTGACGTGTTGGGCCAGAACAAACAGACTGAGCAGAATTTGATTGCAACTTCAGGTCTGAGTAAGTTTTGGAAAGGGTACGGAGGATTTCCGTCGTCGTATTTCGTGCGGAAGGAGGAGCTCATGCTATGGAAACTGGTCATGCGGATTATGTCGAAGAGGGACAAGCGGGTCACGATTGTGGGCTCAGGTGGGGTTGGGAAGTCGTGCTTCCTCGTGTTGGTCGCTTTCTACTTGGCATTTGCCGAGAAGCGAAAAGTTCTTGTTGTTCGGCGTCTGAGCGATTTTTGTGAGGCTAATGGCGTGATCTATCTTGATGTCGAAAACAATACTTGCATCCGAAAGACAAACCTGACGGGTGCCAAAATTTCGGCCCTTCCTGACAGGAAGGAGTTCCAAGGTGCTTTGATTCTTGTCGATGGTTACTCCCGAATGGAAGTCGAGCATCAATTTGGTCTCTTTCCGTACCAACTTATCGCGTCATCCATGGAGGACGAGTATTCCAGCAACGAGTCGACTGATGAAGTCGTGCTACCGGCGTGGCGGTTTAATGATCTACTGCGTTACTCTGAATTGACACTAGACGATTGGAAACAATCAACGGGCCTAGGTCAAGAACAGCAAAAAGCCACGCTGGAACTTGCTCAGGAACAGTACTTCTACAGCGGTGGAAGTCTCCGTGACTTTTGTAGAAATCACAATGATGTCAAGAATGGAATAGATGGAGTATGTGCTATTGTGAGCAATGCTCAGACAGTTGACTTGGAGCTCCAGCAAGGCCCCCGAGGGTACAATTTGTGGGATCGAATTCGGCGGCACTACGTCGCAGATCCAAACGACGAAGAACATTATTGGTTAGTTTGTCATTGGAGAATTGCGATGGATTCTGGATATGCATTCAAGCGGATTGGGCGCTTTATGGATGTAAAGACTCAACTCGACCTCTACCAGGTCGCTCATAAGCTCCAAGCTGGATTTGAGAGCTCGGCATTTGAACAGTGCTTCCATGGTGCAGTCCGGCGGTCGACCAAGAGATACCCAATTCAGATGATAAACGTCGTGGTTAACTCTGACCCATCGTACTCAAATCAGAGATATGACCGACTCGTATTGCACTGCCGGCCGGTTGTATGCGACGGTAGTACTGAGGACGAGTGCTACGAGAAGTTATCGCAATTGTCGCCGGGGTCTTATTGCCATCTCGACAGTGTGAATTTCCCTTTTGTCGAGGCAGTGGTCATATGTAAAGGGATTTTGAGAGGAACCAACTTGAAGGAAACGGTTGTGGCTATGATCAGCACTACTGTCTCCAATAAAAAATCGTTCAAGTCGGAGGTCTGGACGAAGCTAAACAAGGTACTCGATCGCAATCAGCATGTTTTGGGCAATATTCCACGCGTGTTTGTGGTGGTAGGCCCTGATGCCAGCACGTGCAAGAGCTTTGCCTTGATCGATGCACCCGATCAAGATGACTTTATGGTGTGTTGCTACGACCCGCTAAGGTTTTTTCGGAAGCCGCCAAGTGCCAGAATTGCATGAAGAGGACTGTGTGTGATAGCTTCCACGCACGTAACACACCAGAGGGATGTTAATGAATTGTTTTTCTTGCTTCTAGCAACGTTTGTTTTTCATTGAACGAGCCGCAATACACAAATTCATACGCCCCGTAGCGATCAAACTTGCGGGAAAATTTGAGCTGGCCTTAGTGCATACTAGATGTAGTAAGCATTCCTAGCATACCTATGTCGATTCCTACGGATGCTTTCCCCTTTCAACCAGTGAAAACTTTGCAACCACCAAAGTCCGCTACAGGTCAAAGGTCTCTTCATGCGTTGTCACAGACCGAAAGGAAAGGATTCAAAGAGCCGAAGAACCATGATCGACGTTCTCATTCAGTCATTTGCAAGGCTCGTACCCGAACTCCGCGGCTCGAGCTTGACTTATGACAACTTCAGCTGACAAACCAAGTTTCAGCGACGTGCTGTACGCCCAGCTGCCAGCTGAGCTGGTGACACTGCGATCTCACAATTCGACTAGTGAGCCGGGCGTGGTTTAATCAAAGACGCGACTAGCGAGACGCAGTATCTTCACAAGCAGACGGCGGAGTTGACCGGGACAAATTGAACAGTGCATCACTCGACTACTTTCTCATTGCCATCGGACTCTTCGGGACGGTCTTCTTTGCTCTTCTCTCTATCAGCTGAGCGTCAGATGAAAGCTCTTCGTGCACAGGCACTGGAACACATGCTGTATATGGACATGACCCACTGCAACTGCCGAGTCGTACCACCGGTGACCGGTGAAGATCAAGGACGGAATGGGGTAAAAATTGGGTGATGGAGGTGACGGGCTACATCATCGGTCTGGCACGTGGATGGGGTATTGCACTGACCATGACGTGTATCATGCCCGTGATGGGGTGGTCGATGACTTAAGTGATGAAGAGATGGCGATCGAGAGCAACACATGCGCAGCAAGTATACGCCGGGAGCTGTAGCACAGGAAACATACGAACCGTCAGCTCACTTACAGCTGAGAAACGCGTACTTACTAAGTATAACAAGCATACTGCTGAAGTTGAGATGTGTCCGCTGTGACCATTATCATGTCGTCTCAAACGGTGGGGACCTCGGTGGGGTATATTGCAGACGCAGAAAACGCATTTGAGGCAGGAAATGTTATCCTCTCTCTTCGAGACCGCAAGCCGCCAATCGATTTCTTCCAAGGGGACGGTCTGCGATTAGCTACTGTACTGTTCTGGGCAAGATCGAGTTTAAGGACGTCTTGTTCGACGAGACCTGAGGTGACTGTACTGAGGAGTTACAAACCTCACCATCGAGGCCGGTGAGACTGTGGCGTTTTGCGGTCTAAGAGGGGAGGTAAGAGCACTTGTGCGGCGCTGTTGGAGCGGTTCTACGATCCCATCCGTGGCCAAGTGTTGGTGTATGAAGTGGACTTGAGGCAGCTTAACGTCAGGTGGTTGCGGAGACAACTCGGCCTTGTCTGCCAAGAGCCGACACTCTTCATTGATACGATCGCAGAGAACATCGCGTACGGTTTGGACGAAATGGGAGTGGCAAAGATCGCACGAATTCACCATGCAGTTTCCGGACGGATTCGGGACGCTGGTCGGGATGAAAGACGGGCAGCTTTCAGGAGGTCAGAAGCAGCGGATTGCGATCGCACGTGCCATAGTCAAGAATCCCAGTATCCTGCTGCTTGACGAGGCAACGAGTGCACTCGATCTGGAGAGCGAAAAGATTGTGCAGGAGGCACTGGACAAGGTGATGGCGATGCAACGGCGCACAGCCATCGTCATTGCGCATCGTTTGTCAACGATCCGGCATGCGAACAAGATCTCCGTGGTGAATGGCGGCAAGAATGCCGAGCAGGGCACGCATCTTGTTCGTAGGCATCATATGCATCTTGCTTAACCCCTTAGTCTGTCGTAAATTATCCAGATACCAGGTCATTTGTTGCTTAGCGAAGCACTAGGATGCTCATTTGAAGACGATACTGAAGGACCCACTGGCCAGTACTGCACCATGGCACTACGTATTGAGATCGTCGTGCGGAAGCACCCAGCTCCTCGATAGTACAAATTCCGTAACAACTGATATCTCGCAAACCTCAGGTTTGACAAGCAAAAAAGTGTAGCCATCCCGTTTCAGTTTTCAATTCAATGAATTGCAAATTTCGTGTGCACCACACCAAACCTTCACAGGACTACAGTAGCCGCCATTTTCGCCCACAACGTCCGCGAGTGAGAAGAGCGGCACTCTTTGTCTGCCCGTTGCTGGTGCCTGTACACCCAGACCCGTCGCTGCTCCATCGTGTTTGCGTCTGGAAGCGAGGATCATGGAGAGCGGCGATTCAGAGCCAGGTGCGTCCTTTACTGCTTATCTATTGGAAGAGGACGTCGTCTCGGCCGTTGGCGCGTCTTTTTCGCGTTTACTTTGATGGACTTTCAAGATTAAAACTGCTCTAATGACGATATCTCTGGTGTTATTACTTTTCGAAGTAGCTGCGCCGACCAACCAGCAGCAAGAAACTTCGATAGCGATGCCTGCGCCAGTTACAACTACCGAGCAGATGATTACAGTCGCAGACACAGCAACATCCGCTAGTCAGCAGGAGGAAGCCCCTGCAGCGGCGTCCGTGTCCGTTGACGCTGCCGAACAGATGACTACGATCGCGGTCACAGCACCGCCCGCCAGCCAGCAGGAAGAAACCCCCGCAGTGACACCTGCTCCCGTTGACGCTCCCGAGCAGAAGATAACAGTCGCTGAGCCCGATCCAAGCCCTGTCAGTGCTGGTGCCGATGCAGTCAAGGCCACAGTTAAGACAGAGAGCAAAACGAAGAGCGAAGACAGTGATAAACGTCGCAAGCGCCGGGCGAGCAAGAAGGTGAAATACGTGGAGGAAGACGACATCTCAGAGGGCGAAGAAGCCATCATTGCAGACAAGAAGAAGCGAGCACAGCAACTTGACTACCAGTTGAGAACAGTACGTGGAGTGTTAGGTTTAGCTGCAACTTGAAGAGTGCTGATGTACTGATTTTTGGGTTTGCAGGACGTTGGCTACCCGCAATTGGACCAAATTGTCGGACGACGGACCAATGAGTCGTCGGGACTCGTGGAGTATTTGTGCAAGTTCCTTGGTCGTTCGTACCTGCATCTGTACTGGCTCACGTTTGACGAGTTGGAGCTTTTCATTCCTGAGGGATACCAGAAGTTTCACCGCGTACACGTGTACGATCGAAAGCTGAGACGCGAGGGATACCAACCAGTGGATGAGGTGGACGATTTGGAGGCCAACAAACTGACCGTGGAGAAGATCTTGAACCACAAGGTGGACCCAGCCGACCATTTGGACGAACAGATCGAAAAACGCCGACATCAACTGAAGTTCGAGCCCAAGTTTCCACGTGTAACAGACTATTTCTTGATGAATAATGCCGACATCATTCAGGAGCGAATGCAGGGTATTGTGACGAAGCTGACGAAAGAACTAGGTGGCGACATCTTTCAGCACCCTGTTGATGTTGAAGAGGTTCCTGACTACCTTAATTTCATCACGAATCCGATGGACCTTGGGTCGATTTCCACGCGACTTGGCCGGGAAAGTTACTACATTGGACCGTCGGCCGTGTCACTATTTGCCTCGGATGTGCGACTGGTGTTTCAAAACTGTAAAACGTACAATGCTGAGGGATCAGACATCTGGCGCGTTGCAGACGAGCTCCTGCGCACATTCGAGAAATGGTTTTACGACTGGATACTATCCCCGTCAGCGTGGCTAAAGTTGCCCCCTTCAGGAGACGTAGAGGAAGACCAACGCCTCCAGAAAGAATTTCGCGCTGAAGCAGAAGACTTCTACGATGTGTGGGCACCTTGGCGGGTCGGTTGTTCAGTGTGCGGAAATAACAACCACAGTGAGGAGCTCCTGCTGTGTGACCAATGCGATGGTGAGGTTCATATGCACTGTGCTACTCCCAAAATCACGGAATTACCGGAAGGTGAGTGGTTCTGCGGGTACTGCCGAGCTCGTACAAAATTTACTGGCAAAATGGAGAAGGCGAAACAGGATTATGCTGAAAACAAGCTGAAGACGATCGAGATAGAATCATCTACTGGAATTGCTGCTCCTTCACATGCAGACAAGAAAACAACTACCGCATCTACACACGCTCCCAATATCCTTATGGAACGTGCCGATGGTGAAGGTAAGGTGAACAAGAAAACGTCAAAACGCAGTCCGAAAGGTATCAACGCGACCAAGAGCTTGGCGCCCATCAGTATGAAAGATCGCGCTGCTACGTTTTTCCTTGTCAAGTGGGTGGGTATGTCGGTTCGATTCTCCACTTGGGAGCGGCCCGAGGATATTGGTGACGATGAGCAGATCCAGAGGTATTTCAAGTTCAGTCGTGTGCCTAGCGCGAAGGAAGTCCGGGAGACTACGTGCCAACTGCCATGCTGCGCTAAGCGACACCAGTACGCACTGGCAACGACCACAAGCGGAAACAGATGTTGTGAAAAAGACCGCTTTTGCACTCTTGGTAACGGCCACGAGGGTGACTGCAGTCGTAGCATCAAAGCGTTGGGAGGTGCCTATGGTAGCAATGCGTATCAATGTCTCCACATGCAAGAGCAAGTGAAGGCACAATTGTTCGCCTTTCATTGTTTGCTGAACAATCACACGCCTGACAAAGATGTGCTCAAGCAGTGCGGTATGTACACAAACGCCTTTGTGACCACGAAACAGCACTCAGCACCTAAGGCTTCCAAAGAGGATGACGATGAAGACTACTCTGATGAAGATGGGGACTCATCTGATGACGATGCTGACTTCGATGCCGAGACTGATTTTCTGAATCGACCAGCCTTCTATCCTGGAATATTGACCCTGGAGAATGACGACGACGCAAACGATGACGAAACTGGAGGCCACAAAAAGAAAACGGAAGAAGAGGTCGGTGAAGTGCTTAGTTCTATCGTTGAACACGTTGCGCTCGGATACCCCACCAAGCTTGAAACAGTCAGTGCTGAATTTCGCTTCGACGCGACATACCCAGCCACAGCGTTCAATGAGCTACCAGCCTTCACGGAGTACTGCGTTATTCTGGGTCGATCGCCTTTCGGTTTAGGTATGCGTCTTGGAATCAGCAGCAACAGCAATGTATCGGTTCTGGGATTCCAGGTTCTTGCGAATGGAATGATAGGCCCAGCCCAGGCGTCTGGAGCTATTTCGATTGGTGACGTGCTTGTAGCCGTGAACAACATATCGGTGGCTGGTCGTTCGTTTCAAGACGTCGTCACGTTGATCGGTGCTTCTCCCCACCAGGTTCTTTTCCACTTCCATTCCCCGCGACCAGCGTTCATGTACCCTCCGTACTGCCAAGCAAAGCAGGTTACGAAGATTCGGTTGGAAAAGATTCCCGACGATGCGGCTCCTGAAGGCTCAAAGTACGCGGACTACAGCTACAACAAGTACAAACGCATGCTTAAAGTGGGAATTGCAGATCCAGACGTGGCGTCGTCAGCTTCGACGCAGACGTTGATGCAACACGCGAACTATATTGCGCCAAGCGGCCCCATGCAACATCTTTACGCTGGGGTCGTCGACAACAGTATCGACCCACACGAGCACTTTGCAAGCTTCCTCCCGGAACGGAGCAGTGCAGCCCGTAGTGGACCACACGACAAGAGTCCGGGTTCAAGTGGAGATACGAATGAGTTTGTACCGTACGAGCAGTCACCTACGTACAAAGGTGGCCGCACGCTGCGTGCTTATCAGGTTGAAGGTCTCAATTGGATGGTGTCGTGCATCAAAGCTCAGCGTTCGTGCATATTGGCTGACGAGATGGGTCTAGGTAAGACGGTTCAAATTGTGTCGCTGATCGAACACATGAAGTCCGAGGAGTCCATTCGTGGACCATACTTGATTGTCGTTCCTCTTTCTACCATCCAACATTGGCGACGTGAAATTGAAAGCTGGACGGATCTCAATGTGTGCGTGTATCACGATATTGGTGACCGCTCCACCAAGTTTACGGCTAAGGATATGCGAGCCGTCATCCGAGACCAAGAATGGTATTACCCCGGCTTGGGCAATTCCATCTTCAAGTTCCACATCCTGCTGACCACGTTCGAGACCATTTTGGCGGACTTCGAAGAGTTTGAGCACATTCACTGGCGCTTAGTTGTGGTGGATGAGGCTCACCGATTGAAGAGTGCCGGGTCACGCGTGCTGAAGATGATGCGCGTTCTTCACGTTGATCGCAAGGTATTATTGACAGGTACACCTTTGCAAAACAACACGCAGGAGCTATGGGTCTTGCTGAACTACCTGGAGCCAGTGAAGTTTGCAAGCATGGAGGAGTTCAACCAGGACTTCGGAAAGCTGCATTCGCAGGAGCAAGTCGTGAGGCTTCAGCAATTGTTGGCACCATACATTTTGCGTCGCGTGAAGGAGGACGTTGAAAAAAGTATTCCTCCTAAGGAAGAAACGATTATCTCCGTGGAACTAACGACGCTGCAGAAGCAGTACTACCGAGCTATTTACGACAAGAATAAGAGTTTCTTGTACCGCGGCACAAAGAATGGTTTGCCGACGCTGAACAATATTCAGCTGCAACTGCGGAAATGTTGCAATCACCCATTCCTGATCAAGGGCGTTGAGGAACGAGAGCTGGATGAACTAGGTAGCAACCCCACACCGGCTCAAGTGATGGAGAAAACGATCGAATGCTCAGGAAAAATGATGCTTGTGTCCAAACTGATCCCGAAGCTCAAACGAGATGGACACAAGATTTTGATTTTCAGCCAGTTTCTGAAGCAACTCGACTTGCTGGAGCGCTACTGCGAGGCAAATTCTTTTGTGTTCGAGCGTTTGGACGGCTCTACTGGTGGAAGCGTGCGACAGAGCGCTATTGATCGATTTTCTCGGCCCCACTCAAAGTCGTTCATTTTTTTGCTGAGCACGAAAGCTGGTGGAGTGGGTATCAATCTCATTGCAGCTGATACGGTGATTATTTTTGACAGCGATTGGAACCCGATGAATGATCTGCAAGCCCAGTCACGTTGCCACCGTATTGGTCAGAAAAAGAGTGTTCAAATCTATCGCCTGGTGACCCACAACACGTACGAAAGCGAAATGTTCGACCGCGCCTCGCGAAAGCTTGGTCTTGAGCACGCAGTGTTAGGCACGGCGTCCTTTAACGAAAACTCGCAGATCACAAAGCCGTCGGCAGAGCAGCTTGTTGAGCTGTTGAAGCGCGGAGCGTATGCACTTATAGAGGACGATGACACGGCGTCGAAAGAGTTTGCTGAGCGCGATATTGAGACTATCTTGAAGGAAAACGCTCGTGTTTTGGTTGTAGGCGGCGGCGGGTCCAATGCTAACAAGGGCGCCAATGACGAGGTGGGCGGAGTGGCATCACCAAAACAGCGGAAGTCTCCCATGAAGTCTCTTAAGAGAAAGTCGCTTGGCGGAATGGCTGTTGACCGTTCATCCTTCGTTGCCGAGGGGGCGACTGGTGAACTATCCGTGGATGATCCGAACTTCTGGGAGAAGGTTCTTCCGGGCGCTGTCTCGGTAGAAATGCTTAGTTTGAAGCTGGAAGATGGTAGCGCTGTGAACTCCCGTCAGTCAAAAATCAAGTTTATCAGCAATTTGGATATTGCTCTGACAAGCTTGGTCGCTGAGATGAGTTCAGGCAACAGTTCTGACGATGGCCGCGCTGGGAGTCGAGACATTCAACACGAATACGACATTGCTATCCAGGTGTTGAATACTGTGAGCTCGAAATACCGTGACGAGTTCTCCAATGATCAGATCGACCTGGTGAAGGGATACCTATCAAAACTGGAAAAGTCACGTGTGCGAAGCTGTCGACTAGCTCCTGCTCGAACGAACATGTTCCAGGATGAAGACTTTGACACTCCAAAGAAGAAAAGACGAAGGAGAAGCACCCCGGCAGGCAGCAGAGCTGGAAGCAGCGAAGATGAAGCGTATGGCAACACTCCGGTAAAGAAGAGAGGACGTGGTCGCCCGCCAAAACACCCGAGAATTGAAGACGCGAACCCCCCAGTGGCCCTTTTCCAAGGCGGAATTATCAATGAGAGTGACGATTTGTGCACTCTTTGCGGCGACGGTGGGCTGATCTTGCTGTGTGATGGCCCGTGCCATCGCTCGTTCCATCTCGAGTGTGTGGGCATGAAAGATGAGCCGAACGACGAGCAGTGGCTGTGTCCAGATTGCGCTGAGGGTCGTCATATGTGCTTGATTTGCAAGCAGGTGGGCGAAATGGGCGTTGAGTTTGGTGTCACGCAGTGTTCCGTAGCCAAATGTGGCAGATTCTACCACAAGGGCTGCCTGGCAGAGAATCCGCGTGTCGAGTGGGTTGGCAAGAAGCGCTTCCGTTGCCCGAGCCACTTTTGCCATGCTTGCACGAAGACCAGTACAAGTCAAGCTACGGTCAATAGCAACAAGAAAAGCGACGATAAAACTGGTTTAGTGAGCTGTATCCACTGCTCACAGGCCTTCCACCCAGAGTGCATTCCGTCAGCAGACAAGTTTATTCGGCTCTCGAAGAACCTCATGATTTGTGCGAATCATGTAGACGGGAAAAAAGCACCAGCTTCTGCAAAAAGAGCAACATCATCTGGATCAGCAACGGTTGCTCAACCCGCTGGTGCAGTTCTTGCTGCGGTAGCAATCCAGCAGCGACAAGAAATTCCACAACATATTCCTCTGGACGAAGATGACTCGGAGCAACCGGAACAGGCGAGCAGCAAGCGCAAGCGTGCGTCATCTCTGAAGCGACCCAGCTCTGGGTCGAAAAAGAGCAAGTCTGCGCAATCAACCAACAGGATCGCGAAACCTAAGATCTGCGCGCTATGCCACCGCGGAAATATGATGGGAGGGGGTACTGATAGTCAAGAGCTGCCGGCACCGCCTACAGCGAAGCAGGGGGCAGATTCGACGGGGACTGATACTGCAGATATGGCTCTGGAAGGGCCTTTCATTGAGGCCCCGGTACGCCTGAAATATGCTGACAAACCCAACGAGTCCGTGTATGTGCACTTGAACTGCGCCGTGCACTCGCCTGAGGTGTACGTGAAGGCCGATGGCCTTATTATGAACTTGCCGAAGGCAATCAAGCGCGGCCGACAGCTCAAGTGTACGAGTTGTCATAAGTTTGGTGCCACGGTGGGCTGCGTCGTAGCCAAATGTCGGCGCAATTACCACCTGCGCTGTGCTGTGGAGAGCGGTGGTGAGATTGATGGGACCACGTACGCTTTGTACTGCAAGCCGCATGCTGCTGCGCGCAAGGAACCGACTCGCGTTTGTGTGTGCGATGCCAGTGAGGAAGACCCGAAGCTCACTTTGGTCTGCTCGTCGTGTGACACTAAGTTTCATCCGAAGTGCGTCAACATGTCGGAGCGTCACGCGGCGCGTATGGCGAAGACATGGGTCTGTAGTGTGTGCGATGGCTCAGCTGCGGCGAAGCCAACGACCCCTACACATGTACCCGCAAAAGCAGCGTCGACTAAACCAGCGCCAAAGAGCAAGTCAAGTAGCTCCAACGATTCAGCCAAGACGACCACCAAGACGGCTTCAAAGAAGAAGAGCAACGACAATGCTGAAAGTGCCGATGTTAGCCCGCCGAAGCGCAAAAAGGCGAAGAAGAACCGATTGAGCATGCCGCGGAATAAATCTCGTCCGAAGACGAACGGAACGAACCATGGTATTTCACCGCACATGGCCGACTCGGACAGCGGTGCCTCCACGGACGAGTAGGTAGAGAAAAACAAAAAATATATGGTAGGGAACTTGATTTTACACAGTATCCTGGCCTAAAGATCAACCGATACATGTATCCGATCTGCGAAAAAAATTTCCGAAAAAAGTTAGGTCGCGAAGTTCGACCGTGAACGCCGCAACTAGAGCCTGCCTACGTCCAGGATCCGATAAACAGCTTCTTTTCATGATCCATCACTACTTGCCACTTGGACTCGCGTGTTCTGCCCACCACCGAAACGATAAGTTTACCGAGGAACCTGGGTATGAAGATGGGGCCTGTTGAAGAGGACCGGCAACATCAACGTGTCTGCGGAAAAAAATATCGGTCGGCTTCACTGCCGACCAACCGCAACTCCAGTTACGCTTTGTACAGCGATCTCAGGGCTTGTGCGCGTTACGCACCGCGTCAAACTGCACTTCTGTCCCAGCAGTAATATACCGACGCCACAGAGACCCGACACTCGCAGGTCTCAATATCAGTAAGTGCTGCGACACAGAGTGGTGAGAGTTTATCACAAGACGTCCCGGCAATCCAGATGAATAGGGGACGACACCATCGTTGTCAAGTGAAACGCTGAGCGGAGACCAACCGGCTGGGTGCAGGCCAGATGACTGGCGGCAACTTGCTGATTATAAGCGGTGTCGACGGTGGCCCTATTCAGCACGGGTGAGAAAAACCTCCAAGGGCTTCGACGAAAGTGGCCAGCGACTGATATCGGCAATGTTGCCGATATCAGTTGCCTTTTGGAGGGTTTTCTGATGGGCTCCGCTCTAAGATCGCCGTCGAATATGACGCCGAAAAAGAAACTCTTATCCAGGTTCTAAGCTTTCCGGTCACCTGATTGGCTCAGCGAGAAATTCGACGTTGAACTATTGCGTCGGAATTATTGCGCCGCGATGGACTTGCTCAAGTATCGCGCTGTCGGCGGCGCCATCTTGGTGTAATACGCTGAGCGGCGTGAACCCCGAGGTTGTGCGCTTCAGAACCTCTTGTATTGCTGAGCCGAGCTGACCGGGAGAGACGGTCAACTGTTTTTGCCTCTACCGTTTGGCGGGGCTAGCCGATGCGATTTGCATGGCAATTTTGCGGTTTAACTATGCTTTGGAGCAAATGTTTCAGGCCAGCTATGGGCTCGACATGTTACACTGGAAGCCAGCTGAACAGTGCAAAGGGTAAACCGCAACTCGAACTTTAGTGGTCGACGGTCTCAGAGTTTTGGTGTGGACGAAGCAGCTTGTGCTGGCTTCTCCTCTCCCCCGCTTCCTTCGGGCTGGTTCCATTCTCCAACTTACTCTCGACCCAGTCGGAATCGCCGCTTGCTGCAGAGCGGGCATTTCGTTTCCCCACTGGCAACCAACAACAGGAAGTTTCGCCATTCGCTTGCTCGCTGGATAGTGTCAGCAGCAACGCAGAGTACGAAAGAGCTACGAACACGTCAACGAAACTGAGCCCCGTCGCCACCAACTGCAAGCAGCACGAGCTGCTCCGTCTCTCACCGGCGAAGACTTCGGCAACTCAAAGTCTCTTCGCTGGTACAATCCCAAGTACTCCGTTTCACCTTTCCGTCACCTTCTCACTCGCCAATTGGCCTTCCAAGCGCCACTTAGCGCCAAGAGGCACTACGCTAAAGTGCGATCCCACACCTCATTGAAACACACACCAACCACCGGCAGCGAATTCTAAAGAACGAAGCAAATCCACTTCCAGTACTCGACCGAGTTGCGATGCCACTTTCCATCTCATTTTACCACAACAAACGCGGCGAAAGCGCGGCCAGCTCCTACCAGAGTGTGGCTCTACACGACCGAACGAAGGTGAAGCACAAGATGGCGTTGCCCTCCGAGTTTTACCGTAACATTTGGGGTCCAACCGAGGATGAAGATGCGGCGCAACGGCGACGCGCCCGATCCACCAAGTCCGGCCGCTCCCCGGCTTCGGCAGCGTCACGCAAGTTCAAGAAGCGAGTGGCAACGGGCCCCCTCGTTGACATCGCACAAGTGGCGCACGTGGTTACGACCATGTCGGACTTCCGCGCCGACTACGGCGAGGATTCCAAGAAGGTGAGACTCGTCAACCTTTGGGATGATCGCAGTCTCGCGTTAGGACTAGAGTCCGGATCGGACAAGTCGTCGGGCAGCAGTTCAGGAAGTGACAAAGGTCCTTCCACTGCAGATACCGAGCCGGAGGAGATCATGTCTCCCATCTGCAGTCGAGCGGATAGAATCACCGAACTCAGTTGCGAAGACAGTGACGATGATCTCAGCAGCTTAGCGTCCTCGCTGGTGCCCCGCCATCGACCAGGTGAGCTGAAGCGAGCTAAAACACCCGAGATTATTTTCCCGAACGCCAAGAAGAACGCCAATGGACGTGGCAAAGGCAGTGACAAGTCGGACAGGAAGGAGCTCAACTTCAAGAACTTGCCGGTTCCCCCACCGTCGTCGCAAAACGGCAGCATCATTTTTAGCGCCGTGTTCTCTCAGCAGCGAGACTGGAGCTGGAGCGCCAAGTTCCTTTTAGGAATCCACGAGCCCATTCGTCACGCATTATTCGTCATGGATCGATTCTTGGAGCAGTCTCAGAGTCAGTCCAAGCCTGAAGCTTCCCATACATTGGCGCTGGAGTCTCATGTGGCAGAGTTCTTCCTTTGGTTCAAGACGTACTTCGTGGAGTATTTGCTGTGCCAGCATGAAGTCAAGGCTGCCGTGTTGCTGCCAATGCTCAACTTGCCAGTGTCTACTAAGCAGCAAATCCTGGATGTGTACCAGGATATCAAGCAAATGCTGGCCCAGATTCAGCAATTGGAGCGTGCGTTGTGCGTCAGCGGAGCTTGCAGTGCTTCCTCGTGGCTTCTGCGGCTTCAAGTATTGCAGACTGAGATCAGACAGCTGAACCGTACGCTACATTCGACGTTGAATATGGAGGAAACAACGCTTCATGCTGCTATGAGTGCTGCATTCACGGAGCGAGCATTCCAAAGCCACATCATGCCTCGAGTATTCCGCGCCATCCGGGCCAAACGCGTCGTGGTACCGTGGATTGTCGAGCGCAGCAAGATTTGGGGAGGAGAAACTGAGCAGCGCAGCATCCAGGGCATGTTACCCTTTTCAGCTAAGTTCATGTATCGCAAGATTTGGCGACCGTACTTCATGAGCAATGTGGCAGTGGCGATGAAGAATCTCAACGAATTCGTCTGCTCTGCAGACTCGAACAGTAGTGCCAGTAGCGGGTCGACGTACAGCGAGCGCAATGGGGAAATGTGCTCCATCATGTGAAGCAGCAGCGAGGTGGCAGTCTTTCGTTATCCTTTTCTTTTTCTGAAAGCTCGCCAGCTATTTATTATGGACCAGCATCATCCATTTCGACCGTGTGTCGTGACGTGAACAGAGCTAGCAGAGCTAAAGCCTAAGCAGCGAGTACAAGCGTCATTATCAATACAAATGCTTTTTAGGTCGTTTATGCCAACACGTTATGCTTTTTTCATAAACGCCAGTGACTAGAACACCAACGTTTGCTAGACAACGCTTAGTGTGTCAACGGTTGAACCGAAACGGTGTTGAAGTTGTTGACCAATCCAAACTCTTGTCCGTTATCTCCCGTTCGTTTCATGGTCCTTGCAAGAAGGCACATCCGAAACTCACAAACCACAAGAGCAAGCGCAGCAGCATGACGGCAAGCGAGCGAGTTCTAACCAAGAATGAGATCAACCTGGAACCCGAGGAACAGTTGACGCTCGACAAGTCGAGCGACAACACCCTAGACAACAACTCCGACGACGATTCTCAATCGTCCTCCATGTACTCGGAAGTGCCTCGAATTGCATGGGATTGGATCTGCTGGTCTGGTGCCAAAACGTTCGATGGCATGAATTTCGCGGGCGAGGTGATGGCGAATTTTCTAGGACTCAATCAATCCAAGTACCAATGGATCATCGACGCTCAAGCTCGTGAAGAGGAGGACAAGCAGCAGCGGCAGCTTGAAAGGCGCCAGCGACGTCAACTACGTCTGGAGCAGCTATTAGAGGCAGAGCAGCGCAAACTCCAGGAACTTGAAATTGGTGCTCGTGAGCAGGATTCTGCGTTAATAGACACATCCACCACAGTGTAGCAGCACCTACGTGGCACACGCATTGTTGCTGTTTGAACTTGCATACCTGGGATGGAAATGCTGCATGACTGAGGCGAAAATTTACACTAGCGTACCTCGAAGTACCCACAAAGATGAACAGGCTAACTTGCCACCGTGTAACCTTATACAGTACTTACTCGTCATTCTTGTTCTCGATGCTATCCCACAGCGGATGAGTTGGTGGCTTCACTCCAGCGCGTATCAGCATTCGTACAGCTGACTTTTCGATACGTTGCAGCTGTCGGTTCACAACACTTTCACTCTCGGGTGTGAACTGCTCTGTTCGGATCGTAAGCAGCCCTGCACGATATCAGGAAACAAAACAGTCACAACCTCGTCGATTACTAGTGTCTCCTACTAAAAGGATCCTACCATTGAGGTTGCCAAACAGCACATCGGTCGAGTACCGATCGCCAATCACCACAAGAGTTTGCGGATCTACTTCACCGAAGTGTTTCTTCACGAATGCTATACCTCCTGGTTTCTGCGATGGCAAACATTTAAATATCACCCCCAACCCAACAAACCAGCACAAACAGCTTGACCAATACCTTCTGATTGTGACGAAGCACCGCGACTTGCAGCCCCTCCTCAATCTTCTTGGCTTCGACTCCGTCCTTGTCGTCCGTTGACCCAGCCGAGTTAGAGAAAATCACGACACCCGAGTCTCCGAAAACTCGGCGGCATTCAGCCAGTGACGGCGCCAGATGTGGAGCAATCTCCAGTTTGTGCGGCACAGTTAGCGTATTGTCCTTGTCGAAGATAACACCGCGGAATCCGCGGTCTCGGAGCGCCTCGAAGGGCACCTCTGTCACATCTGAAGCGCGGAGAGGTAAGAAGCACATGAAATAGCAATAGTTTTCATATTAGTATTTCGCAATGCAAACTCGCATACCAATTCTGTACGCATTGAAAGAATTGACCGCGGAGATTACCTTTCACGGAGAGCTGCGGCAGCAAAAGCTGTGGTTGGCGCGTCAGCACGCGGCAGAACTCCACCACGCCACCGAGATTGAGGCCTTTCATGCCGAAAAAAATAACAAAATTGGTGGACATTTTCATCAATCAAAGGACACTAATTTCAACCAATCGCCACTCGAATCCGTTTCAACAGCCAGTGACGAGCTCACAAATACTTCGCCTCGCCGACACTAAGACATCAGAGTTGGTGTCGGTCCCTGCGCGTAGAGCCTCGTTGCGTCCACGTTCGCAGGTCTACCTGTCGGATAACTACATCTCGCACTCTCATTCCCGCCCTTTTCCAGTCTTTAACTCTTCATAATGGCTGAGAACCCGCAAGAAACGCACATCCAGGACCAAGAGGAGGACAAGGCCGACAACTCGAGCTCCGACGACGACTCGTCCTCCTCCAGCTCTGGGTCCTCCTCATCCTCTTCGTCGTCTGATTCTGAATCGGAAGACGAACCCGAGACTGAGAATGCCAACGCCGGCACCGACGCCAACTCGACAGCCACGCACGCCACTCCACCCGGAGGCATAAGCAGCCGCGCAGGCCACGGCTTCCCCAGCAATTCCTCGGGACCGGCACTTTCTGCCCCTCGTCCTCATGGACTGGCAGCTAATACCGAGACGCTGAACGTTAATTCGACGCGCGCAGCGGCCAGATTTAAAGCTACGGAGAGGGAGGCGATGATGCCTCTGGGCACGCGCAAGCGAGACCGACGCACTATTGAGGAGATCCAGAGAGATTTAAGGGACAAAAGGAAGAAGCCTCTGGGCACACCAGCAGCGAAGTCTAGCCCTCCCCCTCCAAAAGGTTCGCCAGTGCGATCACCGGAAGCTGAAGCGGTGGTCAATAGTGGAGCACCGATGGCTGTGGGAGGCCCGCTGGGCACCTTTGGGACGGCAGGACGGCTGCCAGTTAAGAGGAAACCACTATCGGCACACGACAGGCTGGCCATGAAACTCAATGGACGAAAAACGACAAGTGCTAAGGCGAAGAAGACGACCAATTCGACTGCTGGAACCGGAACGGTACCGCCCGTGTCGGTGATGACGAACAAAACAGTGACAAAACCCATGACAGCCACAAGTTCGGTTGGCATGGCGACAGGAAACAGCAGCAGCAGTGAGCATGGAGGTGACGCTGGAGGCGACGGATACAGTAGCAGCGTTAGCAGGTCATCAGCACCTGCAGTGGACGGCAAGGTGGTGCGCGCGATGTTGCGTGCTATGCTTCGCTATGGAGACCTGACCGATGTGGGTCTTTACCCGACAGCTGCCAATTTCGCTGACGAGTACAAGATGCCCAGCTTTATCGAGCGCTCGAACCTGCTAACAACCACCAAGATTTCCATCGACCGTCTGCATACTCTTGCCAATGAAGTTGCCCAGAAATCCAAGCAGGCGGTTGAGGCGCGACCACCGCATGACAACATAAAGATCGCCGAGGTTGAGGCTAAATCGTCGCAGATTATTGAGCGTCTTTACGAAAACCTCAAACTCCGTGTCGCTGTTCAACGCGCGTTGCGTACCGCCGGATGCACCTCGGGTAATGCACAAGCGAATGCTCAAGGCGCGTACGTATTAGTGGCGAAACAGAGCGATCTTTCTGTTCTGGGTGTCAACACACGAGATTTGCCGAGCTGGACTTGGGCTGAAAAGGAACATGACTGGACACAACGTAAGGATGCAGCACTGCTTCTCGGTGTGTACGTGCACGGCTTTGGAGGCTGGGAAGATATTCTGAATGATGATCTACTTCATTTCCAGAATCAACGCGCTTTGAAGGGCGAGCGCCTAAAGAAACGTGCTGAGAACCTGCTGAAGCGATTGCCCCCTCCTGATCTTGATGCTGGCGACCCGCGTATTGTGCAGCAAGCGAGCTCTCTAAGTTCTGCGGGAGCTAACTCGAACCAATCGTTAGGTGCGCAATTTAGTGCTATCATCCACAGTGGGGCCATTGCTGGTGTGACAGCATCAATTCCCGCCAACTCCGTTACCGGAGGGGGTCGAATGGCACGTGCAGCGGAACGATTCGCTGCACGGCAACAGAATGGCGAAGATGTTATGAGTCGGCGCCATGTTGGATCCAACAACGGTGCGGGGACTTCTAATGGCCAGGGAGTGGACTCGGGGCGGCAGCAGAGAACGCCACCAATGAGATCCCCAGCTCAAGTCAGTGTGGTTGACAACGAACCTGAAGAAGGCGAAATTGGCGGCGCATCTCCAGCCCAGTCACGACACAAGAGGCGATCGTCATCAATGGAGGATGAAAACCAGACGACATCCCGTAAGAAGCACCGCAACAACAGCATTGAAAGTTCAAGCAAGAAAGAAAAACGGAAGAAAGAGCGTCGGCGGAGTGACCGTAGTGAGACGAAGATCAATGAAACACCCGCGGTGGTGGCGAATTCGGTGGCCGATGTGGCGCCGTTGCCGCTGCTGTCGGCTGAGGAATGCTACGAGAAGTGGAAACCGAACAAAAAGCTGCGCGAGATTCGGCAGGTGCTCAAAAAGATGAAAATTATGGCCGAGTGGTCCCGCAACCAAAAGGACGAGACTGTTGTTGAGAAGGTGTTCAAGTATGTGAGTTCAATTGGCGAAGCGATCGATCGCATTGTTACGCAGCACCAGGACAAGACCGGAGATCACCATTCGGACGCGTCATCTCGCGAAGTTGACGAGCTGTGTACGTGCCTATGGGCATATGCCGCAGGTTTCACTCCTTTCACGCCGCAGGGCTTCGAGCGGCTCTACGATGACATTTGCGCGGATGGCGACGCTCTCATTGCGACTAAATCATAAATCACGTTTTGGCAAGATAAGTGCATGTGCAAGGGAGAAAAAAGCTTTACAACAATAACCCAAATATATTCAGATTATGGACGATAATCACTCTTGACCTGCACTCTTGACTTGCGATTTTGGTTTGGGTGACTGAACGAGAAACGGCCGCTAGTCTGTGATATTTTTTTTGAGTAGTTGCAATCTGAGCCCAAAAAGCAAACTAATGTTGGCCGTGTTGCAGCCGCCGCCTACGGCGGAGGAACTGGCATTGAAGGAACAGGTTACACAGATGCTGACAAGTCAAGGTGTGCTAGCCAAGGTGAAGGCAGAACTTCGCGCCGCGGTCTTTGAGGTTATGCACGAACGCGAGGGTTTCGTGAAAACAAACGACGCTCCAAAACTTAGCGACTTCCCAATGGAGACCAGGACAACCGCGTTATCTCTAATTGTTGAGTGTATGCAGTTTTTCCATTGGGAGCATGCGTTGCGGGTGTTACTTGCAGAGACCAACGCAGAAAATGAACAGCACGACAGCGCTTTGCTGGCTAAGAAGCTTGGACTGACGAGCCCCCGTTCCTCACACAAGCCAACACTTTTCCAGCTCATCGAGTCCAAGGTGGGAAGTGCAGACCAGAGTACAGTGTCTGCTAGAACATTGACATCTTCGGAGCATAATGGCTTCGATGAAGAAGATAAAGACGAGTTTCGTCAACAAACCAATGTACCGGAGAGAAATACAAAACCTTGGAAGCAAGCAGAGGAGGTTGTCCAGCAACCGACTTTAAGAGAGATCGAGAAAACAGAACCAGTAACCAAGAATGAAGCCAAAGGTGAATATGATGAAAGCAGCGCAGAAATCGAAGAGAGCATGGCGGAAGAGGTTCCTAGTGGATCTGACCTAGAAGAGTCTAACTCTACGAACTACGGAGATGAGGGAAGCCAAGATCAAAGTGCCGCAAGCACCAAACAACCCACCAGGAAACTGCAAGATGAAGCTGAAGACGACAATAAAGCTTTGGAAGATAGCCACGAAAAGGATAAAAGCGAAAGTGATGACGAAAACGCAATGTCATTGCAAGCGCCACCTCCAGCGCCGGCAAAACTGCCAGCTTTGCCACCATTGGTTGCTGCACCAATCAATTTTGTCGCTGGGGATGCAGATGATGACTTTGATGCGGTAAATTCATTCATAGGGATGTCGCCATGTTTTTTTTCGTACTAGAATTTCTAACCTGCATTTTTTACCTGCAGGAGGAGGAGGCTGAGCGTTTAAGGAAGTTGGATGCTGCACTACAAGCCATGGAGGCTGAGGATGACACAGGTACACTCCAGCAACTGAAAGCATCGTTGCAAATGGAATTGCAGGAACAGGATAGTTTCGTGAGCAGTGGTGAACCTGGCAAAGCGGAAGAGAGCGATGGACAAGACGAAGAAAGTGAAGTGGAAACAAGCAAGGGTCATAAGGAGGAAGATGATGATGGATACGGGAGCAGTGATTTCGAGGAGGAAGAAGAAATTGCCAGGTAAGAAAGATTGTGGTGTACTGTAGTGTTTTCCCCCGTGATGATACTCACAGGAATACGTCTGTACTGCTTCAATAGCGAGATTTCCGAGGAAATGGAGTCCATGCCAGAACTCTCGGACAAGGAGGACGAAAGTGAAGACGGAGCAGCTGTGTCAGCAGCAGATGCAGAGCCACCACAAGTGCTTCGAAATGACACCCGAGTTGATAGTGAAGACGCGTTGAACAGCTACGACTACATTGAAGACGTTGAGAAGGGTGGGTGGTAAAACGTCCAAAGAATAACAGAGTAACACGTTGGCGAATGAAACAACCATAGGAAGCGTCAGTACGTCGCTAACGCCTGAACACTCCAAACTGTATTCTAGTGGTCGATCTCATCATTCCGCTGTCAAGCAGGTGCCTGTAAAACTTACTTGCGCTTTCCTGACCCGATTAGCTTGTTTAGCAGCTTTTGGTCGTTGAAAGCCTCCGGGTGGATGAAGTAGTGGCGGCCACGAGCCTGGAACGAGACCATCGGGTGCATCACCTGGGTAGGCGGCGACACCTCGGACAATCGGAAAGAGTGCTGCTCCAGCTGAGCGAACAGCGTCACCGTCTCGACCGTCACGGTCGAGTCATCCTTGGTATCCCCAGTGGGCGCTTGGGAGACGTCAGCGGAGACGTCCGCCAGCCACATCCGCATCACGTACGGCTTGAACAGGTAGTGGAAGAGCGAGGTCGAGCCGAAACCGAACAACATGATGGTGCCACACATGGCCCACTACACAACACCAAGTCGTCAACAATAACAGAAACAGCATTAGCATGGCGAAATACATATAACCTAAAAAGTCCTTGAAGTATTGTCGGCTAACCTTGCCGACCGTGGACGCGTCCTGCTCGCTGAGCATACAGAGCACGGGCATGCCGATAGACGTGAGGGTGCAGCTGGTGACGGACACGGCCTTCATGAGGCGTACAGCGCGCGACATGGGCCCCTGATACACCGGATCTTCAGCTAGAGCCTCTCCACTCTGAAGCAGGTTTTTTGTTTCCTCCCCTCGCGCCTTCTGTACCTCATCGTCAGACTGGGACGAGCTGAAGTGGCGAATCCCGAACGCACCATTGCATTCGGCACTGCGACGGCTGCTAAAGTTAAACGAGATACTTTGGAGCGCGGCTGTATTGCCAGGACGGATGGCAGCACACGAGGCTGAGCGTAAAGAGCGACGCGGTGTCGGGAGCACCTCCACGAAACGCACTGCGCGCCGCGACGTTCGCAGCATTAGCATTGCGAATCTATGGACAACGTCAATGCAATAGTGACGGGTGTGACGGGTGTTACTACGTTGTCCATAGATTCGCATGACGGGTGTCACTATTCGATTCGAGGTGGAAACCGGTCTTCAGTACAAAAAAACGGCATCGCACTTATCAGAACCCAAGCGTGTTTGGGCGTCCTGCCAAAGTAGTACGTGTAGACACTGCAAATATCTTCATCTTCCCACTCAACCAACACGTGATTGCCGTTCCTTTTCACGGACTGAAAGATGGTCGACTCTAGTACATGTAGAGCCGCGTAGGTTAACCAAGTTGTGACCAAATGCCGTACATGTAGTTTTGACTTACCACCGTTTTATGTTTCAAGCGCGCATTGTGTGGTGACAGCCACCATATGCTGTTTACTAAAGGCAGAATTGATGGATGCAAAAAGCCGTTAATCTGGCTCGGCCGCTGCGCTTTATACAGTACGATAAGCTCCCTTCTACGACTTAGCAGAGTCGGCAATGGATCATTCACTGACCACCGCAGCACTAAATAGTGAGGAGGAAGCACGGGAGACTGTCACACCTGCTTGTTGTCACCGATCTTACCCCTTTTAGCCCGATCCCACTGGGCTTCGATTTTTTGGGCAAATGCATCATCAATGGAAGAAAGTCTAGTCAATCTACCTCGAGTGCGTTAATCCAGGTTGCGTCCAAACTAAACGCTAGCAGTTATCGGCGCTATCTTCCGAGTGTAGCGATTTTGGCGCCCGCGCGGTTCTTTACAAAGCAGGTTGAAACAGAACAAACCGAACTGGTCGCGGATTTTGTCCAATTGCCGGCGATCCAGCCGAGAAGAACGCAGACGATACCCAACGCAAGATAAACAATTGAGCCTAGCCATCCATAATCTCCCACACGCCCTCCGCCGCTCGCCACAGTGAACCCCACTCACTCGCCCTCTCGCCCAGTCTCAGACTCCGCGCAAGGTGCTTGCTCGCGGCTAACTAAAGATGCAGCAGCGACAACAGACCGAGAACGGGGGCGGAAGTGGCGGGGTGCCGCGACGCTCGCTTATGAGTCCGTTCGCGGCACAGGCAGGACCCCCCTACCAACAGCAGCCACTACCGGAAATGACTAGCTTTCCACATTACCCGATACCGATGGAGCCCTCTATTCGGAGCTACCAGCACCATCAGCAGCCAGCGCAGCAGATGCCACCACAGGGACGCTACTGGCAGGCCCCAACTGGGATGGACGCTTCGAGCTACGCGAAACAGGGACGCCACGGCGGCAGCTTGGACTTGGGGGAGTTCGGAGGCATTCTAGACCCCGACTCTACCACAGGCAGCAACGCAAGCGCGACGTCTGGCAGGACACCTTCGGACGCAGCGTCCGAGATGAGCATAGCCGGTTTCGACGTGAATTCGTTTCATGACGGTGTGACAGGTTCGTCTGGAGCCTCGGGCGGGTGGAACCCGCCCGTAACGACGGCTTCTATGCATTCGAGGCCACCAGCTACGCCAACAGTGCCGAAGAAGACTCGTTTAGCGACGAGCAAGAAGTCAGCAGAAGCCATTCCACCTTCGTCTGATGCAGCCACTACAGCTCTAGTAGACGCCGCGTACACACAATTCAGCGAGTCCAATGAACTCGATCTGAGGACTGACAAACTATCCAAAGACAGGAGCGAGAGGTGCCAGTTTCCCGACTGTCCGAACCGGGCACGAGTGTCTCAGTCGTACGGCAAATATTGCAACCGGCACGTGATTGTTGCACCCTGTGGCTTTCCTGGTTGTCGGGACAAGGCGATGGAGAGAGCTTCTATGTGCGCAACGCACATGGAGCAGGGCAAGGAGGCACTGCAGGAGATCTTGAATGCGCGCTCGCAGAATGTGCCTGTGTGCAAAATGTCCGGGTGCTTCAAGAACGACCAAGGCCGCGGTTACTGTCGCGGCCACGAGAAATTGCTGATGGCTACCGGACGCCTGCCACCGCACATCAATAAGCGCCGCCTCAACAGTGCGTACACCATGTGCAGCTATCCCGATTGCAACAAGCATTCTCAGCGACATCACTTGTGCCGAACCCACGGAAATCTCATCATCAAGCAAGCGCAGGAGCTGGCAGATCGACCTGGAGCCACTGAAAGCTACGAGGAAATTTTAGGCAGACTGCACAAAGAAATACGTCGTTGCACGCACGAAAATTGCTCGAAAAACTCGCAGCGAGATCGACTTTGTACGACGCACTATTACGAGAAGCATCATCCGCAAAAGGATGATTCAACGTCGGCTTCGACAGCTAAAGAAAATGGTGGTTTAGGTAAACCAAGAGCAGGGAGCAGTGACGGGAGCGATGTTCGTGCTGTTGAGGGGACTCACTGTGGAAAGCCGGGCTGTGGAAATCTGTCGTATACTGGAGGATTGTGTGTGGAGCATGCCAAAGAAATCCAGAATCTGCCCCAAAACCAAGGACGCTATGGAGATCCGTTTCCGTCTGGAGAGAATACCGGCCTCTTTTCGGATGACGTTGATAGTGAAACAAAACCAGGAGTATTCGTTTTGGACGAAAAACCTCAAGCCACTGGTGTTCCCCTCGCGGCCGATATGTCATCGACGGCAAACATTACCCACTCAAAGTGTGCGAATCCTATGTGCGATCGAGAAAGTTATGGCCGGGATTACTGCGAGGCGTGTCAAAGACTTTTCTCGCCGCTTGTGGTCTCGATAAATCCCAGCTCATCTGGATATCCGCTCAATTCTCCGAGTGTTGGTGTTGATCAACCGGAAGGAAAGATTTTATTGTGTCGCGTGAGCAGTTGTGGACAAGATTCTGTCCGTGGTGGACTATGTTCAACGCATCTTCGGGCGTTTAGAACAGGATCACTCTCAGTGGATAATCTGAAATTGAACTCTCAGGCGCAACAACTGCAGCGTGAACAGGAGTTGGCAGAAGCGGCAGCAGTCGCTGCTACAGCGGCCGAAGCAAAACTAACAAGCCCCTCAGCATCCGGTAAGGCGAGAAAGTATTACTGCAGAGTTGATGGGTGCAGCAAGCAGGCTCAGAAGCGAAATTTGTGCAAGCGTCACTATCGTTTGCAAGAGGGCGTTCCTACAGGCAAGTCATATCCAGAAGCTTCATCGAGTGGTCCGTTGATCAACTTTGCGCCTGGATTACCGCAGACTGGATTCGCTTCGCCAACGATGCAATGCCAATATCCAAGTTGCTCGCAAGTTGCTTGCGGTGGTACTCTATTGTGCTTGGCACACTCCAAAGCCACTTTCTGCTGGCAACCAGGATGCGAAAACCTTGTGGGTCACCAGCAATTCTGCGAGTTTCACGCATTTCGCCAGCAATGCGCTTACGAAGGTTGCATGTACGGCGCTGAGCGAAATTACAGCGGCTGTGCGAACCACGCGATGGCTCGAAAATGTCGTCACGATTTTTGCGATAAGTTTGCTGTGGGGTCGGACAGCGACTGGTGCCGGTTGCACCAGATAAGCTGTCAGGACGCTCCTTGTGTGCTATGCAAGTTGCATGCGCTACCTCTGAATAGGTTTGCGCCAAGTGAGAATGAGAATACCAATCGAAGTCGATACAACGCGAATCTGAGTACATCAACGTCAAAGGGGTTGATGAGTGGAGGCGGTGGCAACCCATTTGGTCGGAACCCGCGCATGATGTAGACCCGGATGGCTGTTGTTGACGCCTCTTAGCACTTGGAAATGGATACTGTAGTAGTTTTAGGAAAAACTTTCATGGAACCCTCTCCGATCAAGGAGACGGAGAAGTAGGAATTTATGACCGTCAAATCGGCGAGAAAATATAGGTGATTCACATGCCAGTCATGTCGATACAGAGCCGCAGCCATGGGTCACGTCACATTTCCGTTTTCTGAGAAGGTCGAGGTCGAGATTTGCGTCGCGAAAGTGTCTATTATCAATTTTACCGGTAATCTTAGCGCAATACCGGTATCATCCGGTTTTATTTTTCCAAAAAAGTGCCCACTCCTTTCCGTTCACTTTTGATTCTGTTTTACTATGGTGGACGGAAAGGAGTGGGCCCTTTTTTCGGAAACGCTTTTTTAAAGCTTGTACTTTTTCGTTTACTTAAAACGACGAAAATACGTGCACTCTGAGTGAGTACTCAAAGAGGATATCAAAAGCAGACGCTAAGCTAATCCCGTCGAATCCCCAGCTTCACCAGTCGACGCAGTCAAGGAAGCAATCGCTGTCGCTGCCCAGAGGCATTTCGTCAGCCAACCGCGGCGGCGATGGAGCGCATCTACTCGGCCTTCTTCACGTCGGAGCGGCGCCGTGAACCACCGGAGCTCACGGCCGCGGTACTCGAGCTGCACAACGAGACGCAGAAGTCGCAGAGGCAGCCGCCATTGTTGCGTCCCGGCGGCGACGGCGGCAAGCGACGGCCTGATGCAAAAGACGAATCGCCCCACGAGGCCAAGCAACACGCGGACGCCAGACGCCAGGAGATGCAAAAGATGGTGATGAACTGGACCAGCGTCAAGAAAGATCTGGAGGCGGCGTGTCAGGCGGCGGCCAGGGCTTTCCTGCTCGCCTATGGAGCCAAAGCCTTCACTGCTGTGCTGCTAGCCTCAAGAAAGTGGAGCAGTTTAGAATATGGCTATGCCGATGCAGCCAGGCTGCTGCTGAAGGGAGATACGCTCCGTTTTGGGGCATTCTTCGGAAGCTTGGTGGGGATCTTTCGAGTCACGGAACTCGTGACACGAGCAGCACGAGGGGGTGAAAGAGACGTCGTCAATTTGGCTATTGCTGGGGCGGTGTCCGGCTCAGCGTTGCTGCTGGATTCGCCGTCGAGACGTAACACCATTTCGTTGTACATTTTTGTACGCATGTTGGATGTGGTGTGTCGCCATTTGATGTCGATTGGCGTCTTGCCGACATGGCGATACTCGTCCGAAATGCTCTTTGCCTTAAGTAATGCTGCGATCATGTATGCATTTGTCGCGGACCCCAGTCTTCTGCCAAAGGTATGCTAAACAGGTGGATGCTGGTTAAGTAGCTGCACGTTGTTCTGATCCTGACTCCTTGTGAATAACTTTGTCCAGGGTTATTACCAGTGGATTTGTCGAATTGGTGCCGTGAACCACCACGGTCTGGAATACACCATTCGTCAACGCATGCGTGGTCAACTTGATGTGCATGGAAACCCGCTTCCGTTCCGCCTGTGCCAACCGCACTACCACATGTACGTTTCGATGCTGTTAAGATGATGCGGTAGTGGCGCTGAAAGCGACGTGCACATATCTTTTGTGTGCTCAGGGAGTCGTGCGTGACGCACGCCATCAAGGAATGGATTAACGGCTTGGGGAGGTCGATGCAAATCTACCTTCCTGTACACTTCCTCCCTGCGATGTTTTTTCGCTTCCAACAGCTGCAGGGAGCCCCGGTGTCTACAACCGCGCGGATCTCGTACGCAGCGCTTTGCTCTTCGGCATTTCTAACATCTTACCAGGTTTGTGTGCTGTATGGCTGGCTAATTAGCAAACATCGTGGAAGTAGAGTGCTAACCTTTGTTTTGTCCAGACGGCGGTAAAACTTGTCGTTTGCACGGCTCGCAATGCTTTCCACCGAGATTTTGCTGCAACATCACTTGCTGCTGGAGTAAGTAAAATACTACTCTCTCATTCCGACCCTGCCTCGCTAACACTAACATGGCTCTCGCGTGTACTTATCAGGTTGCAACAGGCGGAGCTCTGTTCTTCGAGCATACCAAGCGCCGCTTTGAGCTCATGTTGTATTGCTTCCCACGCGCACTCGATATCGTGTGGCAACTTTTGAAACGTCGCGGCCTTGTTCGCTATGTGAAACACAGCGAGGTAGTCCTATTCTGCCTCTCCATGTCGCTCATCATGTCAAGCCCGGCGCGCTATTTCAAGCCGACTTACCTCCGAATCCTTCGGTTCATTTTTGGCGGCGACATTATTTGAGACCTCCGTATTTTACTTGCGAGATACTTAAGTACAAGGAACAGACACCAAAATTATATGGATACTGATTCTCTCAACCTTTTTCGACTCTCTTTTGAACATGTTTGACGCTCACTTGCGCCTACTTTAAGTCGTTGAGCACAAACAAATCAAGCATTTGCTTGGCCTCCTCGGGCTCACACATAGGCACGAGGTGGCCCGCTCCCTTTACAGTCACATAGGAGATGCCCTTGAACGCCTCCACAAAGCCGCCCGTTTGCTTTGAGTTTCCCTGGGTGTAAGTCCAAGCTGAGCGCGGTGCCAATCGGGGGAGACCCAGTGACTCCACCGCCCAGAGTCCACCCAGAGCATTGCAGACCAAGTCAGAGTCACCGTGGTAGATAACACCATTCACTCCACGCTCAAGTAGCTGGAGCCATAGGGGAGTCACTTCACCGTGAAGTGAAGGTGTGTACTTCAGCATCTGCGGGTGCTGCAGTATCGGATGATCGACACCTAGAATAGTGCTAAGCATATCCATAGCGGCAGTGGTGAGTGCGCTAGCGCTCCAATGCGCCAGCGTGGGGTTTGCATGCATCGAGTCGCGAACCTCAGCCAAGTTGAAGTAGGAATCGAGACGCTTATTGTCCAGGCACAAGTCCATCGTGTTTCCAATCGGGTGCGGTAGCTTCCCAGGAGTCGATGGCGTCAAAAGCTCCTTCACGAGACGCTGGATATCTTCCTTAGGCGACCCGGCGCACGATCCGTACACGTCGTACATGTTGATGCGATCATAGACCAAAGTCGTGTAGAGGTCCATGGTGGCGGAAGCGCATTCTGGGTTAGCGTCGCTGATACCCGGTGCGAGGACGGGGCCTTTTTCGAACTCGTGAAGGTCAGGGCAACTGGCTCGGAACTTCTGGTATATCTCTGTACTCAGCAGACCATGGTAGTAGGCGAACATAACTGTTGAGAGTCCCATGTACTCGTTCACGCCGTTGCCCACCACGAACTTCTTGAGGTTAATAAGTTGCGACTGATCCGATGTGGCCGCGTTGCCGTTCAGAATGGCGAGCGCCGTGGTCGGCACATAAATTCCTCCATAGCTCTCCCCAGAGACGACAAAGTCGTTTTCCCGGAGCCAAGGGAATTTCCCGAAGAACTTCTGCAGCCCGTCGTACAGATCCTGCGCCTGGGAGAGATCATCCGCTTCGTACACTCCACTGGAATTGTAGCTGAAGCCGACGCCTACGGGTGACTCGATGCACAGCAGATTGGCCTTCTGGTTCCACGCGAACTTGTTCACTCTAAGCGTCTTCCCGTCCTCGTTGACTAGCAGCGGTCCGTTCTCCGAGAAGCAGCCCATAAGGGAGCTGGATCCCGGCCCGCCGTTGAGCCAAAGCAGCACGGGGTCCGTCTGCGCCGTGAAGCTCTGAGACTCGGCAAGGAAGTAGAATGCGTGGCCTCCGTTGTTCAGGGGCAAGTAGCCCGAGAAGAGTCGCCCTGTATACTCACTGGGCTTTCCAGCGAGCGTCAGAATCTCGTCGATGGAGCCTGGGAACGACTCGGTGGGCAGCTCGGGTGCCTCAGCGTCGGCCGAGCCTTCCATGACTGTAGGCTCGGCCCTGTGCTCGCCAGTACGAATGAGATTCTCCGTCTGCAGTGAGCGCTGCAGCGTCACCATGAGGTCCCCCACAGCCAGGAACAGGAGGCAGGCGACGCCGTAGCGGATGAAGCGCCGAGCCGTAGAAGACAAAAGTCGTCGCGATAGCCCCACGACCGGCTGCGTCTGGCGGGAGCGCAGCCCGCGCGTCAGCGGCAGGGTCTCGTTTCGCGGGTCCGAGCGCAGGTACATCTTTAGAAATCAGGCGATCGAGTTGTCCGGCTGGCGAGTCATCGGCAACGTTTTCATGGAAGCCCGAAGGAAACGCTTTGTTGATTGGCTAAGCGGATTACTTTGAAGAGGAATGCAATAAATGATGCAATACACTCTTACATTACCGGCCATTTGCAACCAGGGTTGTATTTCTGCGGATTCTCGATCGTTGATTGGCTGGATGTAGCGTATTGGTCATGATTCCCGTGCCAAATAGGTGCGGTGTCGTTTGCAAGCAGCGGGTGACCACTTTTGCAACCGAGTCCAATACAAAAATACGGTCAAGGTTGCAAACAGACGCAGTATCAAGTCTCACTACATAATCTAAGTCAAGTTGCAAAAGCTACATTTCACAAGAGTCAGCATCATGACGAGTCGCTACAAACCCGAGCTCGTGAAGTTCATGTCGTACAAGGACGGCATCGTGTACGACAAAGACCGCGTGTTCACAACGGAGAAGCTTCTTCAGATTACCCCTGACCACTTGTGCCGCTGGATGAGCCAGCAGACCTACGGCGACGCAGAGCCCAGCGAAGAAATGAGACCTGTGCATCGTCGCTCGAGTACTCTCGAGTTTTCCAAGAAAGCAATTTCGTCGTTCATGCCGCGAATTAACGCAACTTGGGACCCAATGACAGAGCGCGGTAACCCCACACGCTCCGACGCAGTAAATAAGTTGATCAAGAAGGTTAAGAAGTTCGAAGTTCGACGAGAAGGGGCCGAGACCAAAGCCCGCCGCTCTGTGGAGTTCGAGGAGTTTATGAACTTGTTACTCCTGGTTCGCTCTCAATGGGAACAAAATAAAACATCATTTATGGTGGGCAGTGTGCTGTCACTTCAGTGGCACATCATGGCCCGCATAGATGATATGATGAAACTGCAGTTCAGTAACTTCTCGCCAAACACGGAGTACGCATCCACGCTTCTCTTCCAAATGCGGTGGTCTAAGAACATACAAGAAGAACGAGACGCTCCAGAGCAGATTGTGGTCGGTAGCATGGACCCTAAGATGTGCGCTTTGCTCAACCTTGCTGTATACATCGAGTCATCCACCAATGTTACAAGCTCGGAGTTTTTGTACGGTAACCCCAAGGACGGCGATTGCGCTGTACGTCGGTTTTTGGCCGATATGGTAAAGGATACAGTCTTTAAGAAGATAAAGTCAGGGAAGCTGGGGACGCACAGTCTTCGAAAAGGAGCAACAACTTATGCCACTCGGAGCGGCATTTCGAAGGACTTTGTGAACCGACGTGGACGCTGGCGAACCCGGAAAGGAGTGGTCGATGTCTACATAGACAACACACAGCCGTATCTAGACGCATTGACTGCAGCATCACTGACAGGACCTGCTGGTCCGTGTTTCTACACAACAAAAACTGGTATTAGCTGTGTAACACCACAGTGGCTCGTCGATCAAGTCGCACCTACAGTGAAACAGCTCATGGGCGACTCAATTGCAACAACGTTAGCTTTACCATTACTGTGGGCAGCGTTGGAACCACCGGATAACTACCAATACCCTCTACTTCTTAGCAAGCTGAAGCAGAAAATTTTGTGTGCCTACACAAATGCGGGAGGAAGCCCAGACCTAAATCCTGTTGAACGTAAAGAGTTTTTCGTTACGAGTGACGGCTCTCAACTGAGTCTTGTCGTAATTGACAGCAGTGAGAGCGCTGTTGAAGAGAGTAACACTTCTACAGCAAATACCGAGAGAGTTTGCGCAAGAAACAGCGGAGCTCGCCGCGAGTTTGCAGCTCTTCACTCACAGATTGCAACAGGAAGGAGACTCATGGCGGAGGTAATGAATGAGGTTCAGCGAGCTCGACGTGACAGTCAGCGCGATATGCAGAAAACTCAGGCGATACTTAGGCGCCTCGCAATGAAGCCAGGCCTCAACAGAGAAGCTATCACGAGCGATGATCATCCTGAGAGCTCAGCAAACGCATCAACACCGCAGCGTGGTCTAGTCGCACGACTATCAAAAAGACCTAAGGATCTGTTTGAGTTATGGCACGAATATCAATTCGGGTGTGGTAGACTGAAGCCAGCAAAGGATTTCACGGCAGTCGAGCGAGGGTTGAACAAGTTTGCTTACTCGAGGCGAAAAGTCTTGAGATAT
Source organism: Phytophthora cactorum (assembly GCA_016864655.1). NCBI lineage: Eukaryota > Oomycota > Peronosporomycetes > Peronosporales > Peronosporaceae > Phytophthora > Phytophthora cactorum. The sequence continues at coordinate 179,920 of NHQK01000052.1, forward strand.
AGTAGCAAACCTTGTTCGCTCAGGTTTCCCGAGCGACACGTCAGTCGACAAGGTTTACGCTGTCTACGGTAGACAAGTTTCCGCATCATCCGTCTTAGTAGCGCTCCGTACCGACCGTAAGCGAGGCGGGCATCCAAGTCTGCGTGTGTAGAATTAATTATCCTTAGTGTACCTCAACTGTTCAACACGGCAAGATCTATTATTAACCAATCAGAAGACGGTTGTAAACCTGGTTGCACACAGTATTTATACAGTATCCAACACTGTAGACAGTATCTTTTTGTATTCAACAGTGTTGAATACAAAGATACAGTCTGTACAAAAGTGTCGCGAGTCGCCACAATCAATTACTATATAACATTTGTGCATCCGGACACCCCGAAATTATATAAAAAGCCCTCTTCAAATCCCACGCATATTTTTTGCATGTATTAAAATACAAATCAAGTATCTTGTGCATTACTTCTCTTCGTTGACTCGTCAGCTGAGTGACGACGTCGTCGGATTCGGTGACAGTCTCCTCGATGGCCTCGAGACGCTCCAGCTCTTCTGCTACAATGGTCTCGGGCTGGGTGTTTGAATCCTTTTTTTCCCTTGTATGTGAAGCCACTCTTAATTACTTTACGGCCCAGTGATTTCCATGCCATCGTGGCCCATTCAATTGCCTCACTCGTCACAAGTCCTTTTGGACCAGAATCTAGCCATCTCTTTTGATGCTTCCATGACCTAAATCCAATACAGACAGTTAGATATAAGGGGTAAAATCGGGTCTAGATTTCAAAAATGAGGTCAGAATGGTTGATTCGCAGCCGTTTTTGCACTACAAGCCCGTTTAAAAGCGCATTCAGCACGCCTCAGATTTACGGAAACGGGTTACCTTTGAGGAGGACTTTTGATTGGACAATTCACAAAACCACATGGATTTGAGCAAGAAAGTACAAGAAAGTACACAACTGAACACAAGCAAATCCAACGATGATTGTAACCATTTGTTTGCAAAGGAGAAATCAAATATTCATTTAAAAGGGTCCCTTATCTTCTGCGGCCATTTAGTTGACTCTCCACCAATTCTCGAGCACGCTCGTCGTACATATTCTCGAATCCTTGTGCGTGTCTGTACACGCTGACCCACTCCTTCGGTTTGATGGCATTCAGCCCTGCAATGACCTTGGCGACAGCGTCGTTGGCGTTTTTTTAGGAGCACGTGCAATTCTGCCTTTAGCAGTGGCCCAGATGAGCTCAATCGGCTGAAGTCCGGGTGATATGGTGTTGTGTACAGGACACGGTGATTATACTTGGATGCTATGGTTTGAACCATGTAGATTGGCTTCTCTTTTAATGGCGTAACACGCTCCATCAACTTGGTTTTCGTTTCCTTCAAGCTGAAATTTACATCTTCGCAAGAAAAAAATAATTAGTTAAAATAAAATACTTATTATTATCACAACATTACCGTACGTCGATCTGCCAGCCACGTCCGCATTGCGTCGAGTGTCCACTTCATCGTTGGGCTTCGATTTGTTTGATTCTTATGATATGAAGCTCCGTCCATATGAATCACACAAACTCCATGTTGTTGCTGTAGTGTTTCGCACAGATTTTTAAAACACCGCTCGAATTTTTTCGTATCGAAGTTACCATGATAGTCGTCATCTTCAAGCGATTTTCTTTTAAGGGTAGAGTTCCAGTACGTTATCGAGCCCCCCACAAAGCCAGCCTCAACGCACCCTCCCTTAGACGAGATAAAACCTGCGGCTACAATGCATGCACTGACATTTCACATTACGTTTTGTTCAAAAAACGTTTTTGAGATTTTGCAAAAACAAACTTACCGAGGTCCTTTTCCGCTTTTATTGTAGCGAGTTTTGTCGTCAAGAAGCCATGTCTTCCCTGCAACATGATTGACGATCCAAAAAGACTCATCCAAACACACCTCTCTCATCCGTGGATTTGGCTCACCTCGTCGTGTTGGACGTCGATTGGAGAGTTTGTATTCGATGTAAGTACCACGAAGTGACACAACTGCTGCCGTATCGGCCAGAATGTGCCATTTCTTACCAACGACATAGTGAAATTCGAGTTCATATAGCAATAGCTGCATTGTCCGAAGCTGTAAACAGTATCAGTCTTTTCGGCGACCTCTAAAATGAGTTTTGGCGCTGTGACAGGATGGCCCAGTTTGTTTTGAGTGTCGATGAACCAATGAAGCACCGGTTTGAGCTCCTCGGGATTGTATTCACGCTTTTTCCTCGGTGGGAAGACTTTGGCTACATATATAAGTTTTGAGAGGTTAACGATAAGGAACTCGCACCGCCAAAACGCTGCATCGCACCTCGAACTTGGTTTCTTTGTCGGCTCTGTAGGCGTTCATCGCCGTCGAAACAGTGCCATGGGCTATCTGCAGACACACAGCGACAAGATCTCGGGTCCGCTGCCCTCTGAAGAGCCCATCTTCCTTAGCTTTTGACATGAACTCGTAGCACCGTACTACGTAATCCTTCTGACCTGGGATCAGCTCCTGCTGCGTGATGCTTGTCTCGGACATGCTGGTAGGAACGCAGATAGTTATTTAGAAGCACTAGACGCTAAGGAACATTAACGTGGGCTCCTCGTTCTATTCTGGTAAGAACTCGAGGAGTTTCGCTATCAGAAGTGGCATGTTAAAATAGTCTGGTCCAACGTTCAATGACGAGTACAATAGAAGGTGCTTTTAGCTCGAACTTGGAGCCAGTACCACCTGCCCCATAATCTTGCAGCTGTTTTGAGAGATTCTGTACCCAGTATTTTCGTAGCTTTTGCTTTAGAGGTCGAAACCAAGATATATCGGCAGGCTGACACACGGACGTCAAGCCAGGAGGCACCTTCATCAGATGGACATTAAGTAGTAGGGCGTGTTGCCGAACTTCCTCCGTCCAGTGGGCTGAGAAATCATCCCAAAGTAAGAGAACTGGTGCGTCGTCGTCACGACTAGCAAAGTGGTAATCCAGAAAAGCGACGGACAGCTCCGTATTCCACCACGCAGAGATGTTGCCGTAGATCTACACCCCCAAATCAGATTGAGTAGCCTTGATTTCACGCCACACAGTGTCGCTAAAGCCGTTCTGCGCAATGGTGTTGTAAACGACTTTCTCCGGAATCTCAGATGGATTTGTTTTCATAACAAAAAACGGTTCATATTGCTTGCCTGTCGAATCGGCGAGAAACATACCTGTAAACCGCTCCTTATCTTTTCCACCGAAGCGTACCCACACTGTTTTTTTCACCACGTTTGGCCACAGTTTGCTCCGGCAAGTACTCAAAGCAAATCCGCTTTGATCTGCATTGTACACTTTGTCCACCCCAAGTTCGCCTTGGCCTTTTGCACATCCTGTTGGAACTCCCGAGCTGCTTCTTCCGTTGCAGCTGGTGGTTTTTGCCCTTGGCGTGTTTTCGATCGTAGGGTGTTGGAAATGGGGGCATACATGGGACCAGCTCAACCTCTGCTAAAGTATGAGTATGATAAAATAGAGTTTATTAGTGTGGAATACATAATATATATCTACAGCTATGACTGGCCAGGACCTGAAGATCCTGGCACCGACACTCTATCTTCCCAAACACAACTCGATTTACTCTCTCCTACTCAAGTCACCTCCTTCCTACATCTCCGGCTGTCCACCTTCATATAGGGAAAGGCCGTGGGGCAAAAGAAATCCTTGCTGCCAGTACCAACTTCCTTCAAATAGTCCTTCAGGAACGCCTTCTTCCTGCGCAGTGTCCTTGGCCTGGAGCTGTAGCATGAGTCTTGATACAGGAACACCCTCGCCGCGAAGCGGGTTCACCCACTCTACAAGCCCTTTTTCTCCCTCCGTGGAGACTGTGGTTGCTTTACCTTTTTTTCTTATCTGACTTGAGTACGGGTGTGGACGCAGACGCTGTCATCTCTTCAATATGAACTCTGTCCTTCTCCCACGCGTAGATGCGCTTGCGCTGAGACTCGCGTTTCGACGCTGAGATGGCTAGTACTTGTCTAGTGTTGAGGCATGTCGTTTTCTTTTAAAAAGTTTATTACTTCTTGTTTCTTCGAGAAAGTCTCGCAATTTCTACTGTATCCTGCTGAACGTCGGCCTTGGCTGCCTGGAGCCCTCGTGTCATGGTGACGGGTGGTGATAGAGAGTGTGAATTTCCCCTTCTGGTTGATTTGTAGTGTGTAAAAATAGGTGTGTCCTTTTGAACAAATGGTTCAAAATTGAGGTCTTAAAAATGACTACTCTATGCTGATTGGTTAATTCAGGTGTCCCGTTGTACAAATTGTCACGATGCACAAATGTTATACAGTACACTGTAGTTCATTGAATCAATTCCAGCGCTGAACACTGATCCGGTTCCGCTTCTTCATCACTGTGCCTCGTGCAAGTGCATTCATGTAGTACATGCATGTAGTCCAGCGCAGTGGATGATCAACAAGAAGCAAGAACCAAAGAAAAAAAATAAAAACAGCTTTTTAAAAATTTAACACATGATCTTTTTTTGTGAGCTTGTCCCCAGACGAAGAAAGACGAGATAAACAAGTCCTTGATTCCTGAAAAGGTTGGTTGATCGAGTGTGACTGCTGACTGGAAGCACGGCGTGTGTGTGTGTGTGGGGGGGGGGGGGGGGGCGATTACAACACCATACAAATACCCCCGAAGAGAAGAAGGCCGCGGGTCATGGGGATCAGGACTTGTACAGGCAACTATAAACTTTTGGCGCCACGATTCTTTGTGGTAGCACTTTGATTGTATTACGAGTAATTTACGATAGCATGCTTGCTCCGCTACTTGCCTACTACCAAGTGCGCACGTCCTTGTGGCACCTACCAAGAAGAAAAAAAAGTGATCGCGAGACCCTAACAGCTGCCAACATCCTATCCAGGCGGGAGGCGGGAGACGTCAAACTCTACGTCGTCGGCCTCGTCCAGAAGCGTGCGCGTTGCGCCCTCAAACGTCGAAAGATCGCCCAGGTTGTCAGTCACACTGGTGCTGCGAGCCATGGCAATGACTCCGCTGCGGTGGATCTCTGTGATGCCCAGCGGCTTCAGCAGGTCCAAAAAGGCCTCAATACGGCCAGGGGTGCCAGCCAGCTGCACCATAACCTGGTGCGGTCGCACGTCGATCACCTTGGCGTCGAACAGATTGGCAAGCTCCACCACCTCAGCGCGAGATCCAGCTTCTGTACACAGCAACACATCAGGAAGAGCACACGTTAGGTCCATGTACAGAAGATTCCGGTGGTAGTACCGGTAGGGTATCAGGTAATGTGAATAGCAGTCTCGAGCGGTAAGACGTACCGGCCGTGGACACCTTGGCCAGCATCAGGTCACGCTCGACGTAGTTCTTCTCGGCGTTCTTGCCGCTGCTGAGGATGTTGACCACAGCCACGTACACGACATCCTCGAGCTGCTTCTTCATCTACAAAGACACAACAATTACATCAACAAATGTCAACCACCTTTGTACTCGCTGTCCGCTCTGTCATTTATAATACCCCCACGTACGTTGACAACACTCTGCGCAGTGCCGTTGACGACCACCGTCATACGGGAGAGCTCCTCGACCTCCGTGCGACCCACCACGAGACTGTCAATGTTGTAACCTATACCACAACGCACTCAGAACCTTCACTATGACCAGAAATCTTCGCAAATCGATAGCTACCTCGAGCGGCAAAGAGGTTGGCGATCTCAGCCAGACAACCGGGCTGGTTAACCACCAGCGCGGCGATCACGTGGCGCTGGCTCTGCTCCGCCACACTGAAAACGCGCGTGAAGTATTTGGGGGCAGCGCCGGACGGTGCGAGAGCGGCCGCAGACCGCGGGAAGGCGCGACGCGCCATGGGCTGCACAGTCCTCCGCAGCATCTTGCCGAAAGTCGAATGTGGCGTCTGAAGCTCGGTGGCTCAGATCAACAAGCTCTGCAAAATTGCGCAAACATTTTAAAACTCGTTAAAGTACGATTGAACAGTGACAGGCTGCTCAGAAAATGAACGTGGATCTGGTGCTGGGGCTGCTCTGTTGGGCGTGCAGCAGCGCGTCGTGGGTCGCTCTCGCTGCTGCTACAGCGCCTGCTGCTCATGATCTTGTGTACGATCCGAACACCTCCATTTTTGCCGGTTTTCGGCGCTCTGTAGAGCCCCCAACCGCCTACAATGGTGTCGACATTGACGCTCTGCTGGCCAACATGACGATCCGCCAAAAGGCGGCGCAGATGACGCAGATGGACATTTATTCCATGATGAACGGGGACGAGAGAGACCCAAAGAAGGCACTGAAGCGAGAGGTGGTGGCTCGGTATGCTCGTACGGGTGTGGGTTCGATACTCAACAGTCCATTCGCTGGTGGGCCCGTAGGCGGACGTACGGGCTGGAGCGCCAGCGATTGGCGAGAGGTAATAGGCCAGATCCATCAGATCTACAAAGAGGAGGGTGTTGCTGTGCCCATGCTCTATGGGGTGGACACCATCCATGGCGCCACCTACGTGCGGGGTGCTACGCTATTTGGTCAGCCTATCAGTGCTGCTGCTTCGTTCAACCCCGAGCTGGTGTACAAAATGGGTGCTGTTGCTGCTAAGGACACACTGAGCGCGGGCATCCCGTGGATCTTTAGTCCGGTGCTGGGTATTGCAGTGCAACCGAAGTGGTCTCGGGTCTACGAGACGTTCGGAGAAGATCCTTTGGTGTCGTCCGTCATGGGTGCGGCACTGATCAAAGGGCTCCAGAGTTCGGGCAAGGTGGCAGCCTGTATGAAACACTTTATAGGATACTCGAACGTTCGTGAAGGTCTTGACCGTGCCGACAATGTCATTACGGACTGGGAACTAGTTAACTACTACGCGCCGTCATTCCTCGCAGCGGTCCGCGCTGGTGTTCGTACAGCAATGGAGAGCTACGTGTCGGTGAATGGCATTCCCGTGATTGCCAGTAAAAAACTACTGGTTGATTTGTTGCGGGACGATATGAACTTCACGGGGTTGTTGGTCTCGGACTATAGCGAAGTGGATCGTATGTATTCGGAACACCATTTAGTGCGCAGTGTGGCTGACGCTGTTCGTGTCACCCTTCAAGAAACATCTCTCGATATGAACATGTCACCAGACTTGCAGGCATTCGGTGACACGATCGAGTCGCTAGTCACGAAAGGGCTCATTTCTGAGAGCCGTCTTGACGAGTCTGTGCGGCGCATTTTGGAAACCAAACGAGATCTCGGACTGCTGGAGCCAGACTATTACGACGAATTTGAACGAAACGGGGTTGATATTGCGGCTACCGTTGGCAATGCTAGCGACCAAGAGGACGCCTTAAAGTTGGCTCAGGAGTCCGTTATTTTGCTCGAGAACCACAACAGCGCTCTGCCTATTGATCTGACAAAAGAGACAAACATATTTGTGACCGGTCCTGTTTCGGACAACAAGGGCTTTCAATGTGGTGGGTGGTCCGTGTTCTGGCAGGGATCCAGCGACTCGACGCTTTTTCCGAATGGTGTCACGTTAAAGGAAGCCGTCCAGGCTAAGGCGTCGTCCTCCGGCGGACAAATAAAGGTTACCCATCTCGAGGTGGTTGATATTGATGGCAATGTGAGCCCCCAGGACTTACAACGGGGACTGCAGCTTGCTGCCAAAAGTGAGTATACACTGGTTGTATTGGGTGAGCCAAACTATGCGGAGAAGACTGGTGACTTGCTTGAAAGTATGGCTTTGCCTGCTGGACAGTTGTGGTACCTTGAAGAGCTCACAAAGCTCAACTCGACGAAGGTGGTTGTCGTGCTGATTTCTGGTCGTCCCCGTTTGCTTGATGGGGCCCACAACCATGCTGACGCTGTTATATTGAGCATGCTGCCTTGCGAGCAGGGTGGTCAAGCACTGGCGGATGTAATTTTTGGGGATGTGAACCCGTCAGCCCGGTTGCCAATTACGTACCCAGCTCGTAGTACCCAGCTATTACCATATTTTCACCGTGTCAACACGCGATGCCAGCCGTACAACGAGTGTCCTGTGCAGTGGAAATTTGGTCACGGTCTCAGTTACACGAGATTCGAGTACTCGACACTACGACTCAATAGCACCCATGTTCACGCTGCAACAGGGGCGTTAAAAGTTGCTGTCACCGTGACGAATCATGGTACTCTTCCGGGCAAGGAGGTTGTGCTGCTGTTTGTAGCCCAGCGGTTCCGGCGTGTGTCCGTGCCCGAAACCAAGTTGCTCAAGGCATTTAAGAAACTGAACGAGCTAGCACCGGGCGCCAGCCAGGATGTCGAATTCGTACTCACTCCTGAGGATTGGAGTTACTACGAACCGCATGCCGTTGGCCGTGGCTTTCAGCGGCAGGTCGAGCCCGGTGAATTTGTTGTCTCTCTGCTGCCATCTTCAACGGACACCTCGACAATGGCCGCACCACGCTCACTGGACGACAGCAGCGAAAGATACAACCAGAGGAAAAACCGTGGCGGCCCCGGCTTCATGATGCCAAACAATTCGAAATGGCCAAGTGCAGCGTCAGAGTATGCCTCAGGGCTGAGCGTTTCGTTCTATGTGATTCCCTAGTGTGGCCGTGGCTTCGTATCCCTCAATGATATTGCCAGCTCGAGTGCAATTGTTCACGAAGTCGCCCCTGTATCAGTCGTGCTACACAAATACATGTACAGGTCGCATTTTATATATATACATCCATAGTGATCCCGGTAACCGCTTCGTTTCATAATGCCATTGCAAAAGTACCACGTTGAAGCGTTGCGATAATGACGGCGCCCTCCATCGCTGCAAGTCTGACACCACCATGCTATTAATCTCTGACCATGCGATCAAGCCACGATAAGAACGAGCTCAGCTATAGATCTCCTCCGTCCAAATGACCTAAGTTAAGCCATTGACCGACTTCTCCGCCTCCCCCTGTCGGCTTGGTAAACGCCAGGATATTTCCGCCCTAGAATAGCAGAGGAGACGAAAGCTTCCATTTTCTGCGAGCAATAGCCGCCGCAATTAGCGGCCCGCTAGGGCGACGAGCTGTCACAACGCCTTCCACCTGGCAAGCGGCCCAATTCAAGCCTACGCTGGACACACACTTGACCCCGCCACTCCCTAGCAGCAGGATACCAGGCCGCCAAGTTCGCCGCTGGAAACAAATACAGAAAGAAACTCCAACGGAAAGGCGCGGGAATACCAAAGGAACACGCACACATTATTCTTTACGTCGTCTCGACTACTAACGGACTCACGGACTCTGGCGAATAAGACAGGGGGCCAGCCACGGTCGCAGGTCGATCACTTAGTTGTCAATAAACCGAGAAAGAGGAACCAGTGTGGATCTGATACGTCTCTATGTTAGAACGGGGGCTATCTTCAATAATGGCGATCGCGTCCGGGTACACGGAGGCCCAGCTTGTGGTGATGGTGCTGAGCGTCGTAGTTATAGCCGTCGCGCTGCTGTCCTACTTCGTCGTCGCGCCCGAATATGAGAAGCACCTGGACAAGCAATACGCGGCAATGGTGCACGCCTCCTCGGAGCGCCACTTGCACAACCAAAAAGCGCACGAGTTGCTGTTCGGGCGGATCAATCTGCGCAAGCACAAGTCGCTCGGCGCCTGGGACATCGAGTCCGGCTCCAGCGACGACGACGGAATGGGCCGCTGCACGCGGCAGCGGCGACACTCACAAATGCGGCTACCTCCGTCCAGCGCCTCGTCGGCACTGGACATGGTCAGCGAGGCCGGACAGCTCGCCAGAAAAGAACGTAACGCCCGGCGCCGCAAGAGCGAAAGCGACGCACTCAAGCAAGCCAACATCCAGCGAGCAGACATGCTGCGTCGTCGAGTGCTGCTACGGAAGCTCGAGGAGGAGATTGCTGGCACGGTCAAGGCGAACGAGGAAGCTCAAGCGGCGGCGACGTCGGGCAATTCCAACTCAGCTATAGCTAACGTTCGACGGCTCTCGAACAACGCGCTCGATCTGAGCGACGACCGGCTCAAGATGTTGCAGGAGCATCCGGCCGACTGCGTCGAGGAGCTCACCGTTCTCGCACGAGCACAATCGCCGACGGCTTCAACAACTCTCATGGATAATGCCACCATGACGAAGGGCAAGATGGAAACTGTACCGGACCTCCATGAAGTGAAGCGAGCGTTGAAAGTCCTGCACGACGTGCTGAGCTTCTACCTGTCGGTGGATCACCGTGACATGAACAAGCTCACGGTGTTTTGCAACTCCCTTCTGCAGCACGACGGTCTCAACCGACTACGTGCCTTCGAAGCGTCACGAGATCAGGACGTGCGAGCACTGTCGAACTCCATTATCGAGAAGGCTGTGCCTGCCATTTGGCACTAAGGGCGAGAGCACTTTTACTCCATCTATCTATGAACCTCCGCTTCCGACCCCTGTAGAACTCCACCAGTAGAACCCTGATCCAGTAAGTAAGTAAATGGCCCCCCGTCGGAAGCTTGCAAGCTTAAATGATGAACTAATACTTATTCAAGCATTGCCAATGACATTTTAGATGACTCTCATATTTCAATTGTAGTCAACTATTTCTTCTGGAACGACGCCGCGATCTCGCTCAACGAACTGGACAATACCGTCCTAAGCACGAGGCGGGAGATGGATCCACCACAGAGCAGCACGCTGCCGACAGTGGACGGTGTGAGCTTGGAGTTCCAGAGGATGAGCGTCTTGGGCTGCGAGGGGGGCGCCGTGCTGTCCGCCACGAACTGTACGAGCGCCACGTGTTCGCTCAGCAGCAGCGGGCCACTTTTCTTGATACTGTAGCGAACGGTGGGGATCCGATCTGAGCTGTTGGGCGGCCCCGCCGAGACGATCTGCTCCTCGACTCCGAGCGAGACGAGACGGCGGTGACCCACGAGTCCGCGACCTTCGCCGGGCTTCAGCGTCGAGCCGCGGCCGACCCACTCCATGCGCAGCCATGCGTCATAAGCGTCATCTACCGAAGCATTGACGAGTTGCTTCAGTGCCAACTCCTGTCCATCGCTGTCCTCGTACGCCTCGAAGCCAGCGACATCGACATATCGATCCGCCATGATGACGATGATTGTCAGAGAATGGAACGAAAGAGCGGGGATTGGTTGAAATGAATGAATCGGATGAAGCGGTTGGCAGTTATTTCGAAGTTGAAGGATGTATCAAAACTTTTGATTGAAAAGATCGTTTGGTCTTATTTTGGCGAATGAAATGAAAGTATCTGTAACGTTTCCACGGAGCGCCACATGCGTAGCGAATGTCACGAGTGGCGCCAGCGGGATGCGGGATGATGATTTACTACAGTGCAACAAGATTTAACGACAAGGCCAAGAACTGTATTTACCCGTCAGAAATGGCGCCATGTAGCTCTATTCCAGGTGCCGGTCCGCTCTGGTAGCAGCATTTCTTTCCAATGTGCTGAGGAACCCCTGCAGCGCCGAGCGCAGAATGAATTTGGCGAATCCACCACAGCAGAGCAGGTATCCCAACGTTGACGGTTCCATCTTAAGCGACCAGATCACGAGCGTCGCTGGTGTACTCTCCGGAGACGCCGCGACGTCCACGAACTGCACGAAGGCGAGGTGGTCCTGGATCGGGAACAGCCCGAACTTGTTAATCTTGTAACAGATCGATGGGATCTTTGAATGATTTCGTCGAGCTGCAGCAAGACTCGGTCGCCCTCCATCGCTGTCCACGGGATCATCGATGGGCATCCCGGCGGATAGGATCTCCTCTTCAATGCCCAGCGGGGCGCCCCGTACATGACCGACGTAGCCTCGACCTACTCCGACGTGCAGCTCCGAGCCCCCAGCCAACCATACTTCCTCCAGCCATGCGTCAAACACTTCGGAGGGAGTGCCGACGACGCACTCAGACACCACCAACTCCTGACCTTTGTAGCGCTGGTAGTCCTTGAACGCCTGCGCATCCGCGTATCGCGTCGGGTCCAAGTGATTGCGACGCATTCTCCTCGTCAAGTGGCAAAAGTTGAACTCATTTGTTGATCGGATATTTAGCCAATAGAAATGACTGTCTAGATGTTTGCTTTGCAGCCTTCTTGGCAAGCGATCGTAGGAATGTCTTCAACGCCATGCGGAAAACTAGGCGGATTAAGCCACCGCAATGTAGCCAGTTGCACGCGCTCGACATCTCCGTCTTCACCGTCCAGACCACGAGTGGCGTTTGGGGTTTGCTTGTCATATTTGCAACCTCTACGATCGTCGCTGCATCGATAAAGCGCACCATAGCAAGATGACTTTGCAGCTGGAATGGACCAGGTTTGCGAACTCGGTAGCAGATCGATGGGATCTTGAGACTCGCGCTCTGATCTCCGAAGGGATCTTCGGGTAGCCCCGCCGATAGGATCTCCTCCTCCACATGTAGCGGCACGCGACGCACGCTTCCGATGTATCCTTGCCCGACACCTTCGTGCACTTGGTCCCCGCCAGCGAGCCAGACGTCATGAATCCACGGGTCAAAAATCTCAGAGGGTGCTCCCATCACCAGCTCGGAGACCTCGAACTCCTGGCCAACATGGTTGTCGTACGCTTCCAACCCGAGGGCATCGACATAGCGATCAGAAGGAGGCATCTCGGATGTCTTCATCAAGTGTGACCCGCAGCCAATAAGATTGTGGTACACTTCCTATCGTTCAGTCTTTCCAATAGGGACACTGAGCAGTGAAAGCTCCACCGAGCGGCAGATCACTTGCGAGCTATTGTTCTATTGTTATTTAGACTTACAACGTCATTCTGGCCTTTACTATCGGTGTTTCCCTGCGCAATTTTTGATCGACTTGGTTATCGTGGCACTGATTCACGACATTCATATAAATTACAGCGTTTCCTTGAAGGCGTTGCGCCGGCGGCTGGCGTAGATGACCCCAATGACGGTGAGGAAGAGCGTGACGACAGCCACTGCAATGCCGCAAACGATCCAGCTATCAGGTGACATTCCAACGAACTCAACTGCGCCTCCTCCATCAACGGCCGTGTGTGCAGCACCAGCTATTGCTCCGGTAGGAATCACAGAGAAAACACTGAGCCCGCAGTTAATCTTCGAGTCCATCGCGAGCCTCAGAAATCCTTTCTCTCCCCACGATGCGCCGTACGAGTTCTTGAGAATCCAGTAGTCCGTCGTACCGTCCGAGCCATAGCCGACGAGCACGACGGCGTGGTTTATATCTCCGCTAGACGCGAAGTCTCCATCGTTCGGGCACGTGTAAATACCGCCCTTGTACGCATCAAAAGAGCCGCCGGAGTTGATGGCCACCGAGATAGGCTGTTGCTGCAATGCCAATTTGAGTAACTCGGTTGAGTCGCTGCTCTCGTCGCACGAAGGCCCCGCGACTTGCTCCCAACCAGAAATGCTAGCAGCAGCGATATCTGTCGATGAGTTATCGCAAGCGTTTGCTAGAGTAGCAGCAGACGCCTGTGATGTATCCTCTTCGTTGTACGGTAGGTCTAGTTGGCTCAGTAGCGACCAATGCAATTGCGCTGCGTCGGCGAAGGCAGCGTGGGTCATACCTCCGTTACAGGCATTGTTCCTGGACCCCCATATCATCTTCGTTAGCAACCAAGAAGATCCATCTACGCCCCCATCAGCCCAGCAGTAGTCAAACGTAGCTGTCATCTCCCTAGAGCTGCATTCCAAGAACTGCTGTGGAGACAACGACCGAGGCGTCGTTCCTGCATTCACCACCACTGCCGTCTCGATGGCATCAGCCGCAGCGAAGGCCCAACAACTACCACACTGGTTCTGACTTTTGACACCGGTGCAAATGCTTTGGTTCTGGGGATTGTCCGTCGAGCACCAATCCAGCGTCTCGCGCAAACTGAGCGCTGCGTTGGCGAGTCTGCGTTGTTCTGTCAGTCTGCGTTGCTGTTGACGCCGCGCCGCTTGAAGCTCCTGTTGTACAAAGTCCGCAGGTGACAACATCCGACTACCGTCATGGTACAAATGCCGTGAGTTGACGCCCATAGCGTACGAAAAGGCCCAGTCCCGGCCGGCGGCGTGCTGGTGCATTTGCTCCAGGTAGTCCACGTGGGTCTCCATCCTGCGCCGAAACTCGCTCGGGCCTGCATCCATACCTTCCTCCTGCAGAAATTGAGTCACCATCGTGTCCGAGGACACTGGGATACCGTCCCGGTCTGCCCACAGACAGCGCGCATCGTCGCAGCTCAGCAGCGTACCAAAGGTGGAAGGATCTTGCGCCTGCGTCATCGACGAAGCGACGGCGGCCGTCAACGCGAGCAACGTGGTCCAAGCCGGTGCCATATTCAGTTGCAGTTGCTCAATTAGTCCACTGGCAACTAGTAGGTGGCAAACCACTTGGGTGAAGCCGGAAATGGCAGATGTGGGAATAAGTGATTGTTGCCTTGAGCGTTTGATTGCGGCAAATTTAGGGTACGACCATACAAACTTCAAGATGTTGTGAGTCAGCCGATTGGGCAGTTTACCGGCACCTACGAGCTATGATGGACTTTACCGAGCAGCCCTCAAAAGTCAGCAGTTGCTTTCAACCACAGTGACCGTGGCCACCATGGTGACTTGACGTTGACTGGCGTATTATGGGCGTTGCGGGACTTGGGGCACTTGTTGAACCATCCCACGCCATGGGACATTGCTGGTTGGGCAAAGTTGAAATGGTCGTCTGCAACGTTGCACGCGGTGGCGAGAGACTCTGGATTCTCAGCCACGTACCAGCCTGGTTATGGAATTGAAATAGGGTGCCGGCGCTGCTCTGACTCGCTTCACATCCTTTACTTTTTGTGTTTGCTGTAGTCGGCGCTCGTCAAGGTCAAGGTTCACTGCATTTGCCCTTTCGCACTGGAGCTCATATTCACAAGGTGGTATATTATCAAACAATACACGCGTCAACTTCGCTTGCGGTCTAATGCCCATTCTGGGCATTCGTGGGAGTCCGGGCCGCGTACATGGCCGAGTTCTGCTTGCGGATTACCTTCAGCTTCCGCTGCGACACCCCAATACCGATCGCCGTCGTAACCAGCGTGAAAATGGTGGTCGCGGCTGCAACGCCGATCCACGCCGTTGGGCTGAGACCCACGAAAATCTTGTCTCCACCGCTGTCAACAGTCGTGCTCGCTTGGGCACCGGCCTTCGCACCGGTAGGAATAACGGGGAACACGTTCAAGCCGCAGTTAATCTTGGCGTCCGCTACCAGTTTCATGAAGCCGCTGTCGCCCCATGAGCTGCCGTACGAATTCTTGAGGATCCAATAATCACCGACCGTCGAATCCGTGCCGTAGCCCACCAGCAGCAGAGCGTGGTTCAGGTCGTTCTTGGAGGCCATTTCGCCATTGTTAGGGCAGTTATAGAACCCGCCAGCGTACTCGCCAAAGCCGCCATTTGAGGTGATAGCAACGGCAATCGGTTGCTTTTCCAGCGCAGACCGGAGCAATAAAGTGCAGTTGTTCGAGGCAGTGCAGTCGCCACCTACGATCTGCTCCCAACCAGTAATGCTCGCGGCTGCTTGATCCGCACTGACGGTGCACATTGAGGACAAGTTCGTCGCCGATGAGCTTCCAGAATTCGAGTCGTCGTACGGCATCGTAAGTTCAGTCACCAGACCCCAGCCATTTTGAGCCGCATCCATGAAGGCACCGTGAGTCATGCCGCCATTGCACCCGTCGTTTTGTGACTCCCACTTGATCTCTGTCTGCATCCAGCTTGCACCGGCCACCCCGCTGTCCGAAGCCCAGCAATACTCAAATGTTTGAGTAGTTTGCAACGAACTGCACGTAAGAAACTGCTGAGGAGATAGGGACACGGCTGCTGAGGTATTTTCCGCGATCACCACGGCAGTCTCGATCGCGTCTGCAGCGACGAATGACCAACAGCTTCCACAGCTCTTTTGACTTTTCACAGGTGAGCACACGCTGTGGCCCACCGAGTTGTCCTTGTCGCACCAGTTCCAGTATTCTGAGCTCCCTGAACTTGAGATCGTGCTGCTGTTGGTGCTGTTTGCTTCCTGTAGACGACGTGAATGCGCGGAGATCAACTCCTGGTCTACGAACTGGTCGGGTGCCAACTTGCGAATAGACGACGAGGTCAAGTGGCGCTCGTTCACGCCCATGTGATACGAGAACTCGTGACCTACGCTGTTAGCGTACATGTGCACATCTGCATTAACGCAAGAATAACCCGCTGTTAGTATACCGATTGCGTGCCGATGAACGTTTGGGTCGAGGAAAAGTTGTTATTTCACCTTCGATATACGCCATGTGCTCCTGTAGGTTGCGCTCATACGATTCTCTGTCGCTGTAAGCGACATCGTTCCGCTCGATGAAAAGCTCGCGTAGCGATCGCGAATCAACGACTTGGCCATTCTCTCCGGCCCATAGGCACGACGAGTCTGCAGAACGAACAGTAGGGCAGCCCACGAGAGTGCCTAGTGATCGGTCCGTGGTCTGAACGGCAGCGCCGCTAGCGAGTGCCGTTGAGAGAGCGAAAGTGATTGCTCGAAGGTGCATGCCCGCTTGAGTCCGTGGGGGGCAAATCGAACTGTGGGTGGGAGACGAAAGTCCGTTGTTTGTGAACTCGTAAAGGCTGGCCAGGTGTTGTTGAGAAAAGCTAGGTGATGGTGTTGCAGGAACTTCTGTACCTACAATTTTTAATCGTACAGATCTCTTGCTTCAGAGTCAGTGGCGACAGGAGAGGGTTTCGGTGTCTGTCGTACAGCATTTCAAGAATTCAGCTCTGGGGACGAACAGGAAAAATTCTTCGGGGGGGGGGGGGGGTATTATCCATGATAGAGTGAAGCTCCTCGAATGGTTCGTATTTTAAAGCAGAACTTACATTACCGTGAAGTAAGCGCCGTCGCCAGCGGGTCTTCTCCAATGCTCACATTGATTTATTTTATTGTTTCTGGTGAATATGAAGCTACAGGAGTCAAAAAGGCGCTGGGAGTGACAGTGTGTCCGTAGCGTGCGGATCACTTAGCTCATCCAGACACCCTGGTTAACGGGCCTAGTGCGCCACTGTCTGCTGGGTGTTCGCCGGGGCGCGGGCCGCGTACATGGCAGAGTTCTGCTTACGGATCGTCTTGAGCTTCCGCTGCGAAATGAGCATGCCAATGGCGGTCATCACAATCGTGAAAATAGTCGTCACAGCCGCGACAACAATCCAGGTTGTCGGACTGAGACCAACAAAGACCTTGTCACCGCCGCTATCAACGCTAGTGGTTGCCGCAGCACCGGCCGATGCACCCGTGGGGATGACGGGGAAGATGTTCAGACCGCAGTTGACCTTAGAGTCTGCTACAAGCTTCATGAAGCCACTAGCGCCCCAAGAGCTGCCATACGAGTTTTTGAGGATCCAGTAGTCGCCCTCCGAGGCGTCAGTGCCGTAGCCCACGAGCACAAGAGCGTGATTCACGTCGTCCTTTGAAGACAGATCGCCATCGTTTGGGCAACTGTAGAAGCCACCGGCGTAGTCACCGAACGGGTCCTCCGAGTTAATCGCCACAGCAATCGGCTGCCTCTCCAACGCAGTGCGGAGCAAGCTCGTGCAGTTGCTCGAAGCCGTGCAGTCCGTACCCACAACCTGTTCCCAGCCCGTAATGCTGGCAGCCGTCTCATTATCACTCACAGTGCACGATAACGACGCGTTGTTTAAAGATGTACTACCCGAGCCGGAGTCGTCGTACGGCATCGTAAGCTCCGTCACAAGGCCCCACGCATTCTGTGCCGCGTCGATGAAGGCACCGTGGGTCATGCCACCGTTACAGCCGTCGTTCTGCGACTCCCACTTGATCTCCGCCTCCATCCACGTAGCCCCGTTCACGCCGCTGTCTGACGCCCAGCAATAGTCGAAGGTCTGCGTCGTCTCCAGCGTACTACACGTCAGAAACTGCTGCGGAGAGAGCGACACGGCGGCCGACGCGTTTTCTGCAATGACGACAGCCGTCTCAATGGCGTCAGCAGCAGCGAAGGCCCAGCAACTGCCGCAGTTTTGCTGACTCTTGACGGACGAGCACACACTGTAGCCGAATGAGTTGTCCGAGTCGCACCAGTTCCAGTACTCGGAGCTGCCGGAGCTCGACACGGTGTTGGTGGTGGATGCTGTGCTGCCGCTGGCCTCCGCCTTAAGGCGGCGCGAGCGCGCTGACTTGGCCTCCTGGTCCACGAGCTGCTGCGGAGAGAGGCGACGCCTGGCAGACGACGTCAAGTGGCGCGCGTTCACGCCCATGTGGTACGAGAACTCGTGACCCACGCTGTTGGCGTACATCTGAACGTCCTCGATGTACGTCATGTGCGCCTGCAGGTTGCGGGTGAGTTTCTCGCGGTAATTAAAGGACACGAGGTTGCGCTGGACGAGCAGATCGCGCAGGGTCTTCGAATCGACGACCTCGCCATTCTCGCCCGCCCAGAGGCAGGGAGAGTCGGCCGAGCGCGCGGCGGGGCAGTCCACCAGAGCACCAAGAGAGCGCTCTGTGGTGCGAGCGGCCGAGGTGGAGGCGGCGGCCGTGAAGAGCGCCGCGATGAGGGTCGCCTGCACGTGCATGCTGCGAGTTGGATAGATGAGATTTTGGACCCCAAATGCTGTCTCTTTGTTAGTTGGACACAAGTTGGAAAAAAGCACTTTTCTGGGTTTTTTTGTCATGTTATCATTTGCACTGAGAACAGCCAACTAAAAGAGCGCATTTCTTATCTACTATGTAGTTAGGAAAAGGTTGGAATGCTGGCAATGCCAACCAATAGGTCATAGCATACTGCTGCCATGGATGCGAGTATTCTTCATCAGCTGAGTGCATTGCTGAGTCGCACGGGCGAGCAAGGGTAGGAGATACGAAAATCCAGGCTGTGGTCTCCGTTGGACAGACCTCATTCATACATTCACTGGGTTGCTGTTTGCGCTGTTTGAGTTGCTCTTATTTATCGCATTGGGAAGGTGCCATGAAGTCTGCGCTTCTGTGGTCGCCGAGGTGTTGGCAATGGTGACGCACTTGCAACAAGATTGGATCATGCACTCTATCGGCGGAATGACACGACGTTCCCGAACAGACCGGCCGCGACGACCAAGCTTATCGCCGCCAGGATCGCCACTATTGTGGACTTCCTCCACTTCGGACTAGCGGTCGTCTCTGACGCGGAAGCAAAACACGCTCCAAGTGGGTTCCTCTGTTCGACAAGCCGTGCTTGTTGGTCCGCTCCAGCAGATGCTCCATCGCCATCATGGCAGTCGCGCCAGCGGGCTTCACCCAAGCAGACCGATGTAGGCAGCAGCGATGCCATACTGGACATGCTGGCGTTTCGACCACCGCAGCGTCCACGACGAGCTTCGCGTCTTGCGACGCTCTCGTCCTGGGTGATTTTCCGTTCGCCATGATGAGTCCCACCAGCGAAACGAGGTTTCCGCCATGCACAGACTCTGTGCCACAGAGGCGATGAATCTCGATGCATGATGCACATTTCGCAGCAGATGCGGCTGCAAGCTGGGCAACAAAACCAAGCCCATTTCGCTGCACTTCCGTCGGTGCTGGCCGTTAAACGGGGTGTTTTGTGAGCCAACTATTATACTCGTGGTGTTTCGGCTGCGGGCAAAGACGGTCAAGGAGCAGCAGACCTGATGTGCAGGCGTTGACGGCCCCTGACACCTCAGCTGGTCTCCGTCATTCTCCGAATCGCAGCCTCTTTCAGCGCACGAGTCCCACTACGAGTTACTATCTAGACGACACTACTCTCCGATGGCGACCCAAGCAGGCGTGAAGGAGGAAGCTCCGCTCCAGGTGAAGACGGTGATCGAGCCGCAGTGGACACGCTTCCTCGCCGGTGGTGCAGCGTCGGCTACCGCTGAGGTGCTGACTCTGCCCATTGACATTACCAAGGTGCGGTTGCAGGCGCAGCGCTCTGGTCCCACAATGGGTGGCAAACCGGCGGTGCACTACAACGGCATGCTCCACGCTGCACAGACCATGATCAAGCACGAGGGCCCGGGTGCGCTCTGGAACGGCGCCACGCCCGCGCTACTGCGTCAAGTATCATACACAAGCATCTGCATGGTGCTCTACGAACCGCTGCGTAACTTCTTTGGTGCCAACGCGGCTCACGGCGCGAACGGCGAAGTTCCCTTCATCAACAAGTTCCTGGCCGGCGGTTGCGCCGGCGCCATCGGCATCAGCATCGCCAACCCGTACGTTGACAACGCTCTTCTTGATTTAGTATCCGCCCGACAGTGATTGATTCCTTTTGGTGTTGTAGTGTGGATGTCATCAAAGTACGGATGCAGGCGGACAGGTCGGGCAAGCTGTACCGTGGTGTCGGTGACGCGTTTAGTATGATCTACCAGCGGGAGGGCTTCCGCGGGTTTCTTCGTGGTATGCCGCCGAACATTCAGCGTGGCTTCATCGTGAACGCTGCTGAGCTGGGCACGTACGACCACAGCAAGGAGCTGCTGATCTCATCGGGACTGCTTAAGGAGGGCGTGCTCGCACATACTGGCGCGAGTTGTGTTGCTGGTTTCGCCGGTGCAGCCTCTTCCAACCCGTACGTTTGAGTTACTGCAGGTCGAACGCGTTGGTATCTGAACTTGTGTTTATTGTCATGATCATGTACAGGATCGACGTGGTGAAGACGCGCCTCATGAGCCAGCCGACGGACGCGAGCGGCAAGGGGCTCCACTACAAGGGCATGATGGACTGTGTGCGGAAGACTTTCCAAGAAGGTGGGGTGGGCGCCTTCTACAAGGGTTTCATCCCTAACTGGATGCGCAAGGCACCCTGGTGCGTAGTCTTCTTCGTCACGTACGAGAAGTACCGCGCCGCGTTGATTCCTAGCGAAGAGGAGCTGTAAATCGACCCCAGCAAGTGCTGCTGGGTTGAGGATAACAAACCTAGATGTCAACAAGAACGCAGATAGGAAAAAAAGACACATTGGTTGATCATACTTTTGAACGGCTATTATAGCAGCTTACTATAATGTGGGCTACGAGCTCATACAGAATCCACCGCTGCCACCGGCCCTCGCTGCCTGATAAATAAGAATACATTATCCTTTCTAATGAAGGCACAAGCGCGTCTCTCGTGGAGGCCACGGCAGGGGTGGCGTCGAGGAAGCTTCTCTTTCGCTTCCATCTGCATGAGACTTGACGTAAATCTCCTTTCTCCGGCCATCACTAGTCAGTGGGTGACTATCATACGCCACCTCGACCTTTTCCTTTCATCCGGTGAATAGTTACGTCATAAACCACGTTTAACACTTGAGCTCCTCGAAGTCGTGCATCTGCATGTACCACGTTGAGCGCGGCGGCGTGAGGTAGTGCAGGGTCGAGGCCCCGGGGGGCATATTCTCGACCAGCCTCTCACGCAGATCAATGTACTCATCCGTCTGTACGACGTTGATCTTCTCGTTGTCGGTCGGGATCGAGATCTTGCCGCTCTTGGGCAGCATGACAATGGGTAGACGCTCGAGGACACGGTCCTCTGTCGACCACCGGTCACGCGAGATCACGTGCACGTTGAGGGTGGAGAAGGATCCGTTCATGAATCTGTTGGAGATGGTGCTCTCCACTGAGGGCACCGAGACCTCCTCCTCCTCTTCCTCTTCAGAGCAGTAGTAGGCCGGACATGTGCGGCGACGATGAGTGTGGTGGGTGTTGATGTTCTTGGAGAACAGCGAGCGGCGGAAACGGTCGCGCTCCTGCCGTCGGTTCTCGAGCATCTCCTCACGCGACATACGCTGCTGATTGGTGTTATCACTGGCTGGAGCCACCTGGGCGCTGCTGTTGCCTCCTCCCAGGAAGCTTCCGTTGTTGCTGCTAACACTGCCTCGGCTGGTGCGGTTGAGCGCCTTGAGAAGCTTCTGCAGCGCCAGGAAGGTCTCGTCCACTTCCTCATCTTCGGCGGAGAGACTGGGGTCGTCCTCCTCGGACACGCTGCCGGTGTACGACGGCATCTTCTTGGACAATCGGGCCTCGTAGCTCGCCATCTTTTGTCTCAGTCTGATCTATTTCTCTGTGTGGGGTTTCTGCTTTTAGCTGCAGCGAAGATCTCCGGGTCATGTAGCAAATTACGATGTGAACGGCGATGGTCGGCAGGCAGCTCCGGTACGTGCGGTCCCGTGTCTACGCGAGACGTTGACGAGTGTGGCTTTCTCAGCGGCTGCCTCCTTGGTGGACAGCGAAAGCGATTCTGGGACGCAGACTGCTCGACTTCTGCGCTTCATAAACATGATTTGTTATCGCTTTTCGCAGGGTATCAGATGTGATAGGCCAAAAACTTCCTTCGATAATTTCGGAGAGCAGGCAGGCATGCTTGCCGTTGCCGAACTATTTTGTCCGCCGCCGCTAATGGTCACTACACTGTATGGCGTTAGCGTTGGGCGTCGTGCACGCTAATGGTCACTACAATGTATGGCGTTAGCGTTGGGCGTCGGGCAATGCAGGTCGTAGTGCAGCCAATACCATTTGATAGCCAGCGCATGCGAGCGGCGAGCGGAAAATGAAGATGATCCGCGGACGGAGGGTAGGGTTGAATCGAGATTAGCGTTGCATTGCTTGCTGTAAACTACCTTGACTATTTTATAATAGGGTGGCTTTGCTTGTAAGGCGGCGAGCGTTGGTAACATGCCGGTGTCGAGACCAACGCTGAACACGGCTCACGGTATCATGTGTGCCCACCGCCTCACTGAGTTTCAGGGATGCAGCCGCAACCGAGGCTGTCGCACTGCATTCGACAGCAATGTCCCCGAGCTCGCTGTCCATCAACAACGGAATGTTGAATGATCGTACTTTATCGTGAGCACCAATTGCTCGTAATCCATCTATTTTATGTGGACCACACAATCCAACTTCAACAAAAGCGCCCTTTGGCGCCGACGGGTCGATCCGGTCGCTGTACTCCCGTGAGCTGCATCTTTGCCGCTACGATGGCGGAGCTGCTGCTTCGCTGGCTTAATCATGAGCTGGAACTGTCCACGCACGTGACGGACGTGGAGTCGGACTTCGCCAGTGGCTACCTGTTAGGCGAGATCCTGCACCGTCTCAACCACCAGCACAACTTCGCTGACTTCATGCGCAGCTCCAGCGTCGACGCTAAAGTCCTCAACTTCTGCTTGTTGGAGCCGACGCTGCGCAACCTCAACGTCGAATTTGACGCCAATGTGGCTGTTGCCATTATGAACGAGAAGAAGGACGCCGCCGCTAATCTGCTCTACCAGATCAAGATGGCTTCTGCTCGAGTGGGCAGAGCTCCGGGCGTTTCTACCAAATCGCTGGAGCGGACAGGGGTCCTCCCTCTCCACAACACACCAGTGAAACTCGCAAAGCCAGTGTATGATTCAGAGAAGCATAAGCTGTTTGAACACTCCATTCGACGCCACGTGCGGTCGATGGCTTCGCTGCAGCAAGAAAAGTGTGTGTGGATTATGTTGGTTAGCAGTGTTTATAAGAGCTTTGACCGGGTTGTTGCTGTTGCAGGGACCAAATCGCGGACGAAACGAAGAAGCGAGGGGTCTATTTGGCGAGGATGGCGGAGCAGAGAGAGATCCTGGAGGCTACGAAGGCGGAGAGATTGCATCGCGCCTATATTCATAGCAGCTTCATCAAGGAGGCACTCGAAGAGACAGAATCGCCGGCATGGAGACTGGCGCTGCAGAAAAAGGGTTCACGCGAGCAGCGCCGGACTGTATTTTTCCAGCAGCTGATGAAGAATCGCGAAGATGCCGAGGTTCGTATGCCTTAGAAAGAGTATGCTGCACTTGTGTAAATAGTCTCTGACGGGATCTGCCGCAGGAAAATCTTACCTTCAGCCTCCGTCGAAAAGTTCAGAACGATCTCGACGGCTTTGATGTGCGTTGTGACTTCTTTTATTTATTTGCTTGCATCTCTTAAAAAGCTTACAAGAAATTATTTTCTCTCACAGACACCAGGTGGGTCGAAGGCTGTGGTAGCGGGTAGCAAGGTCTCTTCACGCAAGTCGGTTGGATATGGTCTTCGCTCACTTACGACAGCGCTCAATGCATCTTCCGAGAAGAACAAGTATTCGACTTTAAACCTGGCAGGATCATCGATGAACGAAAGGGAGCTCTATCATGCGAACGTGTTAGAAATGGAAAGCGCATCGGGCGTCATCAAGCAGCAAAGGATGCAACGCGAAAGGCGCAAGGAGATTTTATCTCGCAGGAGGAAGCGGTTTGTTCAAGAATGCGTGTGCACCCACTCGCGAATAGGAACCGCTAGAGTAGCGAGTATTTTGGAGGACGTGGTGCTTCGAGACACGAACAGTGAGAAGGACATACAAAGTGAAATGGATCGCATTCTCGTATACAAAGAGGTAGCTCTGGAAAACAGATCAATGCGAAATCAAGAGTACGTAAACCAGCAGGAGGTGGACTCCATGACAGCGATTGATCGAGATACTAGCTGTTATCACAACTTGCTGCTTCAATTTGAGGATGACAGCGAGATGCAGGGTATACAGCGAAATGACGTCCAGGTGTCCATTGAAGCAGCAGACCGTTTTCTCAGTGAGCAGATTTCCAGTGCCATCATGAAGGAAATGGTGAATTTCGTGTTGTTCATTGCTGGGAAACGGGAGGAAACGTTGCATTCCAGAGACCCTGCTGTGTTCCTGACTACGGAGACATGGAACGAGTACAAAATGACGTTTGCGAATGGCTGCGACCTCGAAATTAAGTCCCCGTGGCCTGCCTCAGGAGAGCCAAGTCAAACTGAATTACTGGATAGCCACGAGTTGGAGCAATATCTGTCGAGTTTCCAGCCATTTCATACCACACTCGATCAGCAGACCCCTTTGGCAACAATCAATGATGGATTTCTATTTCCTGGAGCGATGGAAGTCATGCACGACCGCTTTGTTCTTGGTGAAGAAATTAAGACGTTGCGGTGGATTTCTCGCTCCTTGTCCGTATTGGAGAAACAGGATCTTGACGATACCTGTGCTGCGTCAAACTTGTCTGACTCAGACCGACCTGCGGCGAGATCTCATCAGCAACTCCGAATCCTTATCTTTGGCCCTCCTTTTGCTGGGAAGGAGACACAAGCGAAGCTTCTTGGTGGATCGCATAACCTGGCCGTGTTATCTGTCCACGAGCTCATTCAAAGCGCTGTTCAAAATTCAAGTCAAATTGGTGACGAAGTGAATAATCTTCTCGTCAACGGGAAGGAATTTCCTCCGGAGCTTTACAGCCGCCTTGTGATCCAAGCTATAGGGGAGATTGAGGCACAAGGTTTTACCAATGTGACAAACAGTAAAGCTGGTTGGGTGATTTACGATCTGCCTGCAACAGCACGACATGACCAGACTTTGGAGGAGTATCTCACAGGATATAAGGACCCGGCAGATATTCCTTCTCCTTATGATTTTGAATCCGCCATTGCTCCTGGTCGCAGCAAGCCTCCGTTGTCTCCGACTTTCCTTCACGGTAAATCCGGAGTAGATCTGGTTTTCCATATTGACTGTCCTGTTGGCACGGTTATGGACCGATGCTTGGGTAGAGTTGAGGATGGCGCGACAGGAGACCAGCATCATTTAATGTTCGATCCACCACCGGACGATTCGACTGTACGGCATCGTCTGCAGCATGTGAACCCAAGCGCGTACTCAAGTGAACTTCTGTCACTGCACTGTTGGGCGAGCGATGGATTCATGCACGATCACAAGGCTTGGTATGCTAAATTCCAGACACTGCATGAGCCTTCAGACGCCGGGATGACTGTAGACGAAGTGCATGAAGCAGTTGCGAGTGTTGTGAATCGTTTACTGAGCAAGAAACAAGATGAAGCGGAGTTGAAGCAGCTTCAGCAAGAGGCGGGTGAGCTGGTTATCATGTCAACTGAGGAGGAAAGACAACGACGTCTGGACACTTTCGAATCGGAACTTGATGAGGCTAAGGTAGCTGTGATTAAAATTGAGGTATCCATGGCCGAGGCGGAGGAAGCAAAGGCAAAGAAAGAGGAGATGGCGGAGCTTCGACAGAAGTTAGAGGAGACTCAGCGTCACCTCGATGGTGTCATGGGCGCTGTAAAGAGATGGATGGAACAAGAGTTATCGAGTCGTCCTGTTCCGAGCAGTAAATACTCTGGAGAGTTGGTACCAACAACTGCCCAAGCGCTGGCGGCCTTGTGGGATGAAATGGAAACAGAATACATATCTACCATGAAGACAAGTTTTGCACAGCTACGGGAGCAGCGACATCGGGTGACCGATCGCGCGCAACTAATGACAAGCGAGTTTTGTGAGTTCGTACGCCGTCCCGACCGGAAGCAAGACATCGTTAATGAATTCCAACACCAATTCAACGAGGTGGTTGACGAAATGCGCTTCGACGATCTGACAAAGCTAGAGCTACACGCTCGTGCAGATACACTGCACGATGAATTGGGATCTCTCATCGATACTAAAGTCGCAGAGAACGACGAGGAGCTCAGTAGTCTGGTTGGTGACGAATGGACTGAAGACACGTACCAGCAGGTCGCTGCGGTTTATCAAATGGCGCTCCAGGCAGAATGCGATCGCTTCCGGGCGTCTATTCAAATTCTAGTAAATGGACATTACGCTGCGAGTAGCGATTGCTCTCAACTCAGTAGTATTGTGGAGATTTGGCAGTCTCATCAATCGCGCTTGGAGCAGGTGTGCAGAGTTTATCGTGACCCGGCGAACGAAACTCCGGTAGAATCTGTGCCAACGTCCGTCGTGGCAGGGAAAGCTGCCCCGAAAGGAAAAGCGAAGGCACCAGCTCCTGCCGTTGTGGCTCCAACCAACGTGGCTGCAACTAGTGAAGATGCACTGGCAGAATCTCTGACTGTGACTGAGCTATTGGCTGAGTACACTCACGTTCTTCAGCGATGTGGTTCGTGGATGGAAGCAATTGCTCCAATTGCCAACGATGCAACTCAAAAAGTTGCAGAATTTGGTGAAGATGCAAACCAGCAGGTTGACCGGGATTTCTGCAAAGTGAATTTGCTGAATGGGATCAAGTATGAGCACGATCTAATGGAGCGACGGGTACGGTTCCTACAGGAAGCTACCGAGAAATCCTGTGATGAAATCACACGGTCAATGCGTTCCATCGAGATCACTTTGCGAGACTTTTCAGAGGATCGGAGAATTCGAGAACAAGTGGCTGTGGCTGCAGTGATCGAGTATATTCGTGTCGCAATTGAGGGTGAAGTCGCTCTTCCATCCTTTATTGATGTCAGCGTACGTGTCCTCGTTATCACTCATTGAGTTTGCTTCACATTAATTAATCGTTTTGTTTTTGCCCGCAGCCTGAATTCATCGAGCGGTTTCCAACAACAGTGCAATTGCGTGAAGACACACTGGTGCGTGTCGATTGTGGTAGACGTTTGCTGCCTCGAGCTCCTCCGGATACACCGCCTATTGTTGAAGAATCCCACGAGCTGCTTCTCAACCCTCGTCAATGCGATAGTCTTCGGGATACTTTAGTCTCTCTGACCCTCGACAACTCTGTGCTCGTTCCTCTCATCACTGTAGTGGAGACGATGACAGCTTTGACATCTCTACCCGATGCGCTTCCTCACGTTTGGCGTCGATGTCCCGAACACGTCATCGCTGAGGTAAAAGCCTCAATACTCGCGCCTTACCTGGAATGATCACTAACTCACATTTCCTCCTCATTGTCCATGACAGATCGGTGCAAACTTCACTATAAAACACTCTGGGCTCGTCGATATTGCAGCTTTACTCACCGCCATGAGCACTCGAGACGACCTGCTCCATCAGTTCCTACAAGACGAGGCTCGAGAACAACTTGAACTACAAGAGCAAGAGCGTGAGCTTCTACAGCAGCAAGAGACCGCGAATAACGAGCCTACAGCCACAGAATTAGCAGCAGAACGCTAACCAATTAGGTCCACAACACACTCGTGTATTCCTCCCTCATCACCTTCTCTCCTGTCTCTATATCTTAGAGGATGACGGGGTCCTCGCCCACTTCCGTGACAAAGTCGTGTTCCTCGCCCATGAAGATCTTGAGCTTCTTGTCCTGCAGCGCGCGCATGCGGTTGCGCGGCAGCATGCCGTACACGGCCTTGCGCAGCACCTCCTCGGGCTTGCGCTCGAACATCTCCTTGGCCGTGCGCTGCTTGAGGCCGCCCGGGTGGCCCGTGTGCCAGCGATATAACTTATTGTTCCACTTGTTGCCCGTGAGCACAATGTCCTTGGCGTTAATCACCACCACGTAGTCGCCGCAGTCGACGTTGGGCGCGTACGTGGGCTTGTGCTTGCCGCGCAAAATGGGCGCCAGCTGCGACGCCAGACGACCTAGTACCTGCCCTTTGGCGTCCACCACGTGCCACGCCACCTTGGAGGCCTGCGCGATCTTGCTCATGCTTGCCTGGTAGTCGCTCTTCCCAGCCGCAGAATGCTCGCAATGATGCCCACCCGTCCAGGCGTCCGATTATTAGCGTTTCTTACGTTAATTTGTGTAAAATACGCTAGTTTTTGTAAAACCAACGTTTCTTTGAAACCTACATGTACATGTGATTATTGACACCGCATCCATGGGCCGGTACACGAGTGTGCAGACCTTCAGCGACCAGGACGCGCAGGGGGCCGCTGTGGCCTATACTGCTCCGTCTAGCGCTACAGAGTCTTCTGCTACTGACGCCAAGGACAGAAACCTCAACGTCAACCGCGTGGACAATGTGTCCGGCAGCTCCGCGGGCGCCGGCAGCGGCGACTTCCACACGTACCGCGCGTCCAGGAGACGGTAAGAAGGCGTCGTTTACTTGAATGGGGGTGCTTTAGGCTGACATGCTTATGAACAGAGAGATGGAACGTGTGGCAGCCATGGAGCAGCGCTACAAGGAGAACAAGGAGCAGCGAGAGTTCGAGGACAAGCGTAAACGCAACGCCGAGGAGTTCGAGGCTAAAATGCACAAGCGCGCGGAGAAGCGGCGCCGACGCAAAGAGCGAGCCAAGGCGAGGGCTCTGGATGAAGAAGATGAGGAGAAGACTGTAGACAAGAAGGAGAAGGTACCAGAGACGCCTGGAGGTGTCCCAGAGATCCCTAACGACGGCAGCTTCTTGGAAAAGATGCTGGCTTTGCAGAAGGAGGCGGAGAAGAAGGAAGAGAAATGAACTGAGCGTCTGGATGAATTTCCGTGTGTATTCAGTTTGTTACATGCATCTTTCTCGTTCTTTTCCTAATGGTTGTTGGCACGTACATACAACAGGTACTAATTGTCGTCCTGGAAGATGAGCGCGACGCCACGCAACACCCACTTGGCACTGCCGCAGTCGGTCGGCAGCGTTGCCAAGAAAATGTACGTGTGGCCACGGAAGCGTGTGAGGTACACTGGGCACTCGTAGATGTTGGGGTCGTGACGCAGGTAGCCCACAGAAGAAGGTTCCCACGTTGGGGACGTGGTCACGGCCTTGACGTAGATGACAGGCATACTCCAGAGCAGCTCCTTGGGGTTACTATCCAGCAGGGTGCCGCCACACTCTGTAGGCGGCGTTGCACCTACTGGGTAGCGTTCGTTGATCTCGTCCAGCGTGCTCCATCGCGCACCCTCCAAGATCAATCCATGCACGAACACGCCGTCGTCCGGGTAGCACGAGACGGTTGAAGGGTCTTGGATCGTGGTCACGTGCGTCTCCACTGTCATCTGGTTAAGTGGCATGAATCGCTTACGAGAAGTGACTTGCAGACACGCCGTCGTGTAGGCTGTGGGGTTGAAGAGACCCGGTAACCACATCGAGAACGGAGTGACAAAGCAGTTTCCACCTCCTCCGGTGGTGTCTCCAGCCCACATGACAAGCTGCTCGTAACGCTTCACCATGTCCGCGAACCAGCCACTCAGCGACTTTGTCGACGGCCAAGCTTTCTTCTCCCACTTACACTGCGAGAACGGGTTGCGTCCCGGCACCTCGTTCAGCGACATTGCTGTTGCCAAGTCCTCCATGGCTTGTGACATATTGAGCTGCCCATTCAAACCTTTCTTGAGATCGCCAAGAGATAACCGGATCTCCTGTAGTAGGACGTTCATGCGGCTGCACTCTTGCAAGGCCACCACGACGAAAGGACCGTGCTCTTCAGTCAAGTGAGGCGTTGCGGCTTCAACCACGTCCAGCATGTTGAAGAACTCGGGACAGCGCGACTCCAAGTCGTCGATGGATGCACGCAATGCTGCCGTCTTGTCGCCACCTCCTTCGTCTCCACCACCGCCACCACCAGCTCCTCCGCCGATAGTCACGATCGTGTAGCAAAGAGTCTCGCACGTCGTAGTAAGGTAGCCGATTTCAGCATTCGGGTGAAGACCAAAGAGCGGTGGGGCCTCGGGAACCATGTTCTTCTCGATGTAGTTCGCGTAGTCGGCAAACGAGAACTCTTGTGGGTTCGGAGACTTGAAACCTGGGCCGAGTTCCATGCCGTTAAGAAGCCCCGGATCGATGAGAACTGCCAGGTACGTATTGTTGGTACGACGATCCCAGGCGTCCGTGATGTGGCCACCATACATGATCTCACCGAACAGATAGCGCAGATCATCCCACGGAACGGAGACGTTGTTGTCCAGGTACGAATGCAGGATATTGGCACAAATCGTGAGGTCTCCTGTGTTGAAGCTGTAGGCTCGACTCCATCCTTGTTGTCCAAATCGTCGTCGTCCCAACACAATCGCGTGGAACCAACAGAGCGCGAACAAACAAGCCTTGAACTCGGCCGGTTTAGTGCAAGCCAGTACCTTGTCTTCACCGAAGTTGGCCCAGGCACGACGTAGGTTCGACTGGATATCGGACGGTGCTTCATTAGCCACCTTGATGCAGCTCTGAAGCAGCGACTCAGGAATATTCAACATGTCAGGCAGCGGAGGTGGCTCAGCCGAGATAAAGCATCGGAAGAGATCGTGTGCACCTTCAGTGGCCACCTCTTCCAGCTGCCGTTCTAGTGTTGGTAACCAGGACTGCATCAAGTGGACATTCTGCAGGATGATCCATCCACCTTCTGTGCTCAATCGCTTCAATGCGTCACCTGCGTACGCTTCCTGGCCTTGCCCCATAGAAATGTTAATGAAGTTGTTGTTCTCCAGACTCACTCCGTTCGCTTTTCCCAGTGTCTCTACCCATGGAGTCGGATCCACACCAGGGAACAGCACGAAAAAGATCGGGATACTCGAATTCGTCTCTGCGTACGTCGCTTCCATGTTAAACGGTGGCTGGGTCACGTACTCTTCACCCAATGATTCGAGAATGAAGGTTCGCAACGCGTTCGTCACTCGATCAGGTCGCATGGCTCGCAGCAGTATCAATCGTTGGAACGCTGTCAACTTGATAAAGTCTCCGGGAACTTTCTGTCGCTCGGCGTCTTCAGTAGCAAACCACTTTCGCCACTCGTCCGGGTCGTTTTGAATGGCATCTCCCAGTCCTTGGAATGCCTTTAGACTCTCAAGTGCTTTCAGTTTAGCCCAGATGGCTGCGGGGAGCCATTCCGAAGCCGAGCCCGCGTTACCTGCATCCGGATGGGCCTTGCTAATAAGGAAATACTCGACTTCAGAATCGTTCAGCAAGCCATCTTTCAGCAGAATCTTCAGACACAGCATCGTAGCGACTGTCAGTTTGTTGCGCTCGAAGAGTCCACGACGAACGTAGTTGTAAACGCACGAAGTGATACTGTCCATAAGCACCTGGCAACGTTCCTTCATCTCCTCATCTGTTAGATCTGGGACGGCAGGTTCAGTCTCTTCAGCTTCTTCTTCACCGGCTTCACCACTTTCGCCACCTTCTGTTGGAGTCTCTGCTGCAGACGCAGCGTCACCTTCTGTACCTCCATCGGCTTCGTTGGCGACGAGATATTTTGCTGGCGGAGCGCGATAGATACCAGACAAGAAGACCTGCTGGAACGACGCAAGCGAGTAGATGTAGTACGAATGGACCTTGCTGATGTCGTTCATAAGGAAGAAGAGCAATGAGCCTCGCGCGGCGATACTGCGGTACTTTTCACTCGTAATGTTCACCGACTCTTGCGTCTTCTTCGCAGCCTCCATGTTGTTCTGCGTACGCTGCGCTTTGTGCTTCGTGTCGCTCAGAATCTGAATAAGAGGTTGGTTGTTCGTGATATCATCGTCGGCACTTGCCAGGTAGAACAGGATATCATCTTCCAGCTTTTTCAACTCGATTTTACCGTTGTTCTGCTCCTGAATCAACTTTTCACGCTTAATAGCGAGGTCCTGACGTTCCTTGGAGACGGTAAGATTGAGTAATTGATCCTCCAGTCCGAGCATTGTGACTGTAAAGTTCACAATAGTACATTCAGCTTGGATCTCAGGCGGATAGTGTGGGTTACCCAGCTTCGTGTGCAGGTACAAGTGGAAGTTGTCGTTGTAGGGCACAGATGCGTCACCTATTTGAATCTCGTATCGAGCACCACGTCGCGAAGTTGAGCGCTGGATCACTGGAGCCAGGATGGGATCGATCTTCTCGCCCAGATTCTCGATCAGGAACGCGCCATCGGTACCAATAGCCGTCTTGAGACGTTCGATCCACATTTTCTGACCCACTCGCACAATAATGAGGTTGTTATGTGCTTCCATCTCACGAATCCACGCAATAGCTTGCAGCTGCGGGTCGACGATAAGCGGTCGTCGTCCCATAGACACCGTGGTCACCACAATGGCGCCATTCTCGGTTGAAACGCGGTCGGATGGCAGCTTTTGCGTGTTCCACTGAGCAATCTGCGCGTCGTCCGTTAGAATGAGTAGCGGGTTGGCTTCTTCGGACATGGCAATGCTCTCGCCACCGGCAGCAGTCCGCAGGTATGGCACCCAGTGTTTGTTGATCAGTTCGTCACGGAATGGCTTGGTGAATGGACCAATGTATGAGATGAAGGCCGATGCAAGCAACACGTCGCCCACCAGCAAGTCCTTCTCCTTCTGAAGCTGCAATACGTTGATACCCCATCGGACGTTCTCGCTTGATAGATCGTTGGTCAAAGTGCCTGCAAGTTTCATCTTGCGGTTGCCAGTTTCCACAGCGTTGATGGCGTCTTCCTTCTCCTTCTCGGCTGCAGCGGCTTCGGCTAGTAACTTGTCGAGTTTGGCCTGTAGATCGGCCACGAGCGCTGTCACTTCGGACAGACGAGCATTTGCAGCCTCCAACTCGAGATTTGCAGCAGCCAAGGCCTGACGTTTAGGCTCCACAGTAATCACAATATCGTAGTACATGACGATGTTGATCACCCAGGAACACAACCCGGCAGCGGCCTTGTTCTTCGTAAGGATCGTGTCGTAGTTGAAGTGCTCCATCTCCAAGAACACGCGCACCTCTTTCCAGTTCATGGGAGGGACTTTGCCGTCGTCCACCACTTGCTTGAATCCAACTAAGTATTCGATGTACTCGGGGATGTTACCAAGAAGCTGCTTCTTGACTGTATCCCACTTGACATCCTTCACTTTACCGGTCTTGGTGACCTGTACGTTCGGATGCACGCCAGCTAGCAGCACCATCGTGGCTGAGAAGACATCGTCTACACCGGCAGGAGGCTTCGACATGGTCTTACACTCGCCCAGATCTTTCTTGTTCAACGAATCCAGTGCAGCCATAGCCTGTTCGACCGCAGGCTCAGCCTTTGCGAGATCCTCCTGTGTCGATCTCTGCTTCTCCGTGACTTCTGTCTGGATGATGGCGCACTTTGCAGCTTCGTCGCCAGCTTTCTTGCTTTCTGTTTCCACGTTGGCCTTCTCTTTGTTAACCGCCTCGGCGATACCAGACGCCACCGCTTTCTTGTCTTCAGCAGCCTCCAGAATTACTTTGAGCTCCACTTCAAGTCGTGACACGGTATCTCCCGTTTCTTTGAGTTTTTGCAAGCCTTTCTCTAAGCGATCGATGGCTGCAGCATACTCCTCCACTTTCTTGCGCAGAATCTTCTTGTACAGTTGAAGTAACTCCAGATACGACTTCGGTGTCGTGTATACGTGGCGGCGTTCGACCTGGAAGAACCGCTCGGCACAGATATTCACCGACTGGAACGAGAACGGCATAAACTTCTCGATACCTGCGCGTGATTCTTCTGATCCAAGTAAGTCTCCAATCTCCTTTAGCTTTTCGCGGCCGACAGACAGCAGAGCTTCCTTGGGCCATGGCTGGAACCAATCGATAACCGTGCAGTTGACAAGTGCAGGGAACTTCCGAGCACGGTTACGGAAGTCATCGCCGACAGGAGAGAAGCATAGACACAAGTGGAGACGCTTACGGATCTCGGCTTGGAAGAACTTGATGACTTCCTTCCTGTCTTTTGTACCAGCCACAGGCGACAGTAAGTTGACGATATTGTCCATATCTTCCATGGCGAACAGATCTGGAATCTCTCCAGAAGCCAGCAGATCGTTCAGGTAAATAAGGAACTTTTCGTTGGTAATCTGGGAATCCGTGAGCATGAACACAACGCCTCCGTCCTCTTCGTTACGGGACAACATCTCCACCACAGCCATATGCATCTTACGTAGATCTTCCTTGAATTCGTTCTCGCCGTACTTGGAACTGATCGTAATCTGGCGAACAGTACAGCCACAGATGTGCGAGGCCAAGCGAGCTAGTGAACGCTTACCACTACCTCCCACACCTACCAGCAGTGCATGGCCACTCTCATTGCGCAGGATACGAACAATACGAGCCACGTGCTTCACCGCATCGTCGAATAGATCTAACTGCATCGCCGTGTTGTTCTCGTTGTTGTTGTATTCCCGTAGTTGGACTTGCAGGTTCATCTTGAGGTCGTCCAGGTTTGTCCCCATGATCTGGTCGTACTCGCTATCTCCATCTTTCGTGAAGTGGCAGAAGATAAGAGGCCACGAGTTCTCAGCAGCGTAGTATCGACTCGTATTACACGACGCGAACGACTTTTTCACTTGCATCTGTACCAGTTGGTTATACTTCTCAATATCAGCCTTACACACAAGCCGGTCGCCGTACACGCGTTCACTCTCGTGCAGCCACAAGAGCACGAATTTCTCCTGACTGTTGAACCGATCTTTCTTGGATGCAATGAGCCCCTGAAACACGTTGGACAAGTGACGAACGTTGAACTCGTAGTGGAAGTTTGCTGCAGTTTTTCGGAACGTGCTCACCACACTGGCGTGTAGGCTCAACGCAGCCTTGATAAGCGCGTTGGAGAACTGTGAATTGCTCAATTCATCCGCGAATCCCGACAGATGTCCACCCAGGAACGTCTCATAAATTGTAACAAGACTTGGTGCTTCAGGCATACCCATAGCGAACGTACAAAAGTGGCGCTGAAGTCGTGGATCAACCAGGAACGAACCTGCAGTCGGGTTCATACCAGAGACCACCTGCGTGTTCAAGATGTTCTGTGTTTGAAGCTTAACGCGGTCAAACCAATGCTTGTACTCCATCACCTGTCGCAACAGTGATATAGCACTCTGCGTGTTGTACGGATCCACCTCGGGTAGATTCAGATCGTCCATGAAGTAGATAAGCTTTGCCTTGCCCGGTGGACCCAAATTGATACCAGTTTTACGCTCCAGTTGTCCGAACATGGTCTGCTGTAGAATGGCACTGGTAGTGTAGAAGTTAAAATTGATCGTGCAGTACCGGAACGCAGCTGTGGCTTCGTCCTTGCTGAGCTTTTTCAACATACCCATGATGTTCTGAGTCTTACCCGTACCTGCAGGTCCACACACCATCACGGGGACATTTTTCGAGATGAGATTCTCGAGCCAGAATGCAATTGATGCCGTTTCAGTGGTAGGAACCGTGATCTGGTTAATTGGGCTTGGAGATACGTACGTCTCCGTGTAGAAGTACGGACTCTTGGACCACGAATTGAACTTGGAAGTCTCCGGGTCCAACCAGAAATCGAACACCGTGTTGCTAGCCGAAGCCACGAGCTTCACATCCTTCCACTGATTCTTCCACCAGTTGCTAAATTCTGCTGAGTAGTCCGTCCCATCGTCACTCATCGTAAGGATGGAGCCAAACGACCACACGCAGCAGAACACAAATGTGTTTTGCATCACTGTGTAGTCTTCCAGGACTTGAGGGGTCAACAGACAGTCAATCATGTTCAGCAAGTTGGTCACCAACGTCGTCTCCTCCACGGGGACAACAGGAACAAGCTTCTTGCGGAAGTATCTGAGCGTCGTCTCGACATACTGATCGAAAAGTCCTTGGAATTTGGCGCGTGTGTCCGGAGTAAACATCATATTTCTCAGTCGGTGGTCAACCGGTTGCTGGCAGTGGCGATCCAGCCAACTGTCAATCAAGCAGCGCCACTGGTAGCCCTCCGACGTTGAAATGTACAGAATACCAGCACGTGACACGGTCGCCGGCGTGGCGTACACAAGATCGCGGATCTCGAAGATCATTCGCATGTGAACTTTCAGCGGAATCCGCTCGTTTGAGGCCAGAGTCAGCATCCTATTATCGTCCATGACCGAGTTCATCGACTCAATCCAGTTTGCATCAAGATCTCCGTCTAGAATAATCCACTTGGGGTTGTTATCTTCATCTCCATTGTCCCGACGTCGTGAGCCCAGATCACGCATAATGCGCGAGAGCAGACCATCTTTCCACTCGCGCGTCTTCAGCACGATGTATCCGTAGAGTTCGTTGGTACTAACGGATTTCGGGTTCAAGTCCTGCACTTCCATCGGTGTGCCCATGATCTCGCGAGCCTTTTTTAGTGTCTTCCACGTCTCTGTTTTACCAGAAGCAGGAGGCCCCATCACGAAGACACAGTGACGAATTGCGAGCAGCTCAGACAACTGTACAACCTTCAGCATAAATTCTGGGCGTGGTGTGTTACCAATAGCTTCTGAAGCACCTTGCACCATGGATTCCAGCTCCATATCGCGCTTACGTGGAGGATCATTGCGAACGTCCACATTCGGACTATCGCGCGGGAATAAATCTCCGAGAAGACCAAAGAACACCACCATATCCTCTGCGACGATTTTCGGGATGTTAAAGTCTCGCAATGCACGCATGAGCAAATCGGTCTCCGGAATATCCGGCTCGGCACGCTTGAATGCACCGGCAACACACAGCACACTCTTGACAGCTCGAAGGCCCCAATCGTAGTGCAATTGTTTGGACAGGAGTTGTCCGAGTAATGAGTACAAGCCGTAGAACTTCGATGCTAGGATCTTGGCCTGGGTAAAGCCTTCTGCCATCAGCATGTTCTCGCAAATAAGCACCAGATCCGGTACCATGACAGTCATGGGGCGGAACAATGCCTTCAGACCTTCTGGTAACTCAGAGCGTCCTAGATAACCAGGGTTCATAGTGATGAATGCACCAACTGTAGGGTCTAGCATCACCTCGTCGTTCTCCAAGATAAACTTCTCATCGTCAGCTTTGCAAGCATCGCACACAGCCTTGAATTGGACAGAACACACCGATAATACCTCTGGTACCAGGCGATTGAACTCGTCGAAGCAGCCCCATGAACCGGACGACGCAAGGCCTTTAAAGATATTCCCAAGACTCTTGAAATCCATTTCGGGCGAGCAGTTAAACACGTAGCACACTTTTCCCAGCGCATTGGCCAAATCCTTGGTCGTCTCCGTTTTGCCTGTACCAGCGGGGCCAGCAGGAGCACAGCCCATCTGCAAGTTTAGTGCCTGCGTTGCTGTCACGTAGATTCGATCCGTCAGAGGGGTAATCACGAGTCGAGGGCCATTTCCGAGATACTCGTAGTCATACGGAATGCCAGCGTCACAGATAAGAATCTGAGCTCGTGCGTTGTTTGCTCCACGGAAGGTCATATCACGCTTCAAGAAACTGCCTGCTGCAGGTGAGAAGTAGTGCTTAAGTTGAGATTGCCACTGGAAGTGCGTTGCCTCGTCCACTCCAGCACGAATCATGTTTGCCACAATGTCTCGACCATGAGCATCCATGGTAATAAGCACCATCACTCGCTGTCGCTCAGCAAACGAAATGTTGCTTTGAGTGAGCTTGATCAGGTCTTCGAGTTGCTTCTCCTGCATCTTGTTGTAGTTTCTCAAGGCATCCTTATCACCTCCCTGGATGCTACGGAAAGAACGCTCGACTTCTTGGACGTAATGCACTCCTGCTGCGAGCAGGATGATCTGGGCTGCATCCATGGGCTTGTTGGTATCATCTTTGAAGTTAATCCAATCGACACGAGGCATTTCAGTGTAGGCTACAAGTGAGCGCTCGATGTGCTTGAACAACGTCAGTCTCATCGCCCGCATGATAGTCTCCAGATAAATCTCTGCCTCCCCTTCAAGCACCGGGGGCTCAAAGAAATCGACAATTTCGTGACCCACACCAGCCACAAACGACGTAGCGACTGGCCGTTCGCCGGGCCCACGGTCCACGAGGGTAAGTGTCTTGGTCGCCAGGTAGATTTTGGAGCAGTGAGGCATGATACGGTCCGGATGAGACCCGTTCGACAGGATATCAAGCAAGTCTGCTTCGGACATGAAGTAGAAACGAGGGAATTGGCGACGACGCCCGTCGAGGAACTCTTTGAGGCGATGCTTGCATAGCTCCAGTTTTTCCACGATCACCTCTAGACGCTTGATGAGACCTGGTTCCGTACATGCATCCTGCACGTTAAGCGTTTTCCAAGCAGTCTTCAAGATTTGGCGGACTTCTCTATCGATGTCTTCGAAGTCGGACGTTAACTCGGGTAACTGCTTCTTCACTTCTTCGGACTGAATAAACAGTGGCTCCAAATAACTCCAAGATCTCTGGATATCGCCCAGCAACAACACGACTTCGTTGATGGAGGAAAGACCGATCTGAAGCTTGGCAACGCGAGGCTCAAACTCGGACTGGTACGGTGACGCACTCATTCCCTGGACATCAATTTGGTGCGTTTCAAGGAGCTCAAAGTTCTCTTCTGATACCTTGAGAAGAGGCACGATATCTTCCTCTGTAGCTCCTGGATTGTATGGCGTCATTTCCCAGTTTACCTCTGCCCACAGAGCC
Organism: Phytophthora cactorum; assembly: GCA_016864655.1. Lineage (NCBI taxonomy): Eukaryota > Oomycota > Peronosporomycetes > Peronosporales > Peronosporaceae > Phytophthora > Phytophthora cactorum. The sequence goes on from NHQK01000052.1 coordinate 218,815, forward strand.
TCGAGCTCGATCAAACGGAGTTCGAGCTCTTGTTCCTTCTCTGCTTCGTAACAAATCTCGTTGATGTCCGAGCTGAAGTTGAAGAGATTTTTACTCAGGATTAACGAAAGCCGCTGTTCGGGGTCTTCGTCCGGCGTAGGGAACTCTCCTGTGTGAGCCATGATACGCTTCCAGTGCCTTGGACGCATGTAACTTGCTGACACACAGCGGATGAGAGGGTGGGTCTTATCAAACGCCTGACACTCCTTCAAGATCGAAGTGTACGCGTCGCTCCACTGAATACCTTTAGGAATCTTCTTGAGCTCTTTTAAAGCGGACTGCACCTCGATCTGCAGCGCGTTCACATCAACTTCTTTGAACAAAATATCTTGCGTGGCTTTAAAAAAGGCCTTCGCACGCTTGATAATTGCCCACACGGTTTTCATCGCATCAGCATCCGCGTGCATCAGACCCATCATACGAAGCGATTCGTTCATAAGCTGCGGGAATCCAAAGATGGAGCACAACTTGGTGTTCTCCTCGCACTTCTTCATCTCCATGTTCCAGTCCACGAGGTAGCTTTCGATCTTCTCCAGACCCTTGTCAGGCTCCAGCTTAGAAGACCAGAAGTCCAGCGTCTTGAGAGTCTCCATCTTTTGCGCGATCATCTTCTCGTACGCGATGATCTTCTCCTCGGTCTTCTCGCTAAATATCCGAGTAGGTTCCTGGGTGCGTTTCTCAGTTACTGGGATTTGTTTCTCGACATCGACGAAGAGCTTCTCCATGCTCTCGATTTCTACCAGTTCTTTGTCGACATGGCCTCCGCTCTTCTTGATGTTGAAGAAAAGCTGTCGCACTTGGTCCAGCACTAAGTGGTTTATATCCTTGTCCACCTCGAGTTTGCGGATGATTTCTTTCATCTTTCGCAAAGTTTCGAGGCCATCTGTATCGTTGCTTGGGATGTCCTTCCGAAGATCAACCAGAATTCGGCGGAATTCTCCGTTGCGCTTGTTCATCGTTGCCATCACGCGCCTAATAACCTCGGGCGAGTCGAAGTCCTTTTGGGAGGCAAGCGGTGGTAGACACTTTGCTTTATTATCATCCGACGCGGGCTGGAACACCGCGGTAAATGGCGAGCCTCGAATAGGCCCGGCGATACCGCTGAATGTTCCCGTAAAGTCCACCGAGATCTCGTATTTTCCTGCTTTAGATGGAGTAAATGTCACCACGTACGTGCCATCGTTCTTGTCGAGGATGGATGCAACCTGCTCCATTTCGGCTTGGGGATCGTCGCAATGCTTCAGGGTAATAGCGAACTCGTCTCCTCCACAGTCGCGAGGGTTGTCGTCTTTGTCCCGAGACTGGATGATGAACGTCGTTGGCAGCTCGGCTAAGCAATTATCGCTGAGCGCAGCGATCAGACACGGACCAAACGCTAATGACTTTGGAGCTGCTGTGACTGAGTGGAACTGGAACGACGTCGATACGTTTGTGTACATGCCGCCCGATAACGACACTCGAACCTCTGACGTCAATGCACCAAACTTCTCAAAGCTGGGAGCAGTAGCCTGAAGAACAGTAGGACTGAGGACAGCTCCCATGACGTCGACAGAACCTTTAGCGACTGCAAACCGCAGCGTTGCATTTTGGCCTGTGAAGTTGAATCCAGTAATTTTCACCTTGGCGTTCCCCGTGATCGGTCCTTGCTTTGGTTCGATCGACGAAATTGAGTACGGAGGTCCAACAATCTCGCTTGCGTTGAGGACGTGTAAGTCGTTATACCAGCGATTCGCCCACCCGCCAAAGAAGATCAAGTGATTGGTATGTGCATCAAAAACCATGGCAGTATCAGCACGAGCCTTGGGGAGTTCACCTTTCACCGGCGGATTCAGCCACACCATACTACCAGTGTCCAACACAGCTGTGCTATTTAAGTATGCCCCTTGCGCCGTTCCGGACTCGGCTAAGTCTCCACTGTTGCCACCAAACAAGAACACTTTCCAGTGTGGTACAGCTGCAACACTCACACAAGTGTGATTACAGATAGGAGAATACAGTGGTATGCTCAGCAAACTCCACGTCTTTGTAGGTAAGTCAAAGACAAAGATGTCCTGGAACTGCTTGAAGCTGTTCCACCCACCGATAACCAGCAACTGCTCTTTGACCAAGCACGTTTGGTGCCCCGAGCGAGGCTCCGGCTTTTCACCGTCACTTTGGATCTCTTGCCACTTGAACGAATGCAAGTCTAACGCGTGCAGGTCATTGAAGTCGGTACGACCGAAGCCATTTCCTCCGTATCCTCCAAACACGTACATCTTCTCACCGACCAGCGTGGCACTATGAGCCCCACGACACTGAGGTAGCCCCTCCCAGAAGCTCTGAGCATACTTCTGCTCCCACACCTTCAACTCGGTGTTGAAGATCCAGAGGTCGTTCATCCTCTTTTCAGCCGCAAAGCCTCCGAAGATGATGATGTTCTTCTCAAACAGAATGGCGGAATGTCGCCATCGTGGTGCTGGTACTTCGTCGTCACTCTGCGAGCTTGTTAGCTTCGACCATGTGTAGCCTGTGTCATTAAACCAAAACCGATCAGTTCATATTGCATTGGAAATACGTATTGAGCTGTGAGCTCGATGGTCCTACCATTTGTGACGTCCAGTCGGTAGAGTTCGTTGGTAGGTCCTGGTGGCGATTTGTGATCGCATCCACCGAACATGTAGACTGCAGTCTCTGCGTCCGAGCTTTTTAGAGTGAAGGAGTGCCCAGACCGCTTAACAGGGATCTCTCCATTCTGCTTTGGTGCAATCCACGCCAGCTCCGGCTCGCATCCGTACCCGATCGGCTGTCAAAAGTGAACATTGAAGCATATTTTCAACAAACCACTTCAACCCAACATTGAAAACATCAATGGTCGAGCTAAGCGACGCACCATTTCAGCGTTGCCCAAGGTGGGGTGCACCTAGGTTGGAATGTCTGCCTCTCGGATGAATTCCTTCCAGGTTGTCGACTGCGAGACTTCAATTTCTTGCTCAATATCGCTCCCTCACGCAGGCAAAACCCCGCCAAGCGAGATGGAGCCGAAAACCGCTGTGCCAAACCTCAGGCAGGCATTCAAGAGGCGCGACGGGTTGCGCAGATCCAAGATATTTGCAGTCCCTTCATCGCATCCGTTATCCTGCCTGGCACAGACAAGAAGCATCAATCCGCGCTTTCCAGCTTACTAAACTCCTGCTTGATACACCGGTAGACCATTGTGCTCAAAGCGCATGCTTTATTTCAGTGCGGAATGCTCTGGCAGTCGCGCTCTTCAATTTCACACGCTCTAGACGCGTAGACATCATCTGCAACGGGCACTCAACAACCCACAACCCACTCGTAACTAGAGCGGAGACCTCAGAGGCCACAGTTGCCGACTTACTCAACACCATGGGCAGTTAATCCACTTAGTTGTTGAACTTGAAGAAAATAATGTCGCCGTCCTGGACCTCGTACTTCTTGCCCTGCTGTTTGAGCTTGCCCGCCTTCTTGACAGCCTCTTCCGTGCCAACTGCAGATTATTAAAAGGAAAAACAACGTTCAGATCTCTTGATAACAACAACGCAGCCACAGATAATGCGCCAAACTTACGCTCTTTCAGGTCGGCGAACGCCTGGACTTCCGCCATGATGAAGCCCTTCTCGAAGTCCGTGTGGATGACACCGGCAGCCTGCGGTGCCAGTCGCCCCTTACGGATGGTCCAGCCACGCACCTCGTCCTTGCCAGCCGTGAAGAAGTGGATCAGGCCAAGAGCGTGGTAACCCATGCGGAGCACGCGGTTCAGGATCGACTTGTGCGTCGGGTTCTCCTTGAAGTACGTCTCCAGCTGGCCGGCCGCCTCGAGGTCGAGCAGTTCAAGCTCGAACTCGCAGCTGAGCGGGATCACGGGCTCGTTGCCGCCGCGCTCCTTGATGTACTCGGCGATCTTGGGCAGGTACTTGTTGCCCTTGCGCAGGTAGTCGCGCTTGCTCACGTTGATGAGGTAGACGACGGGCTTGGCGGTCAGCAGCTGCATGGTGTTGAGGATCTCGACCTCCTGGGCCGTCCACGTGCCGAAAGACACGTCCTTGCCGGACTCGAGCCACTCCTGGATCTTGCACAGCGCCTCGTACTCGAGCTTCTTCTCCTTGCCGCCGACGCCGCGCTCGGCAAGCTTCTTGACGCCTGCCGACTCCTTCTTGACGCGCTCAATGTCCTTGAGACGCAGCTCCTCCTGGATGATCTTCATGTCACGCACAGGGTCCACGTTGCCCTCCACGTGGGTCACTTCGGTCGAGTCGAAGCCGCGCACCATGTGGTAGATGGCGTCCACGGCCTGGATGTGCGACAAGAAGGCATTGCCCAGACCGGCACCCTCGGCGGCACCACGCACGAGACCGGCGATGTCCGTAATGGAGATGACGGGGGGCACGACGCTGGTGGGCTGGTACTTGTCCACGAGCCAGTTGAAGCGCTGGTCGGGCAGCGGCACCACGGCGTCGTTGGGGTCGATGGTACAGAAGGGGAAGTTCTCGGCGGGGATGTGCAGCTTCGACAGGCAGTTGAAGAAAGTGCTCTTGCCCACGTTGGGCACGCCCACGATGCCGATCTTGACGTTGTTACCGGGACGACCCAGGTACGTGCGGGTTAGCTATCGAGGAGGGGGAGAGAGGAGCATACAGTGAGAGGGGGGAAGAGCGCGCTAATAGAGAGAAGAAGCAGCAGGGTTACCTCTTCGGTCTTCTTTCCCTTCGGCGGCATGGTGACGGACTTCCCGTTGAGACGATAAGCGAATGGCGCGGAGCGGGTCTTAATTTTTGTCACAAAACAAGGTTGGCTCCCAAAACCTTGTTTTGCCGTTTTTTTCATTTAGCCTTTTTTGTCGATTTGATAAACCCTTTTCGAGAATTGGGCTCAATAATTAACCGCGTTTTTTTTGTCATTGCTGAGAAAAGGGTCGTCAAATAAACCATGAAAAGCTTCATTGGAAGTGCGAGCACGACTTGCTCCGCTACATTATAGCAAGTCTAGAGCCTCTACTACAGGGAAGCCGCGTTCGTTTGGGTGTTGCCTCCGGCCTTCACCTGCTGCGCCAACCTGTCCGTTTCTGAACAACAAAGAGCAAGAGTAACACGTCAGATAAAACAGAACATCCCAATACCGCCGAAGCACGAAGCAAGTGAGACACTTACCAGCTTTCTTCTTGGCCGCGGCAACACCGAGAGCGATGAAGACCACCGCCATAACGCCCAGAAACACGCCGATGCCTACGAAAATCGTCTGGGGGGCCGTATCCGAGCTGCTCAGAGTCGCGCAGGTGCTAATATCCTTAACGCTGCAGTCTGTGCCCGTGTAGCACGACAAACAGCTGCACGACATGGTGCCGTTCGATTCCTTGCATTGGCCGTTGCCTCCGCAGTCAGACGTGCTCTCGCAAGTGCCACCACCACTCGTAACCTCGTACGTGCCGCAAATGTCCTCCTGGGTCGTACCAACGGTGCCTTTAAGAGCTACATCACACGTGTCACCATTGTCTGTGCAGACCACGCCTTCACGGCTGGAGCACGTCCACGAGTCTGTGCTGGTAATCTTCAGGTTGCTCGCCGAGCAACTGCTCACGATCCAGCCATACTTTGTTGCCAGCTTGTTGGTCGACTGTGTCTTCGTTTCTACGGTAGGTTTCCAGTTGCACTTGGTGCTGTCAGTCCACCCTGCGTCGTCCGTGTAGCCCGAGTACTTGGCAAACATGGCCTTCAGGTTCGTGTAATCTGTCGATGACTTCGAACTGGGCGTTGACAAGAAATCCGTGCTTCCACCTACAAATTAAATCCAAAATGTTAGGTTATCAATACCAAGTCAGTGCCGCTCTGGAAAGCTGCACACGATCCATATCATACCTGTGAACATCGGGAACAGCGAGTCCTTTGCAAGCTTGGCTTCACCATATGAGTAAGCCAGCCCACCAGACCAAACGGCCGTAAACTCCTTGGTCTTCGAAGGCTCCTGGTACATGTACGGAACCATCCCCCAGTCACGAGGAGTAGCCGACGAAGTCTTACAGCCGTACTCGCCAAAAGCAACGACGATGGGGATGCCCTGCGCCATGTCAATGTAGCGTTGGTATGCCTCCGCGAACGTCGAATCGGGACACCAACGGTATTCGTTAATCAGGTAAATATCGATACTCTCCGACATCATACCGTTGGTCATCTTGTCTCCGCAGAGCAGTCCCTGAACCTTAATCACGTGGTAGTCGTCGGCGTTGCTTACTTCGTCGTTACTACTGTCAGCAGCAGCGTAAGCGAGCGGCAGCAGTCGTATCTTCTTGCCATTGACCGTCATCCAGTTCTTCAGGTCGGCTACGTACGCCTTGACACAAGAGGCGGCGGTGAGATCGGCCTGCATGATTTCGTTGGCCACGACAACGCCCAGGGTGTTGTCGTACTGGGCAAAGTTCTGAATAATCTTCTTGCCGTACTCAAGCAGCAGTGCCGGGTAACAGGTCTCAGTCTGGTCCACGGTCTTGGCACCGTCGCCGGACGACACTTTACCCGAGCAGCTCAGTTTCTTGGTGATGGTCGAGTAGCGGTACTTGCCGTAGTACGCGTCGTTATCAGGCGAGGCCGAGACCATGACGTAGACGCCGAGCTCGGCCATGTCGTTCATGAACTTCTTGTATGAGGAGCCGGGGTTGATATTGTACAGACGCAGCGTGTTGTACTTGAGCCCCGCGAGGTTCTCCTTGATCACAGCCTTGGAGTACTTGTCGTAGTAGTCGTCACTCACGGCGTACTCGTACGTCAGCTATAAGAAAGAATCATAGCATTCATAAGCATTAGTCCCTCCCCATTGTAGAGCGCCGAATAGTGCGTTGCTGTTAGATTGTGGCGGCTGGCTCCTTCCTATCCTTTTGGGACTTTTGGACCGTTCGAACGCACCCCTTTGATGAAGAAGCGCTCGCCCGTCTTGGCGTTGTAGAGCTTGTTGCCGCGGACGACGATCACACCGTCGACGGCCGCGCCTGCCGTCATGTGCTGCAGCAGTGCGACGGCCGCCAGCACGGCCAGCAGCAGGAGGCTTCGTCCGGCCATGGAGGTAGCTAGTCAGTCAGTCGCCTTTGGCTCCGTTTTCACTATGGCGACCTCTCCCTTTGCGAAGAGAACAGCTATGTAGAATACACCAAAAAAGCGTTGCGGGACTGGATTGGCCCAATGATTTGAAAATTCACTTCAGAAAATCAAGTTAGCCCTGATTTTTCGAGTACTCGTATGTACAGCGAGGTGGAATAATTGAGCATCCACTCACCAATCCTAGTGATTAAGACAACCATACAAAATCCAAGTCAAAATTGAAGTTAAAGTGGGTTAGTCTTTAGTACTTGGTGTGACCACCGAAGCTGTTACGAACAGCCTTCAGCCGCTTCGGTATTGAGAGGGCGCACTTCGCCACTACATTGTCGTCTATATTATACCAAATATCACGCAGCTTTACCTTCAAATCGGCTGTTGTGGAGGCAGGGTTCTTGTTCAGCTCACGCTTCATGATGAATCATAGATTTTCGATCGGGTTGAGGTCTGGGCTCTGTGGCGGGTGTCCTAACGTGATCAGTTTAAGATCTCTTAAGCAGTCAGCCGTCAGTTTCGCACTGTGCGCGGGGGCGTTATCCTGTACGAACAAGGTTTCCCCAGCCAACCCAAGAAACTGCTTCGTGATAGGGACATTCTGACGAAGCAGCCGCCGGTAGTAATCCCCAGTGACGGATTCATCACAAAAGTGCAGGGTGCCTACCCCATCTGCCGTCATAGAGCCCCATACCATTAACGACTTGCGACTAGACTTGAACGTAGCCTTGATACATTTGGCGTCGAAGGCCCCATGCGGTCTTCGCCAAACAGACACTCGGCCAGACGTGCCGTGCAGCTCGACGCTCGCTTCGTCAGTAAAGAGAACCCTCTTCCAGAAGCCCGCTGTCTGGTTCTTGAACTTCTTGGCGTAGGCAAAACGCTTTCGGCGGTGCTTGGGGTTCAAGTAGGGTTTCTTTCGAGCCGACCTGCCGTTAAGACCCGCTTCGTGAATACGGTCTCGGATGAGGGGGTCGCTTGATCTCCTTTGACACCTGCGCAGCGATCGATTCCGCACTCACGAAGCGGTTCTTCTCGACCTCCCGTACGATACGGCGATCGTGACGGAGGTCAGTGCAGCGAGGGCGGCCCGGGCGAGGTTTCAGGTTGACGTGGTCATGCTTCTTCTCAAACCTAATGATGGTCTGGACGCTCACGCGCGGCATGTCGAGGTGGCCGATCTTGCGCTCACTCATACCCGCCGTCCATTTCTTGATGACGCGTCGGTGGAGGTCTTGAGAGTACTGGCGTTGTGAAGTTCGAGCCATTGCCACGGCCGGCGAAGGCGAAGGGAGAAGTGAGAGGAAGTAGTCGAGCTCCAGGCACGGCAACCAAGTTGCCTTTTCGCGTAACATTCGTGCAGTATTTTATTATTTCAATACAAAAACTAAGTAGTTCGATTTTGTGGGATTTGCTTGCCTGGAACTGATGCCTGTCATTGTGATTGGCGGAATCTTAACCATTCCACCAATTAGAGCTGCGTGAGCCTGCAGGAGAAAAAGGAGACGATTCCGCAATGATTGGTGGTCGTCTTGCTTCATTTGAATCCATATTCAAGTCACTGTGACCAAAAGTATCTTGCAGTTACTATACCCATACAAATCACTGTTGTAAGGGTGGATGCTCATTTATTTCACCCGCTGTACAGAGCTGCTACAAACTATAGACGCACAAAATTTCAATGTAAGGCAAACAATACTTAAGCTCAGCGGACGCCGCTTTGCCTAAAGCTACGACTACGAACACAAATAGATACAACCAGAGCGTTTCTAGATTGGGTCGATATTGCAAACACAATCGAAAAATTTTGGTTGGGGAAGTGTAGACGCACATTTTTGAAAAACCGAATTGTGCTCATGATAATCGTTTTTATTGGTTAAAATCCGATTGCCCCGATCCCACCACAAAACCGCGTAGGAGGGTGCTTTCGCCACCTCGATACAAGCACAAACGATGCCTTGGAGCACCAGACTAACCACTGAAGAGATTGGCAAGGCAAAAGCCCTCCGTGCTGAACACAGGAGCTTCCGCTACATCACTGAGTACCTTGGACGCAGTGATCATGCCATCCGCAATCTTCTGAACCCCAAGAAGAAGGCATCGCCCACGAAAAAGGTCGGCAGGCCGGCGAAAGTCACCCAGCGTATTGCAAGGCATGTATTTCGGCTGGCTACAGTCAAGAAATACACGTCCAAACGGATCTCGAAGGCCGCCGACAACGTTCTCGGGCCTAGTACGGTGCGAAAGCTGCTTCGTTCATCTCGCGCCGCCAAGTGGATCAAGCGGAAACCCGCTCCAGCCATCAAGCCTCACCACAAGGTCGCACGCGCAGCATTTGCTGCAAAAAAATGAGCAAGACGCGCATATGGAGGCGCGTCATCTTTAGCGATGAAAAGAAGTTTAACTTAGATGGTCCTGACGGCTGCTAATACTACTGGCACAACGTCAGGGCTGACACTGAGCTGTACTCGAAGCGCGTGAGTGGTGGCGGCAGCGTGATGATGTGGGCTGATATGAGTGCGCACGGTAAAAAGGGCATCGCTATCCTAGAGGGGGAGACAGGATTCTGCGTGCTACAAGCACACGCTTGACAGCTACTTGGCTCCCTTTATCGAGAACCTTCGTGAAAATCATGGTATCTGCAACCCAATTTTCCAACAAGATAATGCTTCTATTCACGAGTCTCGAGTTATTAAGGCTCACATTGAAGCCATGGGGATTAAGAAACTCAAGTAGCCGGCTAAAAGCCCCGATTTAAACCCAATTGAGAACGTATGGGCGCAATTAGCGTGGTCTGTCTACGAAGGTGGACGGCAGTTTAACACCAAGGCGGAATTAAAGGCCCAGATCATCCGCAGCTGGAAGGACATCAAGCATAGTTACCTACGCGATCTCGTCAACATCATGCCAACGCGTATGTCGCAGGTTGTGCTCAAAAATGGTGGGCCCATCGACAAGTGAGCCGTTTGAAAAAGTGTGTCTATATGTAGCAAGAACTTGTATGCGTTTGTTCTGCTCGTACTTAGTGGAATAAGTTCTGTAGTACAAGCACCTTACACACCTACTGAAGCAGTCATGAGCATTAGCAGCACTTCGAACGATCTCGCTAGCCAAGTGGAGGCCGTCAAGAACAATGTGATTGGCGAGAAGACAGTCAAGATGTATTTGCGTGGAATTAGCCGCTACCTGGTGCGGCTTTACTAGAACAAGAGGGGCCTTCTGAGTGATGAGCTGCTGGAAGTTGTGGGGAATAATGAGAAGACATATCTCGAGCACAATGAGGCTGGTGTAGGATCTCTTAAGAAGGACACGGTGCTTCAATTTATGCGAGAGAATACAACGGTGCCCCCCCCCATCCAGTACGACCTTCACGCTGCGGACGATTTTAAAAAGTCTTAATGTCGTTAACAGCCCGTAATGAAGGAAAGCCTTGGTAAATCTGTTTACGGTTCTATGCGGTCAAGTTTATTTCATTTATATCGTGGATATGGGCGCTCTATGAGCGTGGAATTTGCTGCTGATCTCACTGTATTTTCAAGGGTCTAAAGTGTACGGTTGTTCGTCGAAACCACGACAGTGGTGAGAAGCTTACAGAGAGAAAGGGCCCTCTTCCTTTCTCGCTACTACGCTCGCTGTGTCAATCTATGATGAAGCATGGAAGTGACGAGTTCGTTTTCTCGCATACCTTTTTACGCATTAGCTGGAATCTCCTGTGTCGGACTAGTAACACAGCTTCTATCCATTCAGGTCACATCAGCGGGAAGAAGATTCTTTAGCGATTCGTTTTGGACACATGAAAAATGACCATGATGGCACACGGCCTCGTGATGCACGGCACATTTACGCCAACCCATTCTTACCTGAAATCTGCCCGATACTTTATTTAGCAATCTACGCTGCTGTGTTTGGGTTGGGTAATTCAAAACTGTTTGCTGGGGGGAATCAATACGACCCCTTCTCAAAAATACTTAGACGTTTGATAGAAGAGCCTAACATGACCAATTTACTGCTAACAGAGGGCTTAAAGCCGTCTGACATTGGTACTCATTCGGCTCGCAGAAGGATCAGCTACTTGTGTCTCTTCTTGCTCCAATGGTGGACCATCAGCCGCAGCAATTTGTATTCGAGCAGGGTGGACTCTACCTGGCGTTCAAGATATACGAAGCTGCGGGAGATAGAATTGTTGGGAGGTATGTGGCTGATTACCGCTTGAGGAGACCGGTTTTGTAGTTCTGCCCCCATTCTTCCCGGATATTGATGATTCGACTCAAGATGCAATTCATCGGTGTATTTCTAACAATCCTCCCGACTGTTGGGTGCTGGAAGGTTTTGCTTGCCTGGCTAGTACATCATCATGATTATCTACTGGCCACACTCATTGAAGTCACCCACTTCGCCAGAATGATTTTTGTTGTTGTTGGAATATCGACCTCACTTCGCAGCTAAAACAGCGCATAATATGTAGATCACCTGCCCCGACGGACCGGATTCGGCCCACAGGAGTCCCCCCTCATGTCCACATGTTGGTAGCGATTGAGAATCAAGCTGAGCAGCTAAAACAATTGACGCGTTCCGTCAACTTGGTGGCCCCAACCGTGATTTCTCTAATGAAATCTAAATTGACAACTCAGCTACATTCACTATCTCCTGGAGTACTCGACACTAGCATATCCCGTGCACTTAACGAGTGTGGATTCGTTTCGCTGTTACAATCAGATGTCTTGCATAGCCGCTCTCAGCCATCTCATAATAGTCCAGCTGTAAGGGCTGGTGTACAACAGACTAGTCAAGAGGCTTCGAGCATACCCATCACAAAAATTGGGTTGGCAAATTCTCGGTTGACTCGCGTTCACTCTGATTTTGAAATTCCCAGTATGACGCTGAAGCGTGCGTGGGGGCATTGGTGTTGTGGTCATCCATCGGGTGAATATGGATCGTATCGTTTTTTGGAATGGCAAGACTTTCAAATTCCAAAAAGCGTAAGAGACTGTCACACTACAGATGCCTGATGATGGAAGTTCAAACTAAAGCGACAGAAAAAGCAATTTGGATTGATCGTCCTACTATTGAAGAAGCGCGATCAATGCTCCTGGGCGTGTTGCCGGACCTCCCAATCCGTGATGTCACTGCTAACAATCGTCAGCGATGCAAAAACCAACTCAAGTGGGCGAGTGCACTGCAAGAAATTAGAGCAAGTCGGCGTAATTCCGATGTGTGCTTAGCAACTACAATAGTAGATAACCTGTATCAATCTGACTTTTTTTTTACGAATCTGCCGTGGATGTGGATGTGCACTGCGATTATTGATATCGGACATAATTGTCTACTTTACGGTAGTGTGTTTTCTCCGCCAGACGTTGTAGGCGCCTTTCGTTTACACCAGAAATAACGGTGGTTGTATAGGGAATCCGCGATTTAGAACTTGTATGCAAACGAATGAAGAAAACGCAGAAGATTTGATACAAAATACAAGTTCAAGAGAATCATAGTTACATTATGGTATAATACATGTACTTAAGTATTAGTGAGAAAAACACTGCCAGAGATAGGAGTTGGATTATTCAAAGGCAAACGCTCCTTTATATTCATCGAGTTCATTACGAAGCACATTTTGATAAGGTCTTGAAGCTGACCTTTGGTCACTGGTGACGGTGGCAGAACTCGGCCACGCGAATGTAGGCGTCCGCAAGCACCTCGTGTGGCGCCGAAAACACGATGCGGAAATAATTGGTCATTCCGAAGCACTGCCAGCAGAAAACTCGTCGTTAGTCGACATACCATCAAAGGTATCTTGAATGATAGCTTACCTGGCCGGGCAGCACGAAGACAGACTCTTCGTCCAGAAGCTTCTGTGTGAAGTCGAAATCATCCTTGATCTTCGTGAGAACCTCCGTTCGGACTTTCACCTACGCAAAGAGTGAAGCAAGGCACGATCAGCTGCTGTAAAAAGTAATCAATATGCCCACGTCTCAGTTGCTACGCACCATCGCGTACATCGCGCCTTGCGGGACCACCACCTCGAGACCCGGGATCTTTGCCAGGGTGTCGATGGTAAACTTGGCATTGTCCTCCAGAGTCGCGAAGTATCGCTGCTTGAAACCCGCCAACGACTGCTCTTCGGCACTCCCAGGAACTGGTGTCAGCAAATCTGGGATTGCACTCTGGTGACACGAGTCATCAGCAATACCACGTGAGCAGAATAATTAAGACGTGTCTTTAGTTGATGAAAAGACCGTACCTGTACAAGCGAGTTCGCGCCAAGGATGTTCTGTGAGAGCTTGAAGTAAGCGGTGCGCACGTCTTTCAGAATATTGTTGCGGTCGTGCACCATAACCCAGCCAACCCTCCAACCAGGGATGAGGAATTGCTTTGCCAAGCCACCCACGGCAACCACAGGGACCGTCTTCGTCAGCGTCGCCATGGGGAAGAACACATTGCTTCCAAATACCATGTCACCGTAGATCTCGTCCTACAGTTCGATTAAAACCATTTGAGTCAATGACTTTCCATGGGTGAAGAAATGCTAGTACGCCAACCTACTGCGATGATAGGGATCTTGTTCGACTCCGCCAACGCAAGGATATCTTCCAAGTGAGGCTACATAGCAAGACCAAATCGTATCAATCGTCAGTGAGTGAAACACGGTTGGAAATTTCCAATAACGTCGCTTCTTTCACCTTCGAGTACACGCTGCCACACGGGTTCGAGGGGTTGTTGACCAGGATAGCCTTCGTATTGTCATCAACCAAAGACTGCATGTGCTCGAGATCGACCTCCCAGTTGTTCTCCGGCTGTTCCCATCAAAACGCACACGATGCGTAAAAATTCTCGTCCACCACAAAAAAATAATCAGTACAAAACTTACCTTGAGGTTGTAGAATCTGCACTCAATCTTGTGCGCTTCACACAGTGCTTGGTACAACGGGAACCCAGGCTTGGGAAGCAAGATGTTGTCACCAGGGTTCAGCAGGCCACGTAGAGCAATCTCGATGGCACCCGAGCACCCACTGGCGATGATGATATCGTCCATTGTCAACGGAGCACGCATGTTTCCAAAGTGCTGAGCAATAGCTGCACGAGCTACCTCGGAGCCAGCGGAATGGATGTATCCATTGTGCTGCATGGAACTGGTCAACAAACAAACAAAAAGGTATCAGTTGTCAGCTCGCAAAAATGTGCACCATCAATAGTCGTGCATTCCACTAACCGAGTGTTACGGACAATCGCTTGTACCAGAACATCGGGGCAGTGCAAGTTGCCAAACACCGTCGGATCGCCTGTAAGCATCCGCATGTGATCGAAAGTTAGTTTGTAAACCCGGACACTTGAAACCAAGGGTACCAGATATCACCCACCTAGTGACAGCGGGATCAGAGTCTTGGTCGAAGTCGCGGGCTTCTTGATGTTGTCCACGATCTTCCGGATGGGGTTGGAGCAGAGGTTCGCGAAGTCCGATGGCTGCACATTCCACTGGAGCTTGGCTTGACACTTGACCTCGACCATAGGGACGTCGTCGTCGGTAGTAGCACGCCTGGTCATATCGGTGGGAGAAGTTTTGAGTTGTGGTGATTGATGAGGTCACTTTAGAAGTGAGATCGATATTAATATATCGTTGGCACGATTGTTTTACTTTGTTAATGTTGAGACGCATTTGCAAAAGTTGAGACGCGCAAAAAGTTTAGACGTTGAACTTTTCGGAAAAGTACGTTTTTGTAAAACAAAGCACGTTTCGAAAAAAAAGTGTCCACGACTTTACGTTCACTTTTGATTCTGTTTCACTAAGGTGGACGGAAAGGAGCGTTTCCGAAAAAAGTGCCCATGACTTTCCGTCCACCATAGTGAAACAGAATCAAAAGTGAACGGAAAGGAGCGTGCACTTTTTTCGGAAAAAGTGCTTTGGTTTTGTCAGTACTTCTAGTGTATTGACATAAGAGCACTCATTATAGTAGTCGTCGCGTAGTAGTAGCGACTATTTCTTTCAGATATTCAGCAGCAGATAATTACTATTACTATCAGACGATCGCGACGAAAAATGCGTGCACTTCTCACCAAGTGTGTCACCGAGGAGCTCAAAGCAGACGCATAGCACCTACTCGACCGCTCTTTGCAAGCAATATCCACCACTAAAAGGACATTCCATCAGTTTTACTTTGTCATCATCCAAATTGCTGCTCTAATCTTCGTACGGGTATCGCGGTGCGATGCATAGGATTCTAGCAGGTGGATAGACTCCGGAGTGAACTTTGGCAGTTGGGTCGGCACGCACTGACCCGCGAAGCCGTCGAGGTACATCGCATCGTGCACGTTGTCCATCCTGCGTAGCTGTGTGGTGTACACGACGAAAATGACCGTTCTGTATTACATGCATGTGTTGTTGTGTGAACCGTTCATAGCAATAGTTTGTTGCTGCTACGATGCTAGGTCGACACGTTAGTCGGCTGTGGTGATTCAAGCGATGGAATTGTTGCGTCACCCATGATGAGCTCCGCGTCTGGCTGGATTGGTGTCGCCTTAACTTCAGTTCCAGATTTTGAGTGGCGCACGCAGTATCCGTGGCGTTGGGCCCACTTTTGGCAATCTTGCTCCGCACAGCGGGACCCGCCACCGTGTGACCGGCAGAAACCCTTGGAGATGGCGCCCTTCGTGCACTCAGGATGTTGGCATCGAACACCCCCACCGTGTGTCTTGCAGCAGCCGCGAGACTGCACAGCACGACGGCATCCCTCGAAACTACAGAATTTAATTCCTCCGTGTGCGCTGCACTTGTGACCGAATTGCGCGACGCGCTCGCATCCAGCCTCGCCACACAGTCGTCTCCCTCCATGGGCAGAGCAGGCATTATTAAAGCGTGCAAACTAGTGCGCGTTGTTGTTGATGATGTCATAGGTGTCAGTGTCACGTGCTGAAAAACACTCACATGAGAAAACCACACGAGTATTTGGGACTCACCTTGGTGCAACCTTCTACTTCGCAGCGACGGCGACGATACCGCTTGGGAGCAGAAGCAGAAGTCGCTTTGTCGTGGGTTTCGGCTTCTAGTTTGGTTTCCGCAATTGTGTCTGGTCCAGGTGTTGCCTCCGTCTTCTCTTCCGCCTCTATATCCTCATTTTTCGGCGTCGCATCATTTGCAACTGCTGCTTTTGTGTCACTAGCAGCTGCGGTAGCAGTGGCAGCGTCCACAGCGTCCGTGGTGGCCGTTGTAGTTGCTGGAGATGCCTCTACCTCTCCCGGGACAGGTTTCTTTTGCTTGTCCTTGGCGATCACGGCCGCCTGAAGCAGCGTGTCGATCCACTCGCGGACAGGATGCCCTTCGCTGTCTGTGGGGGGTTGCGCGGCCGGCGCGTCCTGCTTGGCAGGCCGGTTCTCAACCACTTCGCTCATTGCGCCGCCACTCGTTACGGGCTATGGATCAAGTCGCAGATCGAGCTATTTTTTTTTCGCAAGTCACAGATCGAGTACCTATTTTTCGGTCGATTTGTGTACTGGTAAACCAAATTTCTGATTTAGGCTGACCAGTTTGGACTAAATTATGAAGCAAAGAATCGAATTTAATTAATAATAAAAAGATAGTTGTAAAAACTATTTAAATACCGCATTTCCGCGGCACTCACTCAGTCGAAAATCCACCAATGACGTAAGAGTCTGCCGAACATGTAAGTGCTAAATCGAGATTACGGTGATCCTAACTTGTGGGTAGGAAGCGTCACGGATAGGAATGAGCTCATTCGTAAAATCGCTTTGAAAGAGCAAGACAACAATGCCTCGTCCATGCATCACCGGAAATGGGAAGAAGCCGAAAATGTACCGCCGTATTGCCATCGCCTACGTCCTTAAGAAAGCAGTACTGGACTACATTGCTGAAGGACACGACCTAGACGAAACTATCCTGCGTTTCTACGGCAAATTAGACTCCAAAAAGACCTGCTCCAAGAAGAAACAAATCAACAAGTGGCTCAAGTGTAAGGTGACGATTCGCGAGACGTGCGAGTCTGGTCGCGGATTTCATCTCAATGCTCGCCAGCTTGGGGACGGAACTGTCCTGTCAAAACCTGCAGAGCAGCAAATCATGTTGTGGATCAACACATTGTGAAAGGAAGGAGCTCCTGTGACCCGGTCAATGATATGCTTGCAGGCTAAGGAAGTTACATCGAATAATGGACTCGCGGAAGACATGTTTGCAGCTTCGGGTACGTGGGTAAAGCGATTTCTGCACAGACACAAGATGGCTCTTCGAACCAGGATTCGACAGGGTCAAACTACTCCTGCTGATCCACAAGAAGCAGCCGTACAGTTTCGCGAACTCGTTCTCAGAACAATGATCGAGAAGCAGTGCACTCGTCTCTTTAATGCTGATCAAACTGGTAAGTTTTTATTTTTTGTACATGCTGTTAAAAAAAATGTTTTATGCGCTAACTCAAATTAAACGAAGCTATATATTTTTAGTATATTCCTAAAAAACCCATCAATGCGCGTGGGAGCAAGGCGGTGTGGATTAAATGCGAAAACAAAGACAAGGTGAGGGCCACAGCGATGTTGTTGGGGGATTCTGCGGGCAACAAATACGCACCATTTCTTGTATTCAAGAGCACACCGCTAAATCGACGGAAAAACAACTTTCCAACAACACAAACAGAATGGTTTCGGTTTGGCGGCAAGTTCAACCTCAAGATCAACATCGATGCCGTATTTACGGTAGGAAGACTGCTTGGTGGAATTTCAGGCTTTCTATTGAGTTTCTGAGGTACCATTTTGAGAGCCGCAAAATATCGATGAAAATGTACTGCTGTTGTGGGACGACTTCAGCGGTCACTGGACCGCAGAAGTTGTTCAATACGCAGCTAGTATTAACGTGATTCGGCTCAAGGTACCTCCTCGGTATACGTACGTCTGTCAACTAGCAGACATCGCGTGGAACCAGCCCCTAAAAAGCAGATTTCGCAAAAAATGGATCCAACTTCTGAAGAAACAACTCGTTTCGTACAAGAAGGGCGTGGCAAGACGGCAAAAAAACGAAAGGCATTGGACGATGCCATTGCAAAAATCTACCGGGACAAAACCCAGGAAGATGCTATTGAAGCGGTGGAGGCGCTACGTGCCAAGCATGTAAACGAAGTTTTCAAGCTGAAAGCTCCAGGTCGGCCCGAAATTACGGTTTGGATTTCAGTTTCCTCGTATGATTTATCAGCAAACACGATTGCAAGCAGATTTTCAAGAGTGGGATTGCAGGGAGACACTCGCGTTACCAGTGAAGAACCGACATTCCGAGTGTGAGTGATACTGTTGATGAGCTGGTGAAGCTTAGATTGACAGAGGAAACGGTCGAATCAGACGACGACATTGATCACTGCGAAGACAGCTTGGGAAGTGACAACGAATAGCTAAAATACTAAAAACAATTTTGTGCTGATTGTGCCATCCTCAAAAAGGTCTTTGTTTTCAACCATGCATGGATAATGTTTTGTGTGCTTCCTAAAATGGTGTGTTTTGTTACATTTTCCATCTGTGTAGTGACGCTTACGACTACGAAATTGCGGTATGTTAATTAAAGCACAATAAATATTATATAATATGTTTAATTTGTTTTTTAAGTTCAGTTCAATTTTTAAATGTCTAAATCGCAGAACGATAGCGATACTGAGTACATGCAGCGGGGCTGCCGTAGCTTTAGCGTCTGAGGAAGACGTACGACTCAACGAGTCACTAATATTAAGTTCCGTAATAAGGAGTCTTAATACGGTTCGATAACTGGTACCCAAGAGTAAACACAGCCTTAACCCAAGGCAACAACTTTTCTGCTTCTAAATCTGAAGTGTTTTATTTATCTTTATTGCGGCCAAGCCGCCTACGGTGTAAATGTATGTGTTTATCTATCTAGTATAGTCAAACCTAGTCAACTACATATCGAATGGCTTTCAGCCTATGTACTGAGAGTCTAGTTAACTCTCTGAGTTATGCATTGAGAGTCTGTTAACTTCTCCGGGTACTGCGTACCCATTGTGTGTCACACACACTTGGTGTAACCACCATCTCGTGTAACCCCGTTACACTCTCCCCCACTAAGATGTGGACTTACCAGTTCACGAACTTTCCTTAGCGAGGTCCTCCTTGTCAAGACGTTCGAGGTCACTACACCTCACAACACAGTTCCGAAGAACTTTAGCTCTACGAGCTCATTGTCGATCTCGCATCTTGGATGCCCCACACTCCGCTTCAGGCCCACGGCCAAAAGTCTTCTCCGCGTTCAGCCGAACAAGCGCCTCGGTCACGTCGTGACAACGCGCCAGCGCCCAGCGCTCCAAGATCGCACACTGCACCAGTGCTAAGGCTCTCTGTGGCGGATTACCACCTTAAGCACCGTCGTCAACGCAGCACACGCTCGATGAGCCGTCAAGCTGCTGATAGCAAGGCTCCAGACTCGTCCGAGCTGAGGGCTCCGCCCCGAGGGAACGACCTCTTGTTCGAAGAACTCGAAGAGGGCCAAGTCGACTACGAGGAGTCAGTGGCCAGTGAGACGCATTCCCATGCGGCCTCAGCGAGGTTCCACACCAGTGGCGTGTCATCTGGAGCTGCCTCTGCGAGGTCGTACGGCTCCACGACAATGTCGCCGCCACGACGAGTACTCCGTACCCCGAATCCGTTCGCTGAACGTTGCAATCCTGTACGCGCCCTGCGCGATGCACCTCCGCTGACCTCTCGCTATGAGAAAGATCGACGTGATCTGAATGTCATAACCAATGACTTGGACGAGGCTCAGAGCCGTCAATTGTCCACGGAGCCAAGCTCGCAGCGGTCCAACCGTCCCGTGGCCCGGCCACTCACCCTTCCGTCGCAGCGCGACTATGGCTTCCAGCCTCTGGATCCTACGGAGACCGCACGTCGTGCTACGCTGCAGCTCTTGGACACTTACGTGTGTGGGCCATCGGCCGCTACGGCTGATCAGCAAGTGCGACGGCACACGCTCCGCGAGCGCTTCCTGTCTCAGCAGGTCACAACTCCTCGGGAGTATCGGGAGCGCTTGCAGCAGCAACTCCACGGGCAGTCCGTTCCCGCCATGCGGACCGTACCGGTGGTTATCCGGCCTGGCTTTTAAAGCACAATTCCAGAATTGGGTAGAAAAAGCTCGACGGCTCCCGTCCTACGAAGCTCTTCGAGCTAGTTTCTCTGAAACTGACATTCGTCTGGAGCGACGCCTACGCTTAGACTTCGCAAAGTTGAAAGCGCGGCGTTAGCTCCCGGGACCCCGTCCCCAACACCATGAGGCTCCTCCGCCTCCTGCTCCCGCTGCGAGCACCGCTGCTCATGTTCATGAGCCGGCTGCCCCAGCCACTGGTCAGAGCTTGAGCTCAGCTGCCGACCTGTCATCGCCCCGCTCTAGCGGCGTGAAGCGCTCGGTGCCTGGCGACGCCGTCGCACGCCGTGGTGGCGCTTTGGCAGCGGATGTGCCCGGTCATAAGCGTCAACGACGTCTGGGCAATCCAGCCGGAGGGGAACCTCAAACTCCCATGAGTCCTGTGAATGAGGGTAACCTCGTCACTTCACAAGATATTGGGTACGACCCTGGCGACGACGCCGCGCCACAAGGCGTTCCACATGATAGTGGAGCTCACCATGCTCGTCGAGCAGAGCCGGCGGAGGACGAGCCTCGTCTGGACCCTCGCGCTGCGAGTTACCACGACATGATTGTGCTGGATCAGCGTGTTCGCTCGCTGAGCTCCTTCGTTCACGACGCGAACGCCTCACATGCCCGCTTGGCAGAAGATCTCGAAGAGATGCACCGTCGGGTGGACTGGTTCGAGTTACCGAGTGCCCTTCAGAACCAGGTCGTCGACCTCGAGCGTCAGGTTGCTCAGCTGCAGGGCCAGCTCGATCTGTTGCTGCGCCTTCAACCGTACGCCCCGCGTCCTGTGGCTCCGCCACTCGCTGTCGTCCAGCCGCCTGCGGCTCAGCCGCCACCTGCCGACCCGGCGCCAGCTCCTCGCTCACCTGAGCAGGGTCCTGGTACGGCTTGAGTAAGCTCACGTAGAATACCGGATGGGTGCGCATCTTCTTGGGAAGATTAAGCGTATACGCCAGGCCCTTCTTGGCCACGACCTTGAATGGTTCAATGAACCTAGGTCTCAGCTTCGTCTTGAAGACTGTAGACACTGCATGTTTAGGTAGGTTTTTAGCGTTTAATAAAACTAGGTCCCCGACCTCAAACCTTTCCACATTACCTCTGCCTTGGGCATCTGCATATTCCTTCTGAAGGTCTTGGCTATCAGCCATAGCGTCGCGCACCTGGCGCAAGACGCTCAGTCTCAAAGAGACAAAGTCATCGACTTGCTTGCGGACCGCAACAGGGCTAATATCAGCCAGCCGATCGGCTATCCCTCCCCCACTAAGCCCAGAGCCACGACGTGGCGGCGTCAGCAGGACGCGAGGGCTCGCCAACCTGTTCACATAGAACGGAGTGAAGCCTGTCGAGGCATGCACTGCATTGCTCGATGCGAACTCAACGAGTGGGAGCACCTCGCTTCAGCGCCGGGGTGCCTCGGCGCACAGGCTTCGGGGGATGTCCTCCACAACGCGATTCACGTGTTCAGTTTGACCATCGGTCTGCGGATGATCCGCTGTGGACATGTCCAAACGGGTGCCAAGCACCTGGAAGAGGGACATCCAAAACTTCGCGGTGAAGCGAGGTTATCGATCCGAGACAATTGCCTCAGGCAAGCCATGTTGGCGAAAGACACGCTCTAAAAACAGCAAAGCTGTACCCTCCCCACCAATGGTGTCCGGTACCGCCGCTAAATGAGCCATCTTGCTCAAACAGTCTACAAAGACCACGATACCAGTGTTGCCCGCCTTATCCTTCGGAAGGCCAAACACAAAGTCCATACTGATGGACTGCCAACATCCCGTAGGGACTGGCAAACTCGCCAAGGGCGCTGCCGCATGCGGCGAGGACTTCGTCCGTTGACATGTCTCACACGTGAGCACGTAGGCGCCGACCCATTTGTACAGCTTCGGCCACCAGTACATCGTGCTCATGGAGTCATAGGTCTTCTCACGACTCAAGTGTCCACCGACAGGCGTATCATGGACCTCATAGAGGATTCGATACTTGAGATCCTCATCATGAGGAATGACCACACGAGACGCGTCCTCGGAGTCGGTGCTGTAGTACAGCAGCCCGCCATCGAGCGTAAGCGCCTTGACAATTCTTTGTCCGAGTTCTTAAACTCCTCGCTCCCAAGAGCACGTAACAAAGCTACACACATGTCGTCGTGTGCGTACGCAGCGCGTATCAAGTCGAACACCGACGACGTCACTGCTGTGACATGGGCTAGCTCGTAGTCCGACCTGCGCGACAGCGCGTCGGCCACTACATTAAGCCGCCCCGGCTTGTACTTCACCTCGAAGTTGTACTCGGCAAAGAATGAAAGCCATCTTGCCATTCTCTGAGAGAGATGTGGCGACTGCGTCGCAGTGGGTAACGACGCATGATCAGTGTAGATCACAAAAGGCTTGGAGCCTAGCAGGTGTACCCTGAACTTGACAAGAGCATACTTCATAGCAAGTAGCTCTTTGTCGTGAACTGGGTAGTTCTTCTCTGCAGCCTTGAGCTGGCGAGACTCAAACGCGATACCGCGTTCACGCCCTTCGGCGTCTGCTTGTAGTAAAGCACAACCGATTGCGAAATCGGAGGCGTCACAGACGACACTGAACGGACGATCCGGGTCCGGTAGCGCAAGTATCGGCGCTTGGAGAAGACTATCCTTAA
The DNA here is from genome assembly GCA_016864655.1 of Phytophthora cactorum. Lineage (NCBI taxonomy): Eukaryota > Oomycota > Peronosporomycetes > Peronosporales > Peronosporaceae > Phytophthora > Phytophthora cactorum. Next base: position 241,690 of record NHQK01000052.1, read on the forward strand.
CAGCCTGAAAGGCTTCGTCGTGTCCGACTTCCCAGCACCAAGGTGCATCCTTCTTGAGGAGATTCGACAATGGCCGAGCTATTTCCGCGTAGTTCGCGCTGTACTTGTGCAAGTAATTGGCGAAGCCTAGCCACTTGCGTAAGTCCTTTTGGTTCTTCGGAGCCGGCCACTCCACAATGGCCTTGATCTTGGCAGGATCTGCCCACAGGCCTCGCTTCCCAATGAAGCAACCAAGGAAAGGATTTCCTGCTCACTGCAGTCACGTGGAGCTTCACTACTCGTCACGTTGGACACCTCGTCCGACGTCCTCGACGTCACAGACGCCCTGCGTCTCATCCTCCTCTTCCTACGCGACCGAGACCGGCCAGATGAGATCGGCGTGGTGACATCACCGTCGCCGCGCCCAGGTGCCACAGCACCGGCAGTCCTCAACGAGGAGTCCGTGTCTCGCGAGACACGCAGCTCAGAGCCATGCGGTCCATGACCTTCGCTCAGTGGTATCGGTGCCACTCCACCTGCATCGCCCGGGCTCCGCCCATGATGCCTCGACCTACGGTCGACCGTGCCCCTCGGGCCACGCAGCGGTGAGTCATTGACCTGACTCACACCGCTCAGCGGATTACGTGTCACCCCACGTCTGCTCTCTGGAGCTCTTAGCGGTAGGTCATTGACCATATCCGTACCGCTCAGCGGATTACGCGCCACTCCGCGTTCGTCCTTATCAGGACACAGCAGTGGATCACTGACCAGACCTGCACGGCTCCGCGGATAACGTGCCGCTCCACGTACGTCCTGTAAGCCTCGCTCATGGACAATAGCAACTTCGTTGCTCACCAACTCGGACATCCTAATGCCCAGCACCAAGGCCGATTCGGCCTCGTGCCCGCGCCAAAAGCGCTTCTGCTTCCTAGCAGAGGTGGGTTCATGCACCAAAGCTCCAATAGGAGCCAAGTGCGTGGCACCTAAGGTCTTCGACCTCCAGTCGATCCATGGCTCATGGCGTTCCAGCCATGCCATACCAAGGATGAGATCATATCTCGAATCCAGGTCTAAGACCAAATAGCGTTCCACGCTATCGAAGTCTAAGAACTTCACACCAAGGTCCACAGAGACCTTCGACACAGTAACCAGTGTCCCCGTCGCTAGACGGACTGAGATGGTATCTCTCGTTTGCACTTCCAGTGCCTCAGCATACTGCTGACCCCCTTCCAGGGTAGAGCGACGGGCGTAATTGCCCGAGGCTCCCGAGTCTATCAAGACTCTCCACGACTTCTCAAAGCCCTTCACGTTCGCCTGAACGACCAGCAAGCCCGGCTTGCACACATTCTTCTCATACGAGAGCCCAGCTCTCTTCGGGGCTGGGTCCTGTTGCCCTCTGCCTCCCGGAGGCCCAACAGAACTCAGTTTTTTACCGTTTCCCCGCAACGAGCCAGAGGCTTGGCTCGGCGGAGCCTTGCGCTGGGCAACTCGCCCGCAGATGGCGGGTACTCCCGTATGTGAAGCATCGACGGATGCTGGCGCACTGCTCCTCAGTTAGAAGCTCTGCTTCTTCGCCTTCAGCATAGCTGAGGTCCATCGGTTCCGGCCCGCTCGATGAGCCTGCGCTCCCCGCGTACCAACCCGATCTAGCCGACCTGAAGTTGTGTTCGGCATTTAATGCCACACTCACCGCTTCCTCAAACGAGGATGGGTGCACACGGAATACTTCCGTTCGAGCCACGCTCGTGCGGAGCCCCTTCATGGACACGGTCAACGTGACCGCTTCCGGTAGAGGGTCCACCGCCGTCCCGGCGATCAGAGTTCTCAACTCTTGGACGTAGTCCAATAATTCCTTCTTACCCTGTCGGGTAGCCAGGAAGCGGGACCGGATACGGTACGCCTGATGAGGCGGCGCAAACACGCGCGATAGTTGCTGTTTCGACTGAGCCCAAGTTGGGAACGCAGCGTCAACTGGCGTACTGCACGTCAGTGACCATTCGCGAGCGCGATGTCCAAGCTTGGAGATAACAAGCGCCACGCACTGTTGCTCATTTTAGAGCAGGGCCGACCCCATGGCCATCTCGACCTCACGGGTCCAGAGAAGGAGATTCTCTCTATCCTTCCCTTCGATGGTCTTCACGCTCACCAGGAACGGTTTCGGTCTAGTAGACTCTTCGCGCGTCGCCGACGCCGCCGCCGTCGCGGCGCTCATCCTCTCTTGGGCATGCTCCAAGAGCGCGTTCTCATAGCGAGAGAGCGATTCCAGTCGGGCGTTGACCGCCTCTGGACCTTGCGACGCAAGATGAGAGATGCCCTCAGGGCCAAGCAGGAACATGAGCTTGTTAAGCGCGTCCTGCTGTGCCGGGGGAAAATTCGTGAACACCGGGTATTCCATCCTCACAGAGGGTACAGTCGTAAGCCTCAGGTGTAGAATTGACTACAAGTGCTACCAAGTGCAGCGGGACTGCCGTAGCTTTAGCGTCAGAGGAAGACGTACGACTCAACGAGTCACTAATATTAAGTTCCGTAATAAGGAGTCTTAATACGGTTCGATAACTGGTACCCAAGAGTAAACACAGCCTTAACCCAAGGCAGCAACTTTTCTGCTTCTAAATCTGAAGTGTTTTATTTATCTTTATTGCGGCCAAGCCGCCTACGGTGTAAATGTATGTGTTTATCTATCTAGTATAGTCAAACCTAGTCAACTACATATCGAATGGCTTTCAGCCTATGTACTGAGAGTCTAGTTAACTCTCTGAGTTATGCATTGAGAGTCTGTTAACTTCTCCGGGTACTGCGTACCCATTGTGTGTCACACACACTTGGTGTAACCACCATCTCGTGTAACCCCGTTACAGTACATGTATACAGCTAACTATAATTCAATGAGAATGACTATTAACACAAGATGAGTTACTTGGGATTTGTATTGCGGCCCATTCTTCCCCCTTATGTACGAAACCAGCAGGAGGGGGTGGAAGCCGACTTGCTCGGCAACACGAATCTATGCCTGTGGTTAAAGATCCGTGTGCACAGCACGCGGGCTTAAACCCAGGACCAAGCATGACCTAATCCCACTCGCCGTATAGGGTTAATGCGCAGGAAGGGTTGGTTTGGGTTTAGGCAAGGCGATAGAATTCCTGTTGACTCCTCCAATTTTGGGGATTTGCAGTCCCGTGACATCCATCCTCACATGTTGTGTCAATATTCTCTGCCATAATTCAATCTTCCTTTCCAGCCCCTTCAAAAGTTTAGTCCAAACTGGTCAGCACAAATCGGGTTGTCAATTCTTTTAGTTGAATTATAATTAAACTGTTGGGAGTGGTTTTGATGGTGGTGCTAGCGGTGAGCATCCTATGGCCGAATTCGAGCTTTGACAGGCTCTAGCTGTACAAGTTGCGGAAACAGACACAGCCATCACGGACAGGCAACATCGGCAGACGGATGGAGATGCCACGACATGTCAGAAAAAGTCGATCTGCAAGATTGTCGGGTGTTCCAATGCACGCGTTGGCAAAAGCCTGTAACCATACCATGGCGGTGGATTCCCATGCCAACACGAAGGCTGCTCCAATGTCGTCGGAACGAGAGGGTTTTGCAGAATGCATAATATTGAACACAACGGTGGATCTCTTTGCCAACGCCAAGGCTGTGCCAAACATCGCCCGAGTGAGAGGATTGTGCAAGAGGCACGACGTCGAGCACAACGGTGAACCCCCTGATGGATATAAATGCCAGCATGAAGGTTGCGCCAACGTCGTCATTGTGAGAGGACTTTGAAAGAAGCACGACGCGGGGTGTCGTGGTGGATATAGCCCATGTAAACACGAAGGCTGTCACCGCTTCCAGAGTGAGAGGATTTTGCCGGAAGCACGACGTCCAGCACAACGATGGGTCTAGATAGCGATATGAAGACTGCCCCAACGTCGCCAGAGATAGAGGGGGGGGGGGCAGGAAGCACGGTGTTAAAAATCTGTGCGGACATGAAGGTTGCTCCAGCATTGTAGTTTTACTAGGATTATGCGGCAAACACGGCAGCTACAGCACATACCAAGTCGAAGGATGCACCAACGTTGGCCAGTTCAGTGGGATTCACGGCGGTAGACCCAATACCAAGTCGAAGGATGCAATTACATTGCCAGGTAGGGAGGGCTGTGCGGTCGCCACGGCGGTATTGACAAATGCCAACACGAAGACTGCGCCAACCTCGCTTCTAGGGAAGGTCTGTGCGATCAGCACTATGGAAGACAACAACCTCAGTGCAGTTATGGTGGCTGCTTCAAGACCGCTAGAGCCCACGGGCGATGTCGCCTACACGACGCAAGAAACACTTGCAAACTACCACAAGTGGCGATTTCGAAATGGCTTCTGCATTCGGCATGGTGACACAAGAATCACTTGCAAACCGCCGGGATGCCACAAATGGTGATATTAAAACGGCTTCTGCATTCAGCATGGTCGTGCAAGAATGGCATGCAAGGTACCGGGATGTCACAAGTCGCGATTTCAAGATCATCCAGCATGGTCGCGGAAGAAATATGCGGAAGGCACCAAGACGCCTCAAGTGGCAAGTTCGCGATGGGTTATATGTTCAGCATAAGAACATTGAAGACGCCCGGAGGGTTCAAGGGGTGAATTCATGGGGGCTTTAACGCCGAGCACGACGGGGCCAGCCGGCGGTAAACGTGTGACAGGTAAACCCAAGCGTTCACATGGCTCCGTTCGATTTATTCACTCGATGATATGCGCTTTATTGATTATTGAGTGCACCCCCTTGAAGGACCCAATGCCCTGATGTTTTTCTTAGCACCCCCAGAGGTTCATATCAAACACTGATACCCCGCTATTATATGTTATTGTATCATCGAACTCTCGTGTTAGTATCACATCATATCGTGCCGTTTAAGGAGGCGAAGGAGGCTTTTGACCATGTAAAGCGCTTATCGAAGGACCCAAGATGAGAGTGAGGGCGCGTACCGTATATCGCATGTAGAGAGCTGCACCAAATGTTCGCAGCCCTGCTCGAGCCTTCAGAAATAAATATTCAAAGGACACAAAATTTGATAGGTAAACCAACTGAGCTGTATTACACGACGGCTTCTTCAATGATGTGGTCACCCGTGCGGTCTTCGGCTGCTTCGTCAGTGATACGGTCGAAATCTTGGTCGTCGTCAACTGCTGGCCCCACCAACGAGAGTCGCTTCAACTCGTCCACCAAAGATGCAGCGGCAATGCAGTCGATGTCTAGCTGCAACCCGCGCTTCTTGTATCCATTTGCGATGGTTTGCGCGCTGAGGGCGTCCCAAATGCTGCGACCCCACCGACACCCCCCGGAACGTCCCGGAGGAATAAGCTTGAACTTCTCGCCCTCTGCGCGTGGCATTTGCAGCTGTTCCTGTATGTCGGCGAGCCAGCACTTCCGTAGCCCAGCCTTGAATGAGTAGTTTCATGCTACGTCTGCCGGTTGGCAGACAGACGTAGCATTTGGCGGAACTTTCATTAGGACGACGTTGATAGCGGCTGCGTAGGCCAGAACCTCATCGGTCCAATGCCCGCTAAAATCGTCCCAGAGGAGTAGCACTTGGGACGATCGACTGCCAAAATGAAACTCCAGAAACTTCATTGACAAAAAACTATTCCACCAGCCTAAATGATAATACAAAGCAAAAAATTAGTATTTATTCAGCTGAAACATTTGAGAAAACGTACCTTTCGCATTTGCAAATACTTCCAATCCTGTGTCCTTGCGGAGACGCTTGATCTCTGACCACGTCCGAACGCCAAATCCGCAGCGCTTCTCTTTGTTTTCTTCAAGGGCCTTCTTGTTTATAGATGGCTTCATCTTGAAAATGATGAAAGGCGTGTATTTTGTTCCATTAGAGTCTCCCAAAAGCATCACGATAGCTCTTTCCTTAGAAGCACCAGCGCATTTGACCCAAACCGTTTTTGAGCCGCGTTTGTTGATCGTCCGCTTCATAGGCAAGTATTAATAAAAGGCCGCTAATACAAATTATTAGTCACTAAAAATTAAATAAAAAGCAAAAATGGCAAACCTGTTCGGTCTGCATTAAAAATGAGCGTGACCCCCAATTGGCGAGCCATCTTTTCGACTTCAATGGCAAATTCTGCCGCCATTTTGTCGCTGTCATCGGGGCTGACTTGGCTTTGCCGTGTTGGCGCCCGCACACTCAGGCGATGTCTGCGCTTGAAACCGTTGATCCACCTGTCTGACGCTCTGAGGCTCTTGACACCGGCTCTTGCAGCGATAAGTCTCGCTTGAAATGAAAGCATTCGAGGCGATACCGGTACATCTTCCTGTCTCAAGCAATTGACCCATGCTACAATATCTAGCTCTACCTCGTTAGAGAGAATTGTTCCTACTCCTAGGCTTCTCACCTTAAGATAGCGTCCTTTGCGTTCTTGTAATGCATCCTCTAGCTTTGCTGACTCCCTCCGCCAGCTCTCTACATGCGAGATATACGGCATATGACGACCGACAGTACTGGCAAGAATTTTTTTTTTTTACTAAATACGAATGTTAAAGCACAATATTAATGACGACGGAGCAAGATTTTAATTTCGCTCGAATTGTTTCAGAGGCTTCCAGAGCTAGTGCTACCCAGTTTTCTGGCACCTTCTGGGACACACTTTCTTTTCGTATGCTCCAGTTAGCCCCCTCCAATCTTCTGCGAGCCCATTGCGCCAGCGCTGGTGGAATAGAACCACTGTTGAGCTTCATCGTGGAGCAAAATTCGCTCGGGGCCCAAATTCGTCGACGTTTCCAAATATTTTTATTAGCCAGAGGTAGATCTCATTACGAGACATCGGGTTTCCGGATTCCCACGCATTTGCAACCTTGGACAAGAGAAATGATGCTTCCACACGATACTCTATTTTTCTACCACTGCCGACAGCTCGGGTTTGTGTGGTGATGTATCGGACAGGTGTCTTCTTGGCAAGTTTTACTGTCTTTTGCCGTGAGGTTCCAGATCCAGAAGCAGCAGAAATGTATCGTTTGGTAGTCGGTTTTTTACATCGACTTGGCACCGTAACCCGTGGGTTTATCTGTGCTCGTACCAAATGACCTTGGAATTGAGCGGGCACGTGCTCCAAGACATCACGAGAGACGAAGCCTTCCACGAACGGAAGCCATTTCGGGTAGTATTCACTCTTCGAAATCCAGTTGGAAAACGTAGCATGACGCACCCCGAATACGCGACACGTCACCTCTCCGTCGAAGTTGCCTAGTGAAGGATGAAGGTAATAACAAATTGCGTGCGATCTTGCCTTCCACGACAATGTTGCGTATCGCGTGCTGGTCTTGCGCTTATGATCAAGCTTCGTCCTCATCAGGTGGTCCAATGCAAACAAGTGCAGTACCGATTATTGAAGGCGTGATCTTTTCACAGAACAAACGAATGTGTCGTTGTTTTATCAAGCTACGCGCGGCGACCAACCCTTATTTTTTCAACCAGCGGGACGAAAGACGGCGTTCTTATTTCTTCGGACCAAAGCCCAAAATTTGGGCACTTTACGACCACCGAAGGTATAATCAGATCCGTCTGAGTCTGAGAAAAAGCCGGTTTTCAAGATAAAACCTGAGAATTCTCAGACTCAGACTCCGCTATCTGATCCCTTTACGACCACCGAAGGTATAATCAGATCAGGTCTGAGTCTGACAATTCTCAGGTTTTATCTTGAAAACCGGCTTTTTCTCAGACTCAGACCGGATCTGATTATATCTTCGGTGGTCGTAAAGTGCCCATTTTTGCCTTAGAAATCGGCAATATGTGCTGTGATTTCTACCGAGCAATGCTGTCTGAGCTAACGCTTGCGGGTTCCTTCCGTAGCGAGACCGAGGTGGTTGGTGACAAAGCCCCATGTGCGTGGCGGTGTCCGCTGTGCTCGACGTCGAATGAAATCGCCGACGACGATCCGTCCCCGAGGTGCTCAACATGCCACCGTGCCCGCAGTCCGGATTGGCTGCGGCTAGAGGACTCGGGACTTCAGGTGCGTTTGGCGATACGTTTCTCGTGCACTTATTTTAAGGACTAATGCATTGCTACTTTAGATCACGTTAGGATCCCGCGTGTTTCTTACCAGCGCTGGTGGATCCAAGTCTGTGTCGGTCGTTGTTGCTATCAACTACGTGCAAAAAGCTCTCACACTGCTGCGAGTGAAGACTACACGTAACGTGGGAACGCAGCAAGGTGACATCAGCTTCCACGAAGTTGTGCTCAACGCGTCGCAGATGCAACAGCAGCTTGGGCCTTTGGATGACGAACACGAGAAGGACTGCGTGATTGAAAACTACGGTATCTGTGGCGAATGCCGTGGTGTTTTTCATGTTGCTCAGGGAGATTCTCAGTCTCAATATGCACACGAGGACAAAATTAGTGAGCTGCGAAAGGAATTGCAGCAGCTCGGGGAACAGAAACAGCGGCTTGCGAGGGAAAAAGCCTACGAAAGGACTTTGGAATGTGCGGAAGAGATCAAATTGAATTCAAAGCAACTCCAAGTCGCCAAGCGCGAGTTAGAGTTTCTAAACCCCGTGTTCTGTCCATTCTGCGGATGGTCATCGTCCCAATAATAACAGCGTTTTCTAGATACATGGAGAAGGAGCTCAAACCAAGAAGAAATAACTAGATTCATGGAGAATGAGATCAAACCAAGAAGAGGGAACGACTGTACATTCCTTTAAATACTCAACGAGAACATTCCGTCCTTCAGTCGGTGTCGAAAGTGTTGCCGTCCGGTACTTCACGATTCAGTTTTTGCCACAATCGTGATGCTCAAAGGAAGTGCTTCTCTCGGACGCTAGAGCTGCAATACTTATGGTTTTACATGACTGAGCAGCCAAACCATGACTCGTCGGAGTCTTTCGCAGTCACGCCTTTCATATCGTTGTCCAAGTGCTTCATAGCTGACGCGATATTAGTTTCGAAATAGGGGTACCACACATGGTCGTACAGGAATCGTGCTGTGAATGACAGGTCTCCTTTGTACGCTTTAGCAACCTTAGTACCACCCCAGACACGGCTCCGCTCCACGATCCACGGCACCATCACGCGCTTCGGCTTTGTCGCGCGAAAGATCCTTGGCATAACGTATCGCTGAAAGGCTTTCTCTGAAAATGCGAGTTCGATAGCAGGCTTGAAGGCCTCTTCTTCTAGTGCTAGCACGTTGAAGAGTAGATGATTGAGTCGGCGAATATCGTCTTGCAGTATGCCCAAACGAGTTTGCCACGAATCCGCAGACGACGCAGCGGAGAATACCAAGTCATCCTCTTGAGCAACGATCACATCCACCAGCGCGAAAATCGCTTGATAAAACACAACAATGTCGCGCTTTTCCACGAACTTGATGACGACGAGCGGGAGGAGCACCGTCGACTTCACATCGTGCTGGTTTCGTACGAACTCGACGAAATGCAGCTTGAACCAACTGAAAAACTCGCGCACATTCCAATTCATGGGCGATTTCAAGTCACGGCTGTGCTCCAAGAAGCGATCGATTACGTAAAGAGCATGCCGGACCGGTTCGTGCAGGCCGAGCAGAAACTGCGAGTTCCAGCTCATGTCCACTTCGTCGTTGCGCGTCAGTACGTTTGAGAACACCACATTTTCACCTTTCCTCACCGGTCCTGAGACTGGGGTATTCATTACATTGGCAAAATCATCCGACGACAGCTCTCTTCGGAGTGTATCGGCATCCATTCTCAACGGCCCGAGACTCAGGATGGTGGACGGAGTGACCACTGACGAGCCTTCCTCGCTGCTGTGCTCGGAAATGGGCGCCGATAGGTTGCTGACGCTCTGCTGCGTCTTGCTCAGCATTGCAGTCTTGACAACTAAGGCGTTCTTGTGCGACTCCAGCGACGTCCAGATATTGAAGAACTCTATGTCGGTTGAGCCTTCATAGCCGCTCTTGTAGTCGATCGTCGTCAACACATGAGCAACTTGACTAATGTCCACGAGTTGCGTCGATATCTTCGTAGAGGGCACGTCCGGGGGAGACCAGATATTCGAATAGAAGACGGTCTCGTCGCTCGGGAGGCGGCGCGATTTCTTGGCGCGTTCGCTCTTGGACACCATTGCCAATCGGCTTTTCACGAGCGGTTTGCGTTTGGAGTGGGCTACCGGCTTCATAGCCCGGCTGCGGGGCAGCACAGGATCGTCTCGGTGTACGGGCTTGAGCGACAAGTACTCTCTGCCAAGTATGTCGCTTTGCACTTGAACTGGCATGGGCTCCTCCCTTTTTCTTTTTATACACCCGCTTCTCTCTCCCTTCTCTCGATAGAGGACAAGACAATCCACCAGATGCCGCTGCGCTTTCGTCGTTAGCTGGCAATGCGTTTAATGCTCAGTGCCTTGCTGCTCGAATGGCGAATCCTCTTGAGTGGAGGCAGACAGATGGGGGCGGACAAGTGAGTGAGAGAAGCAGGGTGAGAACAGCGCGTTAGTCGCGGTCCGTGAGTGCTGCCACGCTTGTCAATAGGGAAACATGTGCAGCCACCAACCTGTCTCGACAAGCGCAGCCTCGGTCGTTACTGCCGGTTTCGCCTTGATTGAAGAATGAGCGGTTTTGGTCAAAGGCGGCAGAGAGACAAACGCGGCTCGGGTTTTAACAATTTCACACAGTGCGGAGACTTGCAAGTCTCAACCCAGCCGCCAGCTGGGATGACAACACCATGTCTCCGACTTCCAGAGAAGCGCTCTGCCGGTGGCAACCCACAAGAAAACCGATCCCAGACGTCGGACGGCATGCAGTATCGCATTGGACCGAACGCGCCATTCCTGAACATTCAGGTGAAAGGGTCAGCTTTTTGACTGGAACTTTTAGTCCAAGATGCGATTTTGGCCAATTGGAACTCCCACTCAAAAAAGTTGTCCTCTTTCATCACGCGAGCCCGAAAATATTATTGCCTCAACAAAAAAAGCGGCAAAAACCGCATTTTTGTTGAAGCAGCCATCAATTTCGGCAATTCGGGAGAGGTATCCGAATTCCCGTCCGGATCGGTCTTGAAGCTACTCGAAACCAAACGATCGATGTGCCTTAGGCAGTGCTTCTACACTCGGCGCTGTCAACCAGGATCATACAACGACCTTCAGCGGCAAATCACGCCCATGTCGGCGGCGATGCATTGTTTTTCACTTCGGTAGGTGGCGTCACAGCAACAAGGGCTTGCTTAAAAAGATGTACAATTATAATATGCGTGCACACTGCTCATGCAACAAGAAGCTTACACTGTGGTTGAAGCACATGCCCGATCGCTCGTCCGTGCTAGACCCACGCCCTGCACAAACAGACAAGCGAATGGCCCATCTCGATGCCAATGCTTTCCTGCGTCCCGACAACCACCCACGACCGAGATCAATGCACTCGCTCAGTTTGGAATCGGCCACCCGACGCAGAAGTCTTCACTCTCCGGTCGCCTGACCCTCACCGCAATGTTTGGACTCACTTTTTCTCGTTGGTATCTGTTCGGCGCAGCTTTGCGGTGCAGTTCTGCATTGTTGCATTTACGCCTGGTCGGTGCTCAACCACCCCCGTCTACGGCGATGCCAAGAAGGGCCGTGCAGTAAATGCCTTCTACATTGCCATGGGTGTATTTGGAACGGCAGCAGCAATTCCGGGGCCCACCATTGGCCCGGTGGGCTGTGTCCATCGGTACGACATTATTCTTGATCGGCCATATCGTCACAGCGCTCGGAATTCACTACAAGGCTATCGCCGGGATTTACATCGGATACGGCATTATCACCGCCATTGGGTTGGGTATGTGCTACACTTCGCCCATGTCGACACTTCAGAAGTGGTTCCCTGACTACCGTGGCACCGCCGCCGGTTTTGCTGTTGCTGGTTCCGGTGCGGGATCGGTCGTGTGGAGCAAGGCGTACCTGCCCACCATTGACGCTGTTGGCCTCCTGTGGATGTTCGTCTTGCTCGGTGCTGTCATGGGCGCTGCGATATTCGCTTCTGCCTTGGTCCTTCGAGTCCTGCCCCGTGATTTTTCTATTCACGGTCTCAATATCGACGGCAACGTTGCCAACGTCAGTGAAGGAATGGAAGAGAAGTTGAGCACAGCGTACAAGGCGGTTCAGACGCCCACGGGCGCGGACAAGCCGGAGACTGTGGCTGCCCCGAAGTCTCCGATCAAGCCGTTAACGCTCAAGCAGGCCGTCTTCACACCCGACTACATCTTCATGTACCTCATGTTCTTCGCCAACCAGCTCTTTGGTGTCCCGCTTGTCCAGTATGTGCACTGACATTTTCGCTAAGAGCGCAAACACAGCCTCCGACATTGTTTCTGGCAACAGCGTGTTCAACTGCTGCGGTCGTCTAGCGTTCTCGGCCATTTCGGATTTCCTCGTGCATTACTTCAAAATGGAGAAGACGTACGCGCGCAAAGTGCTGTACTATTTCACTCTGGGTGCACAGATTATTGTGATCGGGTCGTTGCCCACGGTCATTCGTCACGAAAGCTTCACGTTCTTCGTCATCGAGATTTTCGTGCTCACGTGCAGCTACGGCGGTGGTCTTGGCACGATCCCAGCCCTTGTCACCGACATGTTCGGCGCCTACAACGTCGGTCCCTTCACGGCATTATTCTCACATCTCTGGCCTTCGGTGCCGTTGTGGGCGGCATCACCTTCAACAACACCTACAATGGCAAAGTTGCTGACGGCATGAGCGTGGGTGAGGCATACATTGACAACATCCAGGTCATCTTTGTTATCGTGTGCATCGGTTTTGTGGTGCTGTTCTTGGTGCGCACGAACGCCAAGGACCGCTTCGAGCCGGGCTACCACTACTCTCTTTGCGGCAAGCGCGTGATTAGCATCCCGCCCAAGGAGAAGGATGCGATGAATCAGCAGGAGGCTGAGGAGGCTGCCGCTGAGAAGCTCCCCGAGACCGCTGTTTAAATGTAAGGAAGCGCTTGTGAATTTAAGAACTTCGAAGTAATACAGTTATTGCACTCGTTCTGTCAATCATTTACGAGGAATCTACGATCTTGAGGAACACGAAACGAGGCTACAGGAGCTGCTGCTTCCGCCGCCGCGGCGGCCTCGATCGCCTCGGGAATGACTCGTATTGCACTCAGCCTCGCGCCACCGGGGCGCTCGCTTGCCAGCAGGACTCATCGTTGCGCTCGCTTGCCAGCAGGACTCATCGTTGCGCTCGCTGCGTACAACCGTGCACGCCTGCCATGAACGCGTAATACCAGCTACTAAGAAGACCAAGGCGACGCGCAGCCGCGAGGCTCCGAATGCCTATGACATTGCGGAATTGAGACGCGTATCCAATCGGTACGTGCATCAGGAGAGCAGGACACATAAGAACCGTCCTGCGCAGTGAGCACACAGTATTTCGATATTATGATAGTCTGGATACTGCATCCCTTCACTTGCAGATATGCGGGTCGAAGCAGGCGCCAATTGGAATACGTCGGTCAAAGGTGCAAACACAAAGGATCCACTAAGGCAGGCCCGCGAGAGAGTGCTACGGTTGAAACTTTCCGGAGGCCACTATCAAAAATGTTTTGAAGGATAATACAGACCTTCTCTTGTCGATGCTGAAGATGTTCCTGCACAAAGTCCATGCTGTTGACTGTCGACGCAACTCAGCGAGAGCCATTCATTGTGGTGGACGCTCGCTAGCCCTTAGCGGCACAGCAACAACAAGTTGACATGACATGTGACTCGCTTCACAATGTGAAGCGAATGTCCCGCTAACAGCGACGATGGGTGCTACAGGCCAAAAGTTGGACTTGGCTAACATGCAAAACAAAACCGCTCTTGAAACGTTACGAAATCAACAAAACGTTTCTACAGCAATCCGTTTTTCGACAAATCACATCCCATATACGTAGCCCACACAAGATACAAAATATCGGGAAGAGTCGCAACCGCTGGAGGACGATCTTACCTCAGTGATCGAGTTGAGCGGAGGAACCAACACAAGGGGCACAGGAGACAACAGCAACACTTTGAAGTCGGGGCCATGGGGCAGCAAGTCTCGCTTCCGGCCACGGTAACGCCGCCGCCGGGCGAGCGCGCGAAGCTGCGCCAACTGCAAGCGCCTTACGTGCCGCTCTGCGACGTCCTCAAGGCCGGCGACGCTGGCGTTACGGAAGACATAAAGGACGCTATGGACAATATCCTCGAATTCGGCGCCGCGCTGCGCTACCTCCCAAAAGGTGAGCATCCAACGTAATGATCTCAAAAGGAAACTACTATATTCATTCTGACGTTGTTGCTGCCCACAGAGAACGAAGTATCCGGCCGGCTACAGACGCGCAGTCCGGAGCAGCAGATGAAGGTGCTCATGAGCCCCGTGGACTCAGTGGATGAGCTATTCCAGTACATTTCCCAGTTGGCAGGGCTGCCGACGCATGACGGACGCGACCCAGCAAGGCCTGACGCCAAGCGGGACGCGGGCGAGACGATGCCTGGAGTGTTCGACGCCCGCGTGGCCAGCTACGTCAAGAACTTGCAGGCTGTGTATCAGATGACCAAAAAAGAAAAACACCGGTATGAGCAGCGATTGCTGGCTGCAAGGGCACACGCCATGTCACTGAGCAAAGTGTCGCCACCGCCGCTGCCACTACCGACGCAGAACTGCTTGACCATGGGCTGGGACCTAGTGGTCATGCTGCTGAAGGCTACGCACAAGAACAACCCAGAACAATACGAACATGCACTACAGATGGTGAAGGATAACCTCAAGCCTTTGAAGCCGACAGCTTACTCGGACAGCATGTACCTCGCTCCGTCCGCGTCGTCAGCATTCAATCTTCTCAGCGATTGTCTAGGCAATCTTGCTTATCCTGCGGCCGATGGATCCCCACAAGTAGAAACTCACATCGGAGCTCGCACGATCGAGACTTTGGCGGAGGTGGGACTGGCCCGCGGCTCGCTTGCGACCATGCTCTCCGTAGTATTGTGGCTTATGAAGCAACCACCTACGAGCTCAGTGAATTTGGAAACGTCAATCAGTAAACTCGCCGCACTCAAAGAGCAGCCCATGTACGGGAAATGCGAGGCTTCGGGGGAGCTATATAGTTGTGGACAGAACTCGTACGGAGAACTTGGCACAGGAGATGACATCGAGCGCCATCAGCTTACCAGCGTAGCACTTTGCGGGTGGGACGACATTCGTCAGGTCGTTAGTGGCAACGAGACTCTGGCGGTTCTCACGAACGATGGCGTCTTGCTTACCTGCGGGCTGAACAAAAGTGGACAGTGCGGTCAGGGACACTTTGACGAGCGCGTGATGATGCTGCGACCAGTGCAGTCTTTGCGTTCCCAGCGAGTGAAGTTTATTGCTGCGAGCAACGGATGCGAACACATGATCGCGCTGACAGACTCGGGGCTCGCGTACTCATGGGGCTACAACGATCGAGGACAATTGGGCCATGAAAACCTGACGACCAAGATCCACGCCCCAAAGCTCATTGAGTCGCTAAAAGACAAGAAACTGAGATATGCCTCTGTGAGCTATCACCACAGTGCTGTGATCACGGATTCGGGGGAGCTCTATACATTTGGCATGAACGATTGTGGTCAGCTTGGACTCGACCACACACAACACCAGTCGGCACCGCAGCTTGTTAAGAGCCTTGAGGGCACTGAGGTATCTATGGTAGCTTGCGGATTGTACCACACAATCATTTGCACAGCAGCAGGGGGGCTGTACTCCTGCGGCAAGAACGACTACGGACAGTTGGCTTTAGGCCACAATCGACAGATTAAGCTGGCCACCCTTGTGTCTCTTCCAAACGAGATGGTGTGTTTTGTTTCGTGCGGCTACTACCACTCGGTGGTTGTTACCACAGGCGGTCGAACCTTTTCATTTGGCCGTAACGACTACGGACAGCTAGGAATCGGAAACAAGGTCCACCAGAATGTGCCGAATGTGGTTGCGCTGTCTGCCAACACAAGGATGGTTCGGGCAACGTGTGGATGTTACCACACTGTTCTGCTTTCTGAGCAAGGGCAAGTGTTCGTCTTCGGGCGGAACAACAAAGGACAGCTTGGAAATCGCGGCAGCGCTGACGCTTTACTTCCTGTCCCCCTGAAAGTACGTCCGGAAAAGAATTCTCGTCGATGTGTGGACGTCGCTGCTGGATTTTATACGACATCGTTAATTGTGGAGAGAAAACGCGAAAACGATGAAGGTGACTCCATTCTGCTGGACCAATCTTGTGTCATTTCAGTTTGCGGCCGTGTTGATATCGACCGTTCAGGAGAGGTCGAGGGTCTAAGCAACTTTGGCTCTATTTCCACGATAGGCGTGTCGTTATTCCGAGGGAAATGGTTCTACGAGGTAGAAGTGGTCACTAGTGGTTTGATCCAAGTTGGATGGATCGATGGCTACTTTCAGGGGAGCTCCGATCAGGGAGAAGGAGTCGGTGACCATGCCCACTCATGGTCTTATGATGGCAATCGCCAGCGTCGTTGGAACAGTGGATCATCCTCATACGGAGAGAAGTGGAGAGCTGGCGATATCATTGGTTGTTTGCTCGACTTGACCACGCAGGAGATGACATTTTTCCGGAATGGAGTCAATCTGGGCGTAGCGTACTCTGAATTTAAGTGCTCCATGGATGACAAACGGTCCGGTATGATGCCTGGTATCAGTCTCGAGCGAGGCGAAATTATCCGAATTAACCTGGGACACCAGCCTTTTGCTTACCCTCCTGCCATTGGCCGCGACTTTGAGAGTGTATCTCGTGCAGTCCTGATGCCTTCTACAAGTGCAGTGATTCAATCACCTGAAGATCAGTTATCTGGAGGCACACCAACCCAACCTCCACTTCTGGAAGGATCCGCCTCAGTCTTGGTTGACAATAAGTTGTTTGTTGTTGGCGGGATTGTTGTCAATGAATCCTCGTCGCCTCAGTCAACCGAACCTACGAACCAAGTGTGGATGTTTGACATTGCCTCAAAAATCTGGGAGAGATGGACCGATTTCCCCATTGGAATCTGCCACCACCAAGTTGTTGCAGTGGACGACAATCAAGTTCTTGTTCTTGGAGGCGAGAAGGATTGTGCGGCGTCGCGGCATATGGATTTGTACAAGTGTTCTACTTTGAAACACGCAGATGGCTCGCTGCCAACGTGGACACTGGTTCAAGCTGCAATTGGCGCGGCGACATCTCTGCCCCAGTCGCGTGCATTCCACACAGCCTCAACAATCCATGTCCGTCTTGATACTATCGTCTTCATGTATGGTGGCAAGTCGGTTGATGACGAGATTCTCGGAGACGCCTGGTACTTATCTCTCGATGACTACACTTGGTCGCGGTTGCCCAGTTCGGTATCGCTAGATCCTGGTCCACGAATCGGATGCTCCTCTGCTGTTATTGGCGAGTGTGTGTACATCTTTGGTGGGAAGGATCGTGAAGACAAGTTTCGATCCGATCTCTGGCGATACAACACTTTTGACCGTCTCTGGCATTTGTGTCATGACGATAACATTGGAGCTTCGAAAGACGCAGAAGGCAGTTTAACAAGAAGTGATTCTCAGTCGATGCTGCCGGATGGAAGAGTAGATTATAGTATGTGCTCTGACCTTGGAAACATTTGGATATTTGGAGGCGTCAACCAGACACACACCTTCTTGTGTGATATGTGGTGCTTCTCCGTGACTTCGCAAACGTGGAACCAAGTTGAAGTGAATACCCAAGGAGATCTGGACGGGGTTTGCTCGGCTGCTCTGCATGTCCAACCGGGTGCTGTAACTGCTTTGCCTAGCATGACTCATTTTGAGTCATCTACCCCTCATGACGGAGATTTGTTCCTTTTTGGGGGACGTGAAAGTGGTGAAGGACAAGTATCCAGTTGCATGAAAGTCCGAAAAGTGTGTTCTGGTAACACGTCAGGCTCATACAATCTGGATATGACGAAAAACATATCGACGACTGGAAAGTCAGGGCATGTACTCAGTACGCTTCGTGCAAGGTGTGGGGCTGCCAATAGGTCAAGCCAGCATTGTGCAGCGGAGGCTCTAGACTCTGCTGTGTGCTTGCTATCTCATCTAGATCGTTTGGCTGGAAACGATATGCCAGCAGAAGAAACTGATTCCGTTCAGCTGTCACGGTGCCTATACCGATCACTCTGCATCGACCCCAAAGAGGCAACGTTTTCGGCATTGTATGCACTGCTAGAAAATATAACGACTCGCTTCTTCGGCATGGATACACTCGATGAAAAATCCAACTCTACACCACTGGTAACTCACGTATTGTACCCGTTGCTCGTCACGATACGACTGCTCAAGCTAAACTTCTTCGAGGTACGAACCCTAGAGTTTTTATATTGGTTAGATCTTCATCTATTTGAGCCTTTAACTGATCATCTTACATTGGTTATTGTTTAGTTTGCGCGCAGTTGTTTGGACGGCTCTGAAATTGGTCTACCAGCAACAGCATATCAATCTGGGGGAGTGCTCTGTTTGATTCAAAAAGTGCTATTCACGATTGCGGACCATGTACCAAAGCTACCGTTGTCGGGGGAAGTTCTTTGGTTCTATCACGCTGTAAAGCACGAAACCGCATCGGCAATCTACCACGGGTTCCCAACCTTGTTCCCATCTCTTTTGGACCGCTTGCAGGTCATGAACCGCTTGATGGTAAACAAGCATAATTCTGAAGAGGAGATGACTCCAGCGCAGAAACTGTTGGTTCCGATGCTTGTCCCGTCCTTCACATCAGCCAAAATGCTGTTCCAGCTGATAAGTGACCCTAACGTGCTCTTCAAAGTGGATGGTTTATCCGACGAGGTTGTTTCTGAAAGTGTGATCACGTTCATGAGTACTTTGTTGGATTCACTTTGGGCGCAGACGAAAGATGCGATGGATCAGTCGTCAGAAGGTGTTACTAAGCTCATGAAGAGCTTAGATACCATTGAAACTAGCAACGAATTTAACTGTCTCAACATCATGCTGCGCGCGGCAATATTCTGGTGTGAGTGCTCTACAAGTCGAGGCTGGATGATCATTGAATCGGTATGCGCAAAGTTGGTGGGATTTATCTCGGAGTGTCTGGATCAATGCAGTTCGATGAAACTCGAGCAGAGTCAACTTCTCCCCACTGTTATTCAGCACAGTTTTTCGGGAAAGTTGCTGCCATTTATGCTGCTGAGTGTGTTTTCGTTACCCTCCGTTCGTGACGCACTCCCTGCTTTACTGGATCCATTCTGGCCTCGCTTAGAAGCTCTCTCGTTGAAACTTCACACAGCGCTTGTGGCCCTGAGCAAGCAGCAGCCAACCGCAGTACCTGTTGATACACGTTGTGCCCTAGAGAGCAGCACTGAGACTGACTTCGTGGATACAGCGCGTGTATCCGTTTCAAAAGAACTCACAATTTATCTTTTGAGCCAGAGCTCTGACTCCTCCGTCACGTACGGTCAAATCTTCAAAAGCTTGTGGGACAAAATTACCCACGTGAAGGGTTACACATCTTGGAAAGTAAAGGAACTGCCCCAGGATGAGGAGATCCGACGAATTACAATTCCTTCGGACCTTGCAAAGCTTTTCGGGACCGAAACATTGCTAGTGAAAGTTCCAAAATCTGGAGCTGAATCTCTATTGGGATACGAACCAAAGAAAGTCTCCTTCCTTCCTAGTCGGACTATTCTCTCGCAGCATGTGTATCCTGTAAGTGAAGGACCCCTACCTGCCTCAGGAGTTGATGCTAACGTAGGACCGCCTCCAGCGCCAAAGTCACTTGTAACGACTTCTCTTCCGACTCCACGGTATTCGGACAAGACCATTGAAGAAAGCCACGAGTGGCTTAAGGACCTCCAGAAAGTCGTAGTCTGGGTCGGGAGTCATTACGCCGCGACTTTGATACTCGGTGGTGAGTTGGACGGTGGCGTCGTTAGTGGGAAATGGTTGCAATCTCCTCTATTCCAGGGTGGATTGGAAGAACCAATGCCTGATACTAACGTACACAATAAGGAGGTGGGTCGGAATGAAGCTCTCCTTTTACAAGTGATCGATAACGTCGGCAATGGTAAAAAGCTCTTGGATAAAGTGCGCAATGCTTTGGATCCTGGATCGGCTCCAGGCGGCGGAAATCCTCAGCTTCGAGCTGCGAGGCTAAAGAGACAAGATAGTGTGGAGGCGACATTAGAAAAAAGTGGTGGTATCGAGGCAGTGGACCGTGCGGTCCGTGCAACTTTCGCTGCTCTGCTAAAACATACCAATATCTCGTACACGACAGAACCGATTTCAAACCAAGGAGCACTAGCTGAAACGGTGGTTGATGCGTGGAAGGCTGCGCTACAGCTGCGTCGATGGTACATGGCTCAGTGCGCTTTGCAATTGCCTAATTTCTGAAGGGTTTCTAATGTATTTGTCTTGTTTTGTGCTTAGGATCGTGAGAGAACAGCAGAAACTGGCTGCAGCTGTCAGGTAAGCTAGAAATATTGTCACCTCTACAACTCTTCGGGCTTTTTCTGAGTTCTCAATGCTGGCTTTGCAGTGAGGCAGGGGCTCCTAGCGGGTTTTCTCCTGATATGGGGGCAAAGGAACGACAACAGGCACTGTATAACGCTGTATGCGAGCCTATAATCCGCAGAGCACGTCTTCTACTTCAACTGTCACCGGTGCCGATCCAAACTACCCCACCAGAATCTTCTCCAATGAAGCTTCTTCCTGGGATTTCTATGGCAACAACTTACGGTAAGACATCACCATTGCTTTGATCA
Source organism: Phytophthora cactorum (assembly GCA_016864655.1). Classification (NCBI taxonomy): domain Eukaryota; phylum Oomycota; class Peronosporomycetes; order Peronosporales; family Peronosporaceae; genus Phytophthora; species Phytophthora cactorum. Next base: position 262,386 of record NHQK01000052.1, read on the forward strand.
GCCCTTATGAAAACTAATGTGTACTTGGTAATTCATTGACAGATTTCGCGAAAGCTTCTCAGAGTGAGTCGGCTGATACGCCAGGCAAAGAACCCGAGCAAAAGCGCTTCACGCGTCAGCTAAATAAATTGATGGAAACGAAGTCGGTCGAAGTGATGGAGGAAGAAGATGAACAGATACACGCAGACATTTTCTCGTTTATTCAGCAGTCAAGCACTAACCTGGTAACCCCGAATCGAGACTCGGAAGTCCCGTCTCGACACCCTGAAGATCAAATGCGAGAAATCTTGCTTGCACACCAGAAGCGCGCAAACATGCGTCTACAAGGACTCAAGACGTTCGTTCGATTGCTTCAGTGCACTGAAAATATCCCCAGCTCGCGTCTTCACGTTATCCCGATGCTGTCTTCTGCCTTTAAGCGTGTTCATACGACTCACGGGAAACTGTCAGCAGGACAAACTTCCACCATCAAAGTGCACTATCTCGTTGATCTAGAATTTGCTGGACCACAACTTTCCGATACCATTGGACGAGAATTTTTCCACTTGCTGACAATTCTTCTTGAATCGTCAACAGATCACTTTCGTCGAGTCCAACAGCTCATTGACACTGGAGGTGGCGGGTTGAGTGATATGAAGACGTCGCCGGCCTCCATTCAGCTTGCTGTACACGACATGCTACTTGTGTTGGAGACTTGCTGCTTTCCTTACAGAGGCCAAGATTGGGATCACCTTCAGCGTACCAATTTGGTAAAATTGTTAACAGATTTGACAAGCTGGAAGGGATGGCAGACGTTTATCCAGTACGATGCATCCGACAACTCACCAGCTGATGTTAACAGTACCGAGAAGTATGCCATACTTCCTGCAGCGACGGGATCAAAGTATCCAAACATCATCTGCTCGCGTTATATTACGCTCGGTACTGATCTCCGGAAGCTGACGATTGCCCACAAGAGCCTGGATGGAAGTGATGAAAGTACTGGGAGCTTGCAGGACAATGGCGGACTTGCGGTGTTTGACAAATCGTTCTACAGAGGCCGTTGGTATTGGGAGGTGTCAATTCGTACGCTTGGTGATACCCCTGTATTTGTTGGTGTCACCCCTGGCACAGCAGATCTTAACACGTACGTCCCAGGCGATGGCAGTCTCTGTGGCGTATTCCTGTACCGCGAAGGATGCAGTGGAGACATGATTTGGTCAAACAGCATCCGCTGGAATCGTACTGACGTTCTTGGAGTTCTGTTGAATTGTGAAGAGCGACAAATGGAGTTTTTTAATGGAGCAATTAGGTGCTATGTGGCGACGTTAACGTCAAGTGATTTGGCTGGATGTGGTTACTTCCCGTCGATTGGTGTTAAGGGCGCTGATGTGCATTGGAATCTCGCGGCCGCTGTCCCTCCAAAGCTATGGTGTTCCAGTTCTAACTTCCAATTCTCCAATGCAATCGTCTCGGCGGGGCTTGTTGCAACTCCTTTTGACGGAGCGACTATAAGTTGGAATGGAAAGCGCAAAGGGAGTCACCTACAACTCATGCCAAACGGAACAACTCTATCTGCCGGCGAGTGTAGCTCGTCAGACGGTCAGTTCGAGACAATTGTTGCAAGTCAGGGCTTCGAAAATGAAAGCATTTTCGTAGAGATTCGCGTGGTGGCAGCAGGAAAAGATGGACGCTCAGCGCTCAGCTTCGGTATTGTTGGTAGCGACTTCTCCGAGTTTGATGCGCCGCTGAAGCAGAAGTTGGACGTGAAGTGGAAGAGCGCAGAGGAAGTGCTGGAGTGGGGCGTTTTTGGGGTTTTATTTGATTTTGAAAAAGCCACCGCAACGTTGTACTCTGATCGCTCGGAACCGGAAGTATGCCACTTTAACCTCGCATCGCTAAGCAAGCCCTTATTCCCTGCAGTGTCGGCGCTCTGCAATGGAACAGTCTTCGACGTGAACTTCCACCCGCACCCTCGTACTGAGCTACCGTCTCACGTATTTTACTCCGCTACAAAGCTCCAGAATCAGCACACGTCTTCATCGAGCGATTTACAACTGGGGAAGAGCTTGCAGCTTCAACTGTATTCATGTGACGGTGGAGAGTTTAGCAGTTCCCACGCTGCCAGCAACTGTCTTGTGGATGATACGACGGTGTACAGCTCCGCAAAGGGAACAAACGTAAACCTGGTGCTGAAGCATGAGATTGATACTCCGATGTGCGTCAGCTACATCAACGTCCGCGGTCCTGGACAAGGTTACTCAAGCCCCCTTCGTTGTGCCGCTGTATTTGTCATCAGTACTCCTCCGGATCTATCATGCTTTCAGGATTTTGACAACATGACCCCGGAACAATTCGCTGCTTTGCCGTTCCCTCCGAGTAATGGATGCTGTCCTCGCGATGAAAGCTTACCAGTTGCATTCTTTGTACTGGATGGCAGCAGCACACAGATTTCTAAACAGCTAGCATATCCAGTTACTGGTCGATATATCGTTGTAAAAGCGATTTGTCCGTCGGCAGGCACAAATATTGATATCGGATACATTGGATTCTGCGGTATTTTCGATCGCGACAATGGACCAGCGTACACTGAGACTACAGCAGAATCTTATAGCTGCGAGGAATGTAAGAGGATGCCGTCGTCCGGAGTATATTACGACCAACGAGACGATGACAGCATCAAGCTATGCGCCGCGTGCTACGACGACAACCGAGGCGATCTAGACTCCGAATACTACGTTTACACTTCCAGTGAATCTCAAGAGGACCAGATGGCTGCGAACACGCTGCTTTGCCCCCCGAGAAGGTCGTGGAACGATAAGATCGCAGCGCTAAGCGACGTCTTGAGCAAGTCTAAGACGTCGAACGCAGCCCGAGATGGGAACGTAGCAGGACAAACTGGCAGATCAGAGATACTCCCTAGTGTGGCTAGCTTCGATGATTGCGAGCTGTTTTCTTGCGGCCAAAACAACTACGGAGAGCTTTGCTTGGGGCACTGCAACTCAACGAGCAAGTTGGAACACGTGCCTTTCTTTTCTACAAAGGGTATTCGTGACATTTCCGGAGGAAACGAAGTCCTCGCTGTAGTGATGAAAGACGGTGGTGTATTCACTTGCGGTCTCAACAAGAGTGGACAATGTGGTAATGGTACTTTTGAGGAGCGGGTTATTGTCGCCACCCCCGTTCGTGCATTGAGTGGAATCGCCATTAATATGGTGGCTGCGGCAAATGGATGCGAGCACATGCTTGCTGTTGCGTCGGATGGAGCTGTATACTCTTGGGGATACAATGATCGCGGTCAACTAGGACTTGGGTCGACGATTTCGAAGAGCCATACGCCGCGAATGATTGACAGTTTGAGAGAAAAGTACCACATAACAACGGCAGCGGTGAGCTATCACCACAGCGCAGTCGTGTCCAGCAATGGCGAGCTGCTCGTGTTTGGTATGAATGACTGTGGCCAACTGGGTCTTGACCACACGCAACATCAGCATACCCCGCAAGTAGTCGATGCCTTGTCGAGCCAAATTGTCACGAAGGTCGCGTGTGGATTGTACCATACAGTCGCAGTGACTAGCGGCGGTGAGGTGTACTCTTTCGGCAAAAATGACTATGGACAGCTGGGTCTTGGTCATGCTCGCAATATGAAGGTACCGACTCTGGTAAAGACATCACTTGGGGAAAGCGATGAGAAGATTGTAGCTGTGAGTTGTGGCTACTATCACACAGTGACCATCAGCGAGAAAGGCAAGCTCGTCACGTGGGGACGGAATGACTATGGACAGTTGGGCATCGGAAGCAAAGAGCACAAGAACACTGCGCAGTTTGTGCCACTGCCATTGTCGTCAAAGATTAAAAATACGTCTTGTGGTTGCTACCACACACTCATTCTCATGTCGAATGGACGGGTAATGGTGTTTGGGCGTAACAACAAGGGCCAACTTGGGGCTGGATCAAGGACACTTCCGTCTGCAGATCTGCCTCTACCGGTTCCTTCTAACTCATTGGCAAACGATGAAGTGGTTCGTATAGCGGCTGGGTTTTACAGCTCCTACATCCTTACGGGTCGCTCAGGAGACAGTCCTGGTCTTGATGGAACACCAGATGATGCGAATCAAGCAAAAGACCTCCCGGAGAATAGCTGTCTGGAGAACTCCGATGCACTTTTCGAGTCGCTAATGAAGGAGATTGACTCCAAGTACGTCACAGATTCCATACCAAAGCGTGCACCGCTCCAGCTCAAGAGAGGGTACCCACAGCGCAAGTTACCACTGGTGAAGCTGCATGCTGCTGGATGGGCGATGGCCCGTGCTCTGATGTATCGATCGCTTCAAGATGCCGAGGACAGGACCTCGAAGCGTACGAATGGACGTGTAAATCCAGTGTTGTCCATGTTTATCAGCTTTCTGTTGGAGAATCTGAAACTTTTGCAAGGTGATTCTGTACCTGGTAGCACCAACGCGGTATTGACGGCGACAGCGGCCCACGAATTGGGTGGAAGCGTCTCGTTAAAGCGAATTTGCGTTGGTTTACTCCAGTATTTCGGCACAAGATTTGCAGTACCTGCACCAACGGCTGGACCAGTGAGTCCCGCTTTGGACAATCTCCATGGCCATTTCTACAAGAATCAAATTTTAAGTGTTCTCCTTGCGTGTGGCTCTGCGAACACTAACGTTGGCTCGACTATTGCCGCGAATGCTGTGGTTACAGCTCACATTATTAGTGGAATGAACTCCTCCGACTTAGCGTCAGCAACGATGTGCATTCGACTAGCCATGCTGGTGTTCCCGCAACACTCGGTGTCTGCGCTCAACACGATCTACCGGTCGCAACAGTCCGCTCCTGTATTCTCCGGAGACATTCTCACGATGCTAATGACTCTGGTGGGGCTCCCACTGCTCCTGCGTCCACGCCTTTGCTCGCACGAGCTAGGTTTGGAGTGCTCGAGCACAGCTTTATGCCAGTCAGCTCGCTGTCTTAAGGGGATAACCGTGACTAAAGATACTGGAATTGCACAGATGCAGCAAGTTGTGCTGGAGAAGGCGCACGTTGCCGATGCCAAGGCGGCTGAGGTTGTGGCGCTGCTGCGGTATCTCACACTTTATCCTACGTGGAAAGTAGCGATCAACGCCGCTGTTAGTCGAGGTTTTGCCAAGTCAAACAAGGTTGGAGAGTTGCTGGATTCCATTTGCGCCTACTACACTAGCGTCCAGCAGGCGGATGTTATGGATCTTCAAACGGCAGTGCTAGGAGGGCTTACCGGAGACAAGGATGCTACGTCACTGAGAAAACCAGAGTCGACTACTTCATCGCCCGAGACGGACGAGTCGGTCAACAACATAGTGGATGGCAATACCCAGCCTGATGAATCGGAGTCTATCAGTCGAGACAAGCAATCGTTAAAGCTCTGGCAAAAGGCAAAGGATGCTCTGGATGGATTGGCGACTATTATTGCTGCAGTTAGTATCGTCGGTGGCCATGTCGAAGGCTTCAGAGAAGGCGGATGTGTTACTGTTGAAGAAGATGGCACCCAGGGTTCGAGTAAATTGGGGGTTCTTTCAGGGGTTATGAGAGACCCACGCACTGCTGATCTAATGGCCAAGGTCGTCGTGAATTCCAGTACTGAAGGACCGGTTTCACCTTTGATTCCAGCGGATGCAAGAGCCCAGTCGTTCCCGTTATCGAAACTTCATGCTGTGGAGCGCATCCCTGCGCTTGTCGACATGTTTGGCGATGTTGAGAGCATCATTACGACATTATCTTCGATCGTGTCGGAGGTTTTATCTGTTGATGAGGAGTGTGCCATGCACTGTGACCTCGACTTGCCTCAGAACAGCTCCGTCCAGGAAGTATTACGGAACAGGCTTAAGTTGTACAAGCAGCAAATACGGTGGAGATCAGCGAAGGCGTTATCGTCCTTACTGAAACAAATCCCGAGCCTCAGTCCAACGCTGTTAAGTATGGATTCGCAACTCGTATCAAGCCTAGCTACATTACTATCGTCAGAGAATTCGCTGTCGTGGGCCAGCAAATCCGAAACCTCAGGACTCGAAACCGCAACTGCTCTTCAGAAGCGATGGATTTGTGTAAAACAGCGCCAAGTTTTCTTGGATACAGAGGAGGTTATCGACTCTGCACTGGATCAATACGAAGTCACAATGCGCAACGAAGTTGTTCAAAAACTGGGAAGTGAAAATGCGCTAAGCTGGGGGATGGATGCCATCCAGTCACCTCGACGTAAGGTGACGCATCCTTCGTTTGCGGGTGCAAATGGTGGAGCTAGACTGAGGCCTGACCGAGCTACTGAAGGAGATCTGCCGTTCGGCACTTGGGGTGTTTTACTGCCCCTTCCACCGCTAAATGAGAACGAACATGCGGTAGGAGCGGGAAATTCAGCCATCGACTACACTCCATTCCCTCTCACGGCGCCTATCATCCGGGTTGGTCGCGCAGCTGATGCTTGTGATCTCATTGTGAACGACCGCAGTGTCAGTGGCCGCCACTTCCATTTGCGTCGCTTGCGGCGTGAAGCCGAGGGAGGTGAAGCACAATATGAGCTTCAGGACTTCAGCAAGAACGGTACGATCGTAAACGGTGTGCGGATCCATGGATCCAGTACCCGAATCACCACGGGATCTCGGATTTCCTTGATATTGTCACGAGGTGGGTTGGTGACGTATGAGTTCCAGGTCCGGAGTGCTGGTGGAGGCACTGGAAGTCGTAACGCACCTCCTCCTATTGTCACGGCGGCACAGAACCCAGGCGACCTGAACATCTCAATCCCTGGCCAGGAATACCAGCAACCACAGATTGGTACACCCCAGATCGTGCCGAGGAGCCCAGCAGAGCTACAGAACCGCGGGACTCGCGGAGGTTCTGTCTCATCGGAGGGTCTCGCTGATGGCCGAAGCCGTCAGACAGTAACTCAAGGTTTGCGGGTCATCACGTCGATAGCCGAAAGTGACGTCCCTCGAGCGCTGCTGTCGCCGAATCCTGCTGTGGATTCCCCTCGAGCTGGCGGATATTCTTCTCCTCGGTCCTCAGTACTTCAGGCTCCAGGTACCCCTTCTGTGGGACCGCTTACTCCAAGTATGTTTTCCAGCATGATTCCACCTGCCATTCTTTCTCCTGCGTCGTACCAGCAGCGCGAAAGCTTTGCACCAAACGAGTCACCAGGAGTCACATCCCCTCAAGGAGGTGTTGGGTCAATGCTTCGTATTGCTCTAGGCCGCGACAGTGTGAATCGCGAGTCGTCTTCACAGCGGATTAGTATCCCGAGCGAACTTGCCAAGACTCGAATTTTACGCTCTAGCGGTCAATCCGGCTTGGCCACGCGTTCGGTACGCTTCTCATGTGCTATTTTTGAGCACTTTTGTGAGGTCTAATTCGGTATTTTTCATTCATATACAGAATACCACTCCAGCCCAGGAGACGCAAGTACTTACACTACGCCTCCTTGCTCGGACTCAAGAAGCAAACCTCGTTGTCAGCGCTACAGAGTGTGAGGAAGCACTTCGAACGACAGCTGGCAATATAGATGAAGCATTCGCAATGATCCAGCGAAGTCGCGGATCAAACTCGGTAAGTGGAAGGGTTAGAGTTTAATTGCTGTAGCAATGGCACCTGACGCAAACTGATGCAATTTTGCTATTGTTTCGCAGCGCAACTATCCTTCTAGCGTGCGTCACTTGGCGATGGTGCTCGGACGAAGTGAATCAGTGTGTGCTGAAGCGCTTCGTCAAACCGATGGCAGTTTTGGCGACGCATTGCGCTTACTTCTGTCCAGCAGAGAAACTGAGCAGGGAAAATCTCTTTTGTCACCCAGACATGTACATGTAGATGCCAGCTTACAAAAGGATGCCGCTGGAAATCTGCAGACTAGTGAACCGCTGGTAAACTTCCAGGACATCGGTGACGAGAACCCAAGCTATGCTCTGACAGAGTCCAGCGCGCTACGCCCACCGGTGCCTCCGCGACTTGCAGCCCGAGGAAATGCGAGTCCTGTTAAGACCAAGAAGGTGGAACACGCGGGGAATGTGGATACGCTACAGCCCAAGTCTGACCTGACACTCTGGAGTGAATGCAACAGCAGCTTTGACGATGGAGTTCGGCAAATGAATGCGTTTGAAGTGGAATTGGAGGAGGAAGTTCTCTGTGAGCGTCTTGCAGCTATCCATGCGCGCAAGATCCTTCTTCAGGTCGTGAGGCTTTTCAATCACGCATCACAAACCGAGGAAGCGCCACTCAGCGAACTAACGGATCCTCTGGTTCTTCGTCCGCTGATATCAATTCTGAACGTACCCGAACAAGCCAACGTAAGTTCATTGTACGAGCTGGAGTATCAGCTGCAGAAGCATCCAAAGGCTCAAAAGAGCGGCAAGATCCAGCAGATCCTGTCTCGTATGGCTCACGATGTGATGGCACGCTCTCCTACGGAGACATTGGCCAGAAATTTGTGCTCGTCCCAGAACTTATCTACTCTCCAACGATCAATCGACCAGGTGACCGAGCAGCCTACTAAGATCGGTTGGACTGGTATCACGAGGCTCATCGAATCTCTCGTCGAGAACGAGCAAACCAGAGGAGAAGACGTGAACGACCAGGAACCTCCAAACACATTGGAGAATCTCACGTTTGAGACGATTCTACACATTCTTTCGCACACATACGCAGCTCCAATGGCAGCTTTGAGTTGGGAGAGCTCGCCACTTCGAGCACGCAAAGCTGATGGATGTTTCCCGAAGGGTCCGATGCGGCTTTCATGCGGTCTGGAGGTTCTGGTGGTTGACACTTATGAGCGTCTGTGGAGTATCCCACCTCCTGATCCGCTGCTGAAGCACCGCCACAAATGGCGAAAGCGGTTCTCCTCTGCTGTGGTCAATGATAACGGGTGGATGAAGTCTGCAGCAGATTATGCCGTGACAATTTGGCGGCCATCAGTACCACCAGCGCTTGAATCTGCTACTTCAGGCACCAACTGGTTCTGTCTCGGTGACGTTGCAAAATGCGGTACCGGCGCTCCAGATGCGCCAATGCTTCTTGTCAGCGACAGTGATAACCAAGGACTTTTGCTGCCTCCAGTCAGTTTTGAACGAGTGGACATTACTGGAAAGGGTTTGCCCAGAAATTCTGAGAGTGATCCAGACTTCCAACGCAAGCAACTTCGCTCCATTTGGTGGCCTGTTGCGCCGTCCGGATACGTGGCATTAGGCTGCGTAGCTGGAAGCAAAGAAGACCCTTTTGAACCTCCAGATGTGTCTTTCACACGCTGCGTACGCGAAGATATTGTGAAACGAGTTGAGGGCTTCCATTGCGTGTGGCGCGCATCTTCTCCAGCTTCCACTGGAGGTGGAGGAGTAGAGCTTCCCACTACTATTGAGGTCGAAAATGAAGCTCAGGATGAGGAGAATGCAGGAGAAAACGACGGTTCTGGTCAGACTCTACGTAGCCGTAGCGTCAAGAACCAGTCCACGGATACTTCTCGGCTACAGCTGCTGCTTCCTGTTGCTGACGATGTAGTCGTACAGACGTCGCTGTGGGCTGTGGACTCGGACTTCAGCTGTGGTTTACTTCTCCCAGTGGTCACGCTCAACGATGCAAGCGCCAATGAGCCCAGCACAGCGTTCGCTCTGAACCTCTCGGACGATGATCTAGTGCTGTGTGCTCCTGTGAGTGTGGACAACGTGCTTGTCTTCCTTGAGATCTTGCTGCAGTACCAGCATTTGCTGTCTACCAAGCAGCAAGACAAGCACACCATGTTGACTCAACTGCGTCCTGAACTACCCGCCGCACTATTCACTCTGATTCAACAAGTATTACGCGAGAATCAACCGTCGAGTGGGAAAACTGCAGTGTCGCTTGTGCGCGCTCTTATTACTGTCATTCAGCGCGGTGCGCTCTGGTACGACAAGCAAGCGCTTCTATACTGTCGTTCCAAGATCATGGCTCTGAGTCAAGACCAGGATGGAGGATTTACGCTCCATGCTTTACTGCAAGCTTTCGTGGAATTGATGCTAGCTGTCGAGGACCAACAACACAGTCAGAGAGTGCAGGAACTTGCTGCTTGCTTGGAACGCGACGGCGGTAACTCGCTGAGTCTCCCGTATCGATTCCACTTTGCCAAGCAGCCTTTCGTGGAGATGTTGGTTAGCCACTCGTCAAAGATGGCAGTCACACGGCATTTGTCGGGAGAAGAGCGCAAGTTCCTGCTAGATTATCGCGCTGAAGACGGCGGTAACCGAGAGGCACTGGCGGTTGAAGGACTGGGTGTCCCACCAGGGGAAGTGTATTCGTGCCGCTTTGAACACACGCCAGCTCTCGTCATGACAATGCGAGACGAGACGAAGGCTGAGATTGTGTACTTCGAGGTCACTGTCGTCGAATGGAGCACGATTTCTAGTATGGGAGGCTCTCTTGCGCTGGGGTTTTCGCCACCGACGTTCCCGCTGGAAGGAGTGCTAGTGGGCGGTAGTGCGGACGGCGCTCGGTCCTACTCGTTTGCACCGGCGAACGGTCAAGTACTTTGCGCTGGTGATACTGTTGTGGATCGTTGGCGATGGATGGAACCTGTTGGTGCTGTGAGCCCTGGGGATGTGTTTGGCTGCGGCCTGCGACTCGATACGCAGGAGATTTTCTTCTGCAAGAATGGCCAGTTGCTAGGAACGGCCTTCTCGAGTATTTCACGTCCTCAACAGCTCCACCCAACGATTTCTTTCAACGCAGACTGCAAACTGCTTGCCAACCTGGGAGCCACGACCGCAACACCAGCAAAACACGCGAACTTCAGCTTCAGATTCCATTCGCTTGACTGCGACAACCTCATGAGTGCGTTCGAGTGGTTCGAACCACTGAGTCAGGTTTACGGCGTGATGAAGGCGCTAATGGACCCAGCAAGACCGGAGGAGGCGAATGTTCGTGACAAGCAAATCGATGAAGCGCGTGACGCTGCTGTTGTGGCTCAACTACCAGATGAATTCATGCTTTCAGCTGATAATTTCTTGTCAGATATCTCGGAGGACGTTTGTATCCGCGTGGAGAGCGCACACCCGTACGATATTGAGCTACAAGAATCTCTGGTTAGCATCCCGTTAGCTACAAGTATTCGAGTCCGTCTGGACCCTCAAAGCGAGACAGCCAGTTCTCACTGCTTGCAGATTCTACAAGGCGGAAGTACAACAGGAGGTGAAGGTGAAGGCACAACGACTGGAGGAGAAGCAGAAGCTCGAGCATTTACGGGTGCATGCGGAGGTCAGGAGGTCACGATTGATGGTGACAGCTTTGTGTGGCGATTCCCCGTGCAATCGAACTTCCAGTGTCGCGTCGATCGCGTGCGCAAAGGACCATATCTTAAACTCGAAGCACGAGACACACGGCTGTCACTTGTGCGAGATAAGGGCTGGCAAACAGCTATCGGTGTGGCGCGTTTCGATGGAGGAATTCACATTTGGGAGGTCCGTATCTCTTTTGTGACTGCAAGCTCAAATATCTTCCTGGGTATTGGTCGCCGAGACGTTCGCTTCGACTCGTACTTGGGAAAGGACAACCGTGGATGGGGCTGGATCGGAAATCGTGCACTCTGGCACAATGGCAGCAAACAACGCGGTACTTATGGTGACAAGTTTAAGACGGGAGATACTATCCGCCTCACTCTGGATCTACGTCGCGGTACGCTCAGTTATGCGCTCAATGGGAAGGATCTAGGTGTCGCGTTTGGTCCTGGCGGTACTGGTCCCAAGCTGGAAGGCACGTTTTATCCTGCTTTCGCATTGTACAACCAACGCGACTCGATTGATCTCATCGGTGGACACCGTGTTGAGGATGGAGGACTAGAGCCAGGCCTCTCTCGAACGGGTAGCGGACTGGCGAGTGGAGAAGATTCCTACTACAGCGAAGAAGAAGAAGAAGATCTTGGAGGGTTTGTAAGGCGGGAAGGAGATGGATCCATCCCGAACTTCCGAATGGAATTGGCCATTGCATTGAGTCAAATGGGGTTCCCGATGGAGTGGTGCCTCTACGCTCTGCGTCATTGTGAAGACGATGCTGAGCAGGCTGCTGATTATATTCTTGCCAATATGCACGCGATCGAATCGCTTGTCCGGGAAGAAAATGAAGCTGTGGCACGTCGCACACGACACCGCCAGCTACTGCATGAGCAGGCCCTAGCTCTGTCTGAAAGCGATGGACTAGATGCAGATTCAATCCCGCCTCCACCACCTATCGATGAAGACGTCGACGGAGTTCGACCCACAGAAGAGGTAGCATCTACAGACGATGACGTATCAACTCTGCCTCTGCAGCAACAGCCAACCGGAGACACTAAATGGGGCGTGGCATTCACTGCCGTGCCAGAATTCTCAGTGACTGGACGCCGTCTATTAGCAACCAAATACGGCCTTAAGCTGCGTCGTCTGCATGCGTCCCAGCGAGTATTTACTCCAGCGCGTGACCGCGCTCTCGTGCAGTTGGTGAACGAGATCTGCGAGACACGTGCTGAGGCTTTACTGAGTTGTGATCCTCTCCGCATGACTCCAGAGGAATTCGTCCCAACAGAGGAGCAGATCCACGGATTCCCGGCTTTACGCGGTATCCCTCTCGAAGCACTTCAGCGTCGTTTTTTGGTGCTGCGCAACTTCAATTGTCGATTGCAGACATCGCTGGCTTTCATCGATTTCTCGGCTAACGACGAGCGCTCCCTTCTAGCAAGAGGTGCGCGTGCACTTCGTGGTGTGGTCTTCCAGCACGTGAAGCTTGCGTGGTGGCTTGGCGTCTTGAAAGAGCAGCAGGCACCTGCTGCAGCTCGTCCAGAAATCGAGGTCGACCGTCATCGAGCACACGATGCACTTGAGCTATCTGAACGTGGCGACCCACTAGCCAGCGATGCCGGTGAGCGCGATAGTGTCTTTGCACAGACGTTTGAACAACTCCATGGGCTACAACCGGCACTGTTACGAGGAGCTGACCGGGCCTTCAAATGCCAGTTCGTGGGCGAGTTTGGAGACGACTTTGGTGGCTTGTACCGCGAATGCTTAGCGCAACTCAGTTCCGAGCTACAGACCTTCACGCCGTTGCTGCCTTTGTTCCGCCCATGCCCCAATGCACTGATGAGTGCAGGGGAAAATCGAGAGCTTTTCGTGCCCAACTCGCACCTGCGCAGTCACCCAAAACGTGTGCAGATGGCCGAATTTCTCGGTAAACTTGCGGGTGTGGCTGTACGGACTAAAACGCCACTAGACCTGAATCTCCCGCCGGCTGTGTGGAAGCTGCTAGTGGGGCAACAGGTGACACGCCACGATATTGAAGCTGTTCATCAAGGCTGCTTCCATGTTGTGGACACTATTGCCACTCTGGATTCTCATGGTATCACCGAGGAGATGTTCGATGACCTTGTGGACGCAAGCTTCACCGTGTTGTCGAGTACGCGGGAGTCTGTGGAGCTAGTTCCGGGCGGAAAACACGTGCATGTAACGTGGGAGGATCGGGAAGAGTACGCGTGCGCTGTGGAAACATACCGCCTAACCGAGTTTGCGCCCGTTTGTGGAGATCTCTCACGTGGTGTGGCGACTATCCTGCCAGCACCTACGCTTGGTATTTTCTCGTGGCATGAGCTGAGAACTCTTGTCTGCGGTAAGGCTACAGTTGACATTGCTCTGCTACGCCGACGGACCATATATGGTGACGGCTGCCAAGCGACAGACCCGCACATCGCCTACTTCTGGGACGTTCTGGCCGAGTTCACTGATGAGCAGAAATCGTCATTCCTGCGCTTCGTCTGGTATGTCTGCATTCAAGTTGTACTTCGTGATGAGTTGATCTAAAACTTGTATTTATGAAATGCAGGGGCCGATCGCGGTTGCCTACGCATGCTGCAGACTTCACTCAGGACTTCAAGATCTCAGGGTTACCCAAGGCTGCAGGTCGTGCTGACATGTACCTGCCTATTGCTCATACCTGTAAGTTTGTTGCAATCTATCCAAGTGTCTAGTTAGCATCACTGACAAATTTGATCAACTTGCAGGCTTCTTTTCTATCGATCTCCCTGCCTACTCGTGCAGAGAGGTCATGCATGACAAGCTTGTGTATGCCATCACTCACTGTCAATCCATTGATGCGGACAACACGACTGTAGCTCAACGAGCTGGCCAAGGAATCAACTGGACCAATACTGCGGCCACGGCTACAGCCACTGCAGCCGCCGCCGTGTCGACTGTCATCGCCGGAATGGCTTCCGTGACTGGAGAGTGAGCGCTGATCATTGCATTTGCAATGAAATTCATATTCATGTTTTTTTACTGAATCGAATACCTTACAAAGGTTCTTCTTCAACGTTGGTCTGTTTCTTTTGAGCTGTTCTCTTTCGAGTGATCCGTGGGGGAACTGCTCTCTCAAACGCACGCCCCCAGTCTCCATGATTTGCAACCTCATTTAGCACAATGAGAACAGAATCCAGATTCATAATGTGCGTTCGCACACGTGCCCCAACCTGCTTGAAGTGCTCTTGAAGCGGCAGTCGCGCAGTTCGAATGCCACGTGAAGCTGCCTTTGTTCTTGTCTCGCCCTGTTGAAATCGCCGACGTTAGCCAAAACTTGTGTCCGGAAGTGATAACCTCAGGGCAGACTCACCTTGCGAACAGAGCGATCGACAATACCACCGACGACGTACACGTAAGCTGGATCAAGTCGCTTCAGCACATTGTCTGAATCTGGTGAAAGGTAGACAAGCTCATCAGCGTCGTAAAGATGCTCGAGCGGTTCTTCATGTCTTCCAATCTTTCGAACGACGCAAATATGGTTTGTCAGCTCTCACACCACTATTTACATTACTTAAGTACTAAGAAACACTTTTGCGTACCTTCCAGCTAGGCACTCCATGCTGCGCACAAATGCCTGCAAGTTCTTGCGTAAAAGATGCAAGGTGCAGCGATAACAACTTGTCCAGTGGACAAGTCTTCAGGTATCCATAGACACACCCGAGCTGTTTTAAAATGCTGTGACGCTCCTTCAATAAATAAATAAAACAACGTATTAGACAGCGATTTATCAACGTTAGCACACAACAAAGCAATACTCTTATCGTCTGGTCTGCTGCGAAGGCCAAGTCGACCACCACCTGAATACCACTCGACTGAGCTTCCACCAGCTTTTGCTACGAACAACTCAGGTCAGCCCCATAATTTCACATTCCACTCTCCGATTTAAGTGCAAACTCACGAATTGTTCCACTCGTTGCATGCGGATCCGTTCGCGTTGCTCGTTCTTCTCTTCCTCCGTCATGTTTTCCCGTTCGACCGCCAGCGCTCGACTTCGCTCCAGTTTATTGACCTTCAGCCGCTCGTCCTTGCGATTGCGGCGCTTAGAGCGCATTATCTCACGCCGAGATTGCTTGGTAGTTTTCTCTCGTTTACTAATGTATTGCAGACCATGGCGATACCCATAGAGACCCAACGCCCAACAAGTCGAGACGATCACTACCCCCACCGCCACATTCGATAGTCTCATTTTCGCTTATCTTTCATTTGATTGGTTTGTTTTCCGCTTTAAACGTTTTCATTGGTCGATAAGTTGCTGGTCCTGACGCCGTTACCATTGTTCACTTGACGATGGCTAAGAAGCGTCGTCGCTCCGAGAGCTTCCAGGCTGACGATGACGACGCCCGTAAGCGGCTGGCAGCTTTCCACGCGCGAATGTTTGAGTTGCCGCAGGAAGATGCGCCTGTTCCGGCTTCAGTCACGCCCCGCGTAGTGTTCAAGGCTAAGAGCAAGAAGCACAAAAAGAATCCTGGAGACACGGACGACGGAGAGCCTGTGCCAATGGTCAAGTTCAACAAGATGAAGATTAAAAAAGAGAAGAAGAAGAAAGTTGTAACTGTTGCGGAGAAGAAGCTGGCGATGGGTCCGGCAGTCGTGAAGGTTCCAGGAATGCCGAAAGGTGTCAAGAACAAACCACAGGAAAAGAAGAAGGGGAAGAAAGAGGTGAAGAAGACGACAGTGCAGACCCCACAGTGGAATTCCATGAATAACGACGAAGAAAGAGAGAACGACGACGGAGTGGATCCGTTGAAGCAGCCACTGGGTAGTGTGAAAGCGATGGTGACGGAGAAGGTAAAGAAGGTAAAGAAGATGGCGGTGCAGACCCCAGAGTGGAATCCCATGAAGAACGTGGAGGAAAGAGAGGAGGAGGACGGAGTGGATCCGTTGGAGCAGGCACTGGGTAGTGTGATAGAGATGGTGACGCAGAAGAAGGTAAAAAAGGTGAAGAAGACGACGGTGCCAGCCCCGCAGCGACATTCAATGAAGAAAGAGAAGGACGAAGATAATAACGGAGTGGATCCGTTGGAGCAGGCGCTCGGCAGTGTAAACGCGATGGTGATGAAACAGGGTGCCAAACCACCGGTGGTTGCTGTACCGAGTATTGAGAAACCAAATAATAGTGTGGAGATTGCGGAGGAGAAGAATGCCACTGCAGAATTTGCTGTCAATAACAACGCTGGCGACGACGTGAAAAAACCTATATCAAAGAAGATAAAGAAGAGACGCAGGAACAAAAAGAAAGCACTGGAAGCAAACAACAGCGATCCGGCGTCTGGAAACTTAAATGCACGTGGGGCTGAAGTGGCGAATGAGATACCTGCAGTCTGTGAAAAGGGGACCGAAAGTGAGTCGACTGTAAAAACTACCGCAAACGGCTCTGCATCCAGTAAAGCCACTGCGCCGTCGCCGAAGTCACCAAGCTCTCGGAAAAAGCGGAAAAAATCTGTTAAGGTGAACTCTATGAACAGCGTATCACCCAAGACACAGACACTTTTACAACCTAGGCAAGGGAAGCCGCTGATTGTGTCCGACGAGGCAGAAAGCCAAACTGTGAGCAAAACAATTGCACCCAAGGATTCCACCACTGTATTGTCCAAAACCGTGAAGATTGCGCCCGCTACGAATGGCACAGCTGCTGCCAAGGTTGCTGCTTCTAACAAGAAGATTATTCCTAATTTGGAAAAGAAGAATGTGGCCCACACGAAGCCCATGACGCCCATCGCGGCTTCTTTAGCTAACGATGTGAAAAAGAAGAACGACATTTTCTTGCCTGCTCAAGAAACACGACGTCAGCCTGCAGTTTCCTCAAAACACCCACAAAAGGCTGTACCACCCCAAGTTGTTCAGCTCCACGAGCTCCACGACGCGTCTTCGTCGTCGGAAAGCGAGCATGAAGGTGGCTTTGAATTTAATCACTGGGATAGCGACTCATTATTCTCTCGTCTCATTGATTCTGCTGCTCGAGAGCGATGGGAGCTCGTGGAAGTTGGTCGGTTAGTTCGACTGTTTGCAGCGGAGTGGGATTTTAAGGAGAGCAAGACAGCGCACTTCCTGATCGATACTTGTCCAGAGCTGGTTAGTGTTGATTTCCTGGAAGGATTGGGTGTGAACTTATCGGCAAAGCAACTTGTACAAGTCTTTGAGGCCGGCTCGGGCAACTCGGGAGTGTTGATGAACAAAATGGCGTCCGCTGTGGAGAACGGACATTTGAGTGTGCGTGACCCGTCCTTCGTCTCAGCACTGGAGCGTCGTGTAGCTCTCATGGAGTCGAACACTGAAGTGATGGAGCTACTGCATCCACTCTTGGAGAGCTTGTCTACTGTGCGTGATGTTGGTTGTTTACTGAAGCAGCTGTGCGAGCACTGGCAACTCGAGCGTAAGGTTGCCTTGGTTCAGCAGGTCCTGTTGTCAAGTATTTTTGACGATCTAGACGGCAACCAGGATGATATCCTTCTTGACTTGCCTGATCTTAATGGACGACTGGACTTCCCGAGCCGTTTGGACCAGGAAGATGTTGATGAAAATGGCAATTTGAAGGGATTCCTTGCAAACGAGGATAGCGAGTATAGTGAAGAGGAGAGATCTGAACAAGAGGAAGACGACGAGAAAGATAGTGACGAGGAGGAGGACCCGTATGAGGGTGAGACTGATTCGGACGAAGAGATGGAAATCTCGGGTTGTTCTCGGAGCCGCAATCAGTTCATTGAAGATGAGGCTGATGTCGGTGAAGAAGACGAGGAAGAAGAGGAAGAAGAGAATGAGCGCCACAACGATGATGGATCGTCTTCATCTGATAGTGACTAAGATTTGGAGAACGTGCCAAGTGCGTTAGAATTCAAATACAGTTAGATCAGCACGATTCAAACCAATTGCGGAGGCTCACAGTTCAATTACTGTATCTTGGGTAGGTCAAGCTTTGGCCATCTACGACGAAAACATGGCATTCAAGGCAGCCAGAATAGCAAAAATTAAGGCAATCCACATGTACGGAGCCATGCCACTGCTTTCCTTGGTACTTTTGGAGACCTTTTTCTTTGAGTGAGCAATAGCGGCTGCGCATTTCATCACGGCGTATACACAAATTAGATCGATGTACAAAAGACAGCAAGTTTAGAAACGTACCAGCGCGGGCTGCTGCAGTGTTGTCTTGGTATAGCTCGTCATCAGCGCCCTTGCCGCGACGGCCGCCCTTCTTCGAGGCTTTGACTGGAGACTCCTCCACCGGGTCTTCCGCATCGATATCTTGTTCAAAGGTTTGCTGGGCAGTCAAGCCGTTGTTGTTGACCTCGGCTATCAAATCTGGGAATGCAGTAGTCAATGTCTCTGCGGCCATAGTGGGCCAGTTTGCAGTAGGATCACAGTGCATCGCCTCCGAGTGCAGCGGAGTGTTGCCATGAGTGTTCTTGAGAGGTTTAGCACCCTATACAAACAGTATTGTGTTAAATATGAGATCCGCATCGACGTAGAAGTAGAGTTGCAGAACGAACCTTAGAAATCAAATAGTCGATCAGCTCAATTTGGTCACCGCCGTTCTTGATACACGCCCAGTGCCTGTAGGCACCAACTCCAAAATTTAGCATCACATCTCTAATTTCCTGCACAAATTTACAAGATCACTTACAGTGGCGTGTTGCCCTTGGCATCCACCACGTTGACGTTGGCACGGCCCGTCTCAACCAGCAGCTGGACAATCTCGAGGTTTCCCTTTCCAACCGCGACATGGAGCGCCGTCATCTTCTTGTTGTCGACTGCATCCACCTTGGGCTTCGCTCTCAGCAATAGCTTCAGCGAGTCCACCTCCTCATATTCTACACCCCCACGACACAGTCAGTATCTCTAATGTCTCCACCACCACTGTATATCGTACCTGCAGCCAGATGCAGCACCGTCTGGCCCGACGAGTCCTGCACACTCACATCGGGCTTGCCCTTGAGCAACACCTGGAAAATTTCCTCGAAGCTCGGCGGTTGCTGAGCCAACGCCAGCATCAGCGGCGTGAAGCGGCGCTTCTTCTCCTGCAGGTTAAGCATAGCTCCATTGGACACGAGGTGCTGTACGACGTCCAGCTGATCCTCGGCCACCGCCACGTGCAGCACTAAACCAGCAGCAATTATTCAGTTAAGTCGTATGATGCAGCAATAATTGCATCATGAGTATGCTTTTGGCAGTAGCGTACCGGACTCGCCCTTCTTATTCTGGAAGCCCCAGTCGCTCCGCAGCTCGATCACCTTCTCCAGGTTCCCGTTCGCGGCCGCACGAAGCAGTTGCGCCATGGTCGTGGAAGGATTGAGGGGGTCAAATGATATTGTAGCTATTTAGCCAATCGTTAGGCTTGAATTAGTTGGTCGTAACGTGAAACTTGATGTTGTAAGTTTTGAAAACGCAATAGTGTTAAACCATTGAAGCTTCGTGCTGTTTTGATGCTAAATCTAAGCTATCTATCTACTTCAAGTACTCATGGAATTGCTG
Organism: Phytophthora cactorum; assembly: GCA_016864655.1. Classification (NCBI taxonomy): domain Eukaryota; phylum Oomycota; class Peronosporomycetes; order Peronosporales; family Peronosporaceae; genus Phytophthora; species Phytophthora cactorum. The sequence goes on from NHQK01000052.1 coordinate 282,140, forward strand.
GACATTGTGAATTGGAATCCACAGCTACGGCTGCATAAGTTAAATGTTGGTACGACGCACTAGCTGTTGTGGCTAGAGCTGGAATTTCTGCTCGGACTCCTTGTAAACTGCGCACTGGTCTTCCGAAGTCCACAACACCGACGCGGGGAACGACGCAGCTACCGTCGACGAATTAGACGGCGTGAGGTGGGGAGAGGGGAACTTGGGAGGAAGTGACGACGTATGCACGGGCGTAGTTGAACTTGTCGCTCCCGCTGGGATATGCACCACTGGAGCCAGCACGTGAGCGCTGCTCGAGTCGGTCTTCACCGGCGACTCAATGTTGAGCTTCATGTTCGATACGGCGGATGCCATCCGGACGTCACGCTCCACCTCGTGGAACATGTCCTCAGTGCTGGATAAAATCTGTAGCAGACTCGGGTAGCTCGAGAACGACGACAGGTTCACCTTACGACGCATGTACTTGGACCGCGTGTTGTATCCCGTCATTTTGTCGTGCTTTTTGAGTATCTGATAATAAGGAACATGTTAGCTTGGAGCTTGGTTTTGGCTTCACTGTCTGTATCTCCGTCTCACCTTGGAGAACCCCTGGTAGTTCATGACGGCGAAGTTCTCGAGGCGGATGCATTCGCGGTAGAAGTGCACGAAGGCGAACATAAGTCGCTGCGCTTCGGACGCCTCAATCTTTTCTCGTTTCTGATAAACACCACCACAACAGTGACAATATATCCTCAGTAGTAAAACCAATTGCCCTGTACTAACCTTGAGGTTCTTGAGCACAGAGCGTAGCTGTTGGTAGCGGAAGGAGCAGCGCTTCTCCTCCGCCGCGTAGAATAGTGAAATCTTCTTGAGCTCAGCCTGCAAGTCGCGGAAGAATGCCACTTCCAGCTCGGACTCGGCTGAAACATTTTGTAAGTGTCTTCCCACTACAGTTCATGTCTAAACCCCTGCTACGTACATATATCGCGCTGGTTGGCGGCGTGGTGCGCCGCACGTGTCACGGCCTTGATACGTTTCTTGAGGATTTTGTAGTTGAGCCAAAATGGTGCCCACTCCGGGTTGCTCTGCAGAATCTCCTGCAGCAGGCCCTTGCCGAACTTCATGGCGTTCTAGACTGAATTGACGGCGCGAGGGTCCGACAGCTGCAGCTTGTCCTGTTGCTGAATTATTGGGAAGTGGAGGAGCGCCGGCGTGTTGCCAGAACGAAGAATCCGAAATCCCAAAACGAGAATGGGCCACATGCCAGCAACCGTCAACTCAATCTTCCACCTGCTTGCTTCAATGTGCCCATTTTCGAGATTCATGAAAAACCGGGTCATCGATAAGCTGGAATTTACACAAGGTCAAAGACAGGGTTATGTTACGTAAAACGTAGGTTTTACTGTAAATCAAGGCTTAAATGGTCGTCGATCGGTCTTTTAGAGGATATTTCTGCGGTGTGAAACAGTCGTAAAAAACGTTCGTCGAGTCGCAGATTCTGCTACGGTGTGCGCAATACTGAATCCAAGTGTCAACCGCACAACCTGAAAACAATCCAAGATTCGACTAAGGCCGATAAGGCGACGACGCGCTAGGCGTCATCAGCCGGCACAAGCGCTAAACACGCTTCATCCAAGCAAACATTTTACACAAACGCATCAGACCGCAGGCATGTCTAAAAACACCGGCGACTACAGACTGTAGTCCACTTGCCCCAAGACCTGCGAATGAGCTGCGGTGGCGTATGTATTAATATAGCCTTTCCAACATTTCCGCAGCCCTGAAGAAGCTTTTGCCAGAAGGTCGCCGCTTGCTCGTGCCCTCGCTCTCGTCCGTGTTTACACCCCCGAGAATCTGCCTCAGCGTTTACTCTTTTAAAAGTAAAATACGTATTACGGTATACTTAAAACATGTAACGGTGCGACTCCGTTGACACAGCGTCCAGGCGTCAGCTTTTCCTGTAACTTTGCACTCGAGCAAACACATATTACCAGGGGTGTCATCAATTCTCACTACTAAGTTATATGTACTACAGTACTGTCCTAGCAGTATGTTTCAGATGCAAATTTCAATTAAAAATATATTTCATGATGCAAAATTCATCATCGCTTATATCGTCAATCTTGTTCTCCATTTTTCGCGATGTCGTCGATTGTTTTTTATTCGTATGAAAGTCCACACGATAGGAATTCTTTTAAAATGATGAAGCTATAGGCACCACCAACAGCTTTCACCTTTCTTGCTGCAAGTTGTTTTCGAGGAGATTCATGGAGGATACCGTCGTCACAGTCACACTACTGCTCCAACGTTTTGGATAATGGGCCACCTCCCGGAGTCCGGGAGGTGGCGCATAATGCAAAAAGTCAGAGTCGCGCCGTGACGCCGATGCTAGGGCTCTACACCCAAACGAGTAACTAAAATCAATGATACCTCGACAGCATTCGTTCAAGATGAAAAAGTATTATGGGTACAAGTCCTCGGCATCGGCATCGGGATCCAAGTTACCATTTCTGGCGACAAGATTCGCGGTGTGCGATCCGTAGTCCATCTCATTGATGGGCAAAAGCGTTGGGGCACCTCGAACGAGATTCATGCTTTCACTGGCAATTCAATGCACAGATGCGCAAACTCTGTAAAGCCGAAATGGATGGTTCACAAGCGCTAGTGCTTCTATCATTGGTTCAGTATTGGACCCTAAAGCTGCGCAGATTTTGGTCGCTGGATACGGCTTTGTATTCGACAGCATCAAAAGTATCGCCAGCGTATTCAGTTATGACTTCCATCTCGAGCTAAAACTCGAGCGCCAACTGTTTCGATAACCTTAAATCGGCAATTACACGTACCAGACGTTCAATAACACATCGTCTTCCTTTCTTCAGTCCTTCGGAACCTGCTCGTTGCCGTCTACTACTAGGGAGGCAATATTAGCCTCACCCTTGGGCAATACCGGTAATCGACTCACCCCGTACCCATGGTTTGGTACACCAGTTCTAATAGTGCTTGTAGTAATCCACATCGTTTCTATGCTTTTTCTGCTTGGCAGTAGGTGCCAAAACTGTTGTTGTCGAACAGCGGCTCTCTTTATTGTACAGTAAGGCAGATTAGAAGACTTCAGAGACGTTAACTTTAAACCCAACAGATTCTGAGGAATGGCAACACGTAGTAATAATAAATGATGTCCATCACCATTGGAGGTATTCTTTTTTTATAGCTAGATATTTTCTACCCCGCTCGTTTATGAATTACTATTGCTTTAAAGCAAATAATCTTACCCACAGGCGCACCGTGTAGACTGACCAGCGGCAAGTTGCCAGTACAGTCATCTCACTTGAAGCCCTGAGTATTTTATACATTTCCCATATTGTTGCTGCAGCGGGGGTCTCTGTATGCGGTACAGGGCGTAATCAGTCGACATTTCATTTAATTTCATTCCAAGGACTGCGCTCAGCTTTTGCCGCAGATAGAACAGTGATGTTTACATCGAGTCTGCCGCCTTCTTCGGGCGTACACCGTTTGAAAGTAGAAGTATGGTTTCTTCCTAATAATGAACATCACCATGATTTTGTTGTCGTTTTTGCATTATGGGCTCGGTATGTCGAAGCCAAGCTGCTGGTGGCGATGGCAGGTCTCCAGCTCTATTCTCGACCTTCATACTGATCAAGCAATCCAGGCATAATTGCTGGTTAAGCCCTTGAACATCACCATAAGAAATCAAATCCGAATTTAGAAATGGTGTCCCAAAACATGGGTACGGGGTATATTGGCATCTGTAAGATGCTGTTATCCATCCGCTAAGTTGCCACTTCTTCGTGCAACATATCAACTTCAACCTACACTTGAAACAGCCGTAACTTTTTTTTGTATTCGCAAGGCGACAACCAACACGCTTTCGATTAGGCAATTCCAGCTCCCCTGGTTTTCAAGGTTTATCAAGTCGCGCCAAAACCTCACGAACGCGCTTCGCTTTCAGGTGTGGCTTGCTTGATCTCACGGCACTCGTTTCTTGTGAATAGCAGAAAAATAGATTTACCTGGGATGTCCATGAAACGAGTCGACGTATTCAGCTTGGTGTTTGATGCGCGCCAGAATCGAAAGCAGCTTCGCATTAAAAATGCTCATGACTTGTTCCTCAACGGTATTCATCACAATCGAAGTGAACAGGGGTGTTGATGGCTTCTTCAATTATGGTCTAGTAACCGATGCTTGAAAAACTTCATCCCATAAATGTGCTCCGCACCAAGCATTGCGTGCCTCCAGCTTCATTCTTGAACGCGTTGCCTTCGCCGCACAGTCCTAAAAAAACTGTGGACAAAGAGCCGTCATGGTGTGTTCCCTCGGTGGAAGAGTGCGCTCTTTTGCGCAAGTTGCAGCAGTTTGTGTGTTCGCTTTGAGCGTGCTTCCTACAGCTCAACCGCAGTCAAGTGGCTTTAACTCTGGAAGTGGATCGGTTGGAAATGAATTGTCGGCGAGTTGTGGGATTTCCGATGGAGACAAGGCATTTGGCATACAGGTGGTTACCGATATTGCTTGTGCTGCTGGCGGGCTTGGCTGCTTCAATGACCACTGCCGATACTGCAAAGTAATTGACACCTTGAAGTCGGCGCATTTAGAGAGTTGCGAGTCACTGGGGGCCTCGTTTCCTTCTATGGCACCACTGACAGTCTCCACGGGTGCCTGCTACGTATCCAGTGGCGACGCTGCGGTCGGCGTTGGAGGAATGACCGACCCTTCTTGTCTCTATGGAGGCATCGGGTGCTTCAACGACCACTGCCGATTCTGTCAAAGTAAAACAACCCCTAAGTCTGCTCAGTTCTTGCTGTGCTCGTGGGTCGAAGATTTCAGCAGCAGTTCGGAGTCTCTTGATGGTTCTGCTGGAGATGCACACTTGATCCGAAGCCTAGCCACCGAGAGTACAGAAGCAACCGCAACGGCGGATACTAGTGTAACCAAGACGTGCACTACGACAGTGTCGGATGGTGACGCGGCTGTCGGTATCAACATCGTCACAGATGCATCATGCATTCAAGGAGGCTTGGGGTGCATAGATACTGTGTGTCGTTTCTGCCGAACGACTTCTACAGCTCAATCATCCACTTACGTATCCTGTGCCTCGATTGGAACTACGGTAACACAGACGCCAGTGACCACTACGGCGCCTGTAGTGGCTACGCCGGCACCAACACCAACAACAGTGAAGCAGATGTGCAGTCAGACCGTCTCGGACGGAGACGCTGCTGTCGGTATCAAGATTGTCACGGACACTAGCTGCAGCTCGGGTGGCCTAGGCTGCATTGATCAGATCTGCCGGTTCTGTCGAGTCACGACTACGGCTCAATCCTCGTCGTTCGTCGACTGCGCTACAATTGCGAGTACGCCAACCACGTCAGCTCCAATGACAGCAGCTCCGACCAGCACCCCAACACCGACAAGAACACCAGCGCCAACCACCGCAGCTCCGACCAGCACCCCAACACCGACAAGAACACCAGCGCCAACCACCGCAGCTCCGACAAAAATTTCAGCTCCAACCGCTGCAACTCCGGCACCATTAACTGGAGTCTGTACCATCACCGCTGCTGCGGGCGATGTTGCTGCGGGTATTAACATCATCACGGACAAATCCTGCGCGTCGGGTGGTCTGGGCTGCATTGATAGCGTGTGCCGCTTTTGCCGAGTTTCGACTAGTACTCAGTCTTCGGCGTTCGTGGATTGCGCTGCAATTACAGGTACCACCACTCAGGCTTTGACGCCCGCACCAATACCTGCGTCGACACCATCGACGAAGGTCGCTACCCCTTCGGTTGTGTTTGATTGTTATCGCACGATATCGAGTGGAGACAAAGCTGTCGGACTGGACATTGCCTCAGACATTCGCTGCAGTGAAGGCGGCGCTGGATGCTTGGACGAGGTCTGCCGCTATTGCAAGCGCTTCGACACGGTCCAGTCGCAGTCGTACATTGACTGCTCTACTATCCCGTCGTCGGACATCGGCTTTGACATTAACTTTGTGCCGATCCCTGTCGTTGATGATTCCGATATCCCTACGAGAATGCTCGCAGCGGACTCATCTAGTATTATCGACGCATCAAGCAGCACCGACGCATCCGACACATCGGATTCATCCTATGAAGCCACGACGGCTAACGTATGCACAATGACTGTGTCCTCTGGTGACGCTGCAGTTGGTATCAACATCGTGACGGACACCAATTGCTCGAACGGTGGTACCGGCTGCATTGACACTGTCTGCCGCTACTGCAAGACCAAGGACACCGAGCAGTCTGCGCACTTCAGTAGTTGTCCAACCACCACTACTGCTTCTACGGCCACAACTACGGCCACAACGAAGACCTGTACGACTACGGTGTCGGACGGTGATACCTCGGTCGGTATCAACATTATCACGGATACGAGCTGTGCCAACGGCGGACTCGGCTGCATCGATAGCGTTTGCCGGTATTGCAAAACGAAATCGACAGACCAGTCGGCGCATTTCGGGAGCTGCCCAGACTACTCGTCAACAACGATCAGTCCACCTGCTACTGCCAGTACTGCGCCACCTGCTACGGTCGCTCCTGTGATCACCACCGCTCCGGTTTCCACAACTCCCACTTATTCGATTCAGTTGGATTGTTATCAAACTGTGTCTAGTGGCGACAAAACTCTGGGCTTAGACATTGTCACCGACATTCGCTGTGGTGATGGAGGCGTAGGCTGCGTGGACAGCACCTGTCGCTTTTGCAAGCGTTTCGAGACGGCGCAGTCACACTCGTACATGAGCTGCTCCGACATTCCCGCATCGGATACCGGCGCAGACATTGATTTTAAGACGATCGTCACGGATGACACATTGACACAAGAGTCGACCTCTGCAGACACGGTAGTCTCGCTTCACCAGTCGGAAGAATTTACGTCGCCGGAGACGGATGATATTTGTGCGAATGTGTCTCTAGCTGATGGCCAAGCGGCTGGAGGAATTGGTGTCGTTCTCGACACAGTTCACTGTCCCGAGGGTCTTGCATCGGGATGCATCGGTAGCGAGGGGTGCCGATACTGCATGAGGTTCCCAACGAATGCGTCTGAGGATTTTGAGTACTGCGCGATCGTGAACAGCACCGGCGTGGCGTATGCCCTATCGGGTTTGTTCCCTTCGGTTGAAGATGGAAGCACTCTCTCGGCTGATGTGGGCAGTGCTGGATCACTCTCCGCCGAAGCTGGTAATGCCATTTCAGCTGAAACGAGGGCATCGAATGCGGCTCCGAAATTTGTCATGAGCGGAACAATTCAGTGGATTGCTGTTGCTGCGGCTTGCGTTGGAGTCGTCATTATTGTGGCCTTGGCGGTATTTGGTATCAATCGAACGATCAAAATCCTCGCGGGCCACAATGCACGATCGTCAGGCAATGAGAAGGTTAGCCCCGACGATGGAAATCGTGCTAGTGTGCTGGTCGCCTCCAACGTTGGTGAGCCCGGCATTATAAGCGACGTCTAAACAGGATTCCACATCAACCAAGAACCAGAATCCCTTACATCCGAAGGAGGTTAATATGCCGAGACCTTGCGTACCGGTAGCACTTTTCTTTAGCTCGATCGTTCATAATTTCAATTCATACTCCATCGACATGATACACAAGTGAGAATCAATAATGCATCGTAACCAGCAGCGTTCCACTGTTTCACATGTCAACGTGGTGTCTGTCATAAGAACATCTTCGACGAAAATACATTGGCAACCAAATAGAGCACACCATCGCACCACCGCGGCTCACCTCGAGTCTGAGCCTTTACTACTCGCTGCTGCTGTACGACCTTCACCCTGCCAGTTTATTGATTTCGTGCAGCAGAATACACATCTTTATTTCGTATATCTTTTGACACCGCACAGCACCTCCCTATGCCATGGGTAGCATATTCTCGCGCGAGCCCGTGACGGTGTCACCACTGACGCACCATTTCCAGTCAACAACACAAGCGGGCACTCTCGTTTACGTAGCACTGTCCAAGAAGAAGCACCGCGTCAACCCGATCACAGATTCAAGGCGCCTCGACAGCTCGACTTTCTTTGGTCTCAAGGTTCCTTTCGAAGAAATTGAGATCGAGAGCCAAATTGGCACAGGCACTTTTGGTGTAGTGTACAAGGCGTTCTACAAGGGGAAACACGTAGCGCTCAAGCGACTACTCGCTCAGCGATATTCTGCAAAGACTGTACAAGATTTCAAGAACGAGTTATCAATTCTCTCCATCTTACAGCACCCGAACATCGTGATGTTCCTCGGTGCCGTACTCGAACCACCAACGCTATGTCTTCTCACGGAGCTCTGTGCTGGGTCATTGGCGGATTTACTCCAACTCGCACGCAGCAAGCAGCTTAATATTACCTGGGGACTCACACTCGAGATCGCACTAGACTGTGCAAAAGCCTGTGCCTACCTTCACGCGCTTAACCCAGCTGTGCTTCACCGCGATATCAAGGCATAGATATACCTTACTTACTTGGATACCCCAACTTGCTAACAAAGCTTTGTTTTTACTTCCGTAGGGAGAGAATCTGTTGATCACGGAAGATTTTCGTTGTAAACTAAGCGATTTCGGCCTCTCACGTAGTCTGGACAAAAACACCAACGCACAGACGATGTGTGGTACGCCGCGGTGGTTAGCACCGGAAGTGTTCCGAGGCGAAGATTACTCGGAGAAGATTGACATTTATTCCTACGGCATCGTGCTATGGTATGCAATATTTAAACTTATCTACAACATGCATTAAGCGAGTACTAACAGATTTACTGCAATCAGGGAACTCTTCTGCTTCAAGAAGCCGTATCTGGACAAGGATGCCATCAACCTGGCCTATCTCGTCGCGCACGAGGATCTTCGCCCCGAGCTTTTGCCCCACATCCCTGAAATTTTGCATCGAATCATGAAGGCGTGCTGGGATCCCGACCCGATACAACGACCGTCCTTCAGCACGGTCGTTTTCCTCATCGAAGAGGCCAAGAATGTCGTACCGTTAGGACTGGCCATCGACCTCTCCAAGAGCTTCACAGAAGCGACAGTAATGCAACGACCGATACCATCAAGACCGAAGACGCCGACCGCTAAGAAAAATTACGGACTCACCTCGGGTATGATTTAGTTTTAGTTTTTCAAAAGTTACAGAGGAAACACGTTAAAATTGTAGTGCGGCTTCGTTTTGCTACCTGTGTTGCTGTTCCTCGACAACAAAATCCCTGAAAATGACAAGTTGAAATATCCGTGCCCTTGGTTGGCGAAGCATAATCTGAATTTAAGCAATCAGTTCCATGAGTGTCGAATCGAAACTAACATAATGAGTTTCTTTTGAAATTCATGGTGCATTCATTTATAAAATACCGTAACAACACTCGACCTTTACGCTTCAACAGTGAATTAAACACTGTTGACGTCCAGGAACTCAGCTACTCACTGGTCTCTCACTCCCATCTTGTCATCACCAAGAAGTCCCACCGCCCAACATTCCTACTGCTCGGATCGCTCAGTCAGCTCAGTCCTTGGCATGCCAGGATGCTCTTTGCAGCGATGGGACATTAGCTTCAGATGCTCGAACCGAGTTGCACAATACGCGGGTAGCACGGCAGCGTGAGGAAGTCCACCATGTCGTCGCCCGTCAGCACTTTACCCATGATCTCGCCACCAAGCGCCCACTTGTTGCCCGGAGCGGCGTTCAGCGACCGCTTGTTGACACATTCCTTGAGGATGTCTAGTACCAGCTCCTTCGTCACAGTCTTGCCCTCCACAGTCTTACAGCTGTGACGGATCCACTGCCACACCTGGGCACGCGAGATCTCGGCCGTAGCAGCGTCCTCCATTTTGTTGTGGAGCGGGATGCAGCCACTACCACGCAGCCATGCCTCCGTGTACACGAGCGACACGTCAATGTTCTCCACCAGACCACTGGAAGTAATGGGACCCGTCGGGGGCTCGATCAGTTGGGCCGCAGTGATATCCTTGCCCGCCTCAGGAATAAACGAGATCTGATTCGGGCCCGACATCTTGCTGAACGCGTCCATGGCGATCTTGACGAGGCCAGGATGCGCCACCCACGTGCCGTCGTGGCCAGCAGCCACCTCGCGCGACTTGTCCTCCGTGACGGCCGCCATGAACTTGTTGTTGAGCTCCGGGTCGTTCTTCACGGGAATCTGAGCCGCCATGCCACCCATAGCGTGGGCGCCACGACGGTGGCACGTTCGGACGAGCAGCTTGACGTAGGCAGCCATGAAGGGCGTGGTCATACCTACCGACGAGCGATCGGGCACCACGAACTTGGGGTGGTTACGGAACTTCTTAATGTACGAGAAGATGTAGTCCCATCGGCCGCAGTTGAGACCCGACGAGTGGTTGCGCAGTTCGTACAGGATCTCGTCCATCTGGAAGACAGCCACGATGGTCTCCACCAGCACAGTTGCACGGATGGAACCCTGAGGGATGTTCAGATAGCCCTGGGCAGCCACGAACACGTCGTTCCACAGCTTGGCCTCCAGGTGGTGCTCCAGCTTGGGCAGGTAGAAGTACGGGCCGGAGCCACGCGCTAGCAGCTCGTGCGCGTTGTGGAAGAAGTAGAGGCCAAAATCGAAAAGCGAGCCTGACATGATCTGGTTGTTCACGAGCACGTGAGCCTCGTCCAGGTGCCATCCACGAGGACGCACCAACAGCGTGGCCACTTTGTCGTTGAGCACGTACTTCTTACCCGTCTGTGGATGTGTGTACGAGATGGTCTTGCGCGCGGCGTCGATGAGGTTAACCTGTCCGTCCACCTGGTTGAACCACGTGGGGGCCGTCGAGTCCTCAAAGTCGGCCATGTAGCACTTGGAGCCCGAGTTGAGCGCGTTGATGACCATCTTGCGGTCCACGGGGCCCGTGATCTCGACGCGGCGGTCAGCCAGGTCGGCGGGGATGGACGCCACCTTCCAGTCGCCTTCGCGGATGTAGGCGGTTTCAGGCAGGAAGTCTGGCAGCACGCCAGTATCCAGCTCCTTCTGTCGCTGCACACGCGTGGCCAGCAGTGTCTGGCGACGCGGCTCGAACTGCTCGTGCAGGAAGGCGAGGAAGCGCAGCGCATCGGGCGTGAGTACGCGGCGGAACGCATCGGAGACGTGGCCCAGTACACGGACGTTGGCGGCGTTGACATTGATCTCCGACATGGCGGTTTTCTCTGTGGTGTTGTGTTGGAACTTTTCTCGCTGACAATGGCGTTCGTTCTCTTGGAGGCAAATTGCGGAATGACTTCTGCTGGGCGATCCTGAGAGGATGCCGACGTTTTGGACGTGCTGGTTCGCAATATGAAATCGTCTTCAACGTGCGATTTTAACCAATAGGCGAAGACAGAGGATCGACGTCGCCAGTGTCACGGGCTCCCCTAGCTCGGGGAGCTTACAAAAACCAAGTCAAAGGATGAAAGACCATCACTCTTGCTATTGCGTTTAACTTCCACCGTGTTGACAAGCCTTGCGAGCCACGGTGATACACCGTAGCACATGCTGCAATGGTGATCGTGGTGATTGGACGGGCACTTTCTCTGGTCAAGGGATGCATGTGAAAAGGGTGTTTAAAAGCGGTCACTCCTGGTAGGAACCTTGTCGAAGCGCTTGGTCGGTAGGATAAATTGAATACTCAAATCCCGGTCATGCGCACAGAGGACTTACTTCCGCCTGCAAGAAGCTTCATCGAAACATTCACTTGTCAAGCGCATGGTATTTCTGAAGCAAGAACCCTAGTCGTTCCGGTGCCGACGTCGACCTCAGGTAACAACTTCAAAATGTTTCCTATTCCCAAATCGCTTGTGGTTTGGCTGTGTCGACAGTCAACAACAGAGTTATCGGATATAATAGTATCGTGCACGAGGACCTTCGCAAGTAGCCCCACTTCAGTAACGTAGGACGAGATGGTAAATATCTCTCTCACAGCTCCAGTCCCGCGACGCCCTGAGGGATCGGGAAAAATACCGGTAGTTCTCTGGATATTTATATCCAGAGTTCTTACTGAGTTCTTACTGGATCGCAGACCCTCGATTATCCTGTATGAACGCATATATGTCTACTTTTGTAATTTTTAATTACGTACATTGCTATTTAGATAAGCGGAAAATGTCATAATATTTAATCAACTTCGAAAACTTATCTCGGATTGGTGAATGTTGACCTGTCGAACAAGAACGACATTCAAGCAACCTGATGTGTAGCCAAGTTGTGTTAGAGCAATTAGACATTCTCCCGTATTTCCACCGGTCTGACCAAATTTGGTCCTAGCGAGCAAAAAAACACTGGTTTTAACCAGTGGGTGCTTTCCGTAACTATCATAATTTTTTTTAATAACTAACGTATAATAGGTATTAGTGCACGGTCCACTATAGTTGTAAAGGACCCTAATGAGGGAGGGTGGGTGCTTTATTTGATAGCTCTCTATTTCCTTAAGCAAAAACTGAGAGTCGCAGACGACCACTGAAATCAAGGCAATTCAGACAAGTCAAGTGACCATCAATACCAGCAAGATTGATTGTTATGTTAGGCTAGGCTAGGCGTAACCCAGAGCTACGGGGCTTAATCCTCGATCCACACCTCATCAAAAGCGTCCAGCAGCTCGTCGACCTTGTCCTCGTTGGCGCCGCTGCTATCAGCAGCTTGATCGTCCAGAGATGCCGCAGACCACGCCTGACGAAACTGGGCACCATAGACGTCGTGTCTGGTGATGAACTTTAATGGGCCAACTCTGTGTCCACTACTTCGGCTTACACGTTAGCGCACGTGTACGAGGAAGCGTAGTTTGCTTAAACTTAGGTTAACTATACTTTCGTCCGAAAGTATAGATTTACTAAAATAAGATAAGCTAAAAGCCGCTTTGGGTTAAAAATGAGAACTGTTATTTATGATTTATGTCTGGACTGGGTTTCCTCCTAAAACTGATATTCTATATGAAAGGTATTCTACCATCCGATGGCTGTCAGAACCCTGCTAATCTAATTGGTAGAAAGAAATGTTTATCTACCAATAGGAAGCCTAAATGCATACAGACCAGTGGTCTGCAAAGTGTAACCATTGGTGTGTCTTACACCAACGTTCGAGAACACTCCATGTAACCAAGTGGCTACGTGTCGCCACTTGTGTGTAACCTCGTTACACACCACGTCTCCGTCGTCAAGCATTTCTCCGCTGTATAGCATCCGACCGTCACTTACGTTCTTCCATTGCCCATGCATAAGTTCACCTACCAGCTCCATCACAATCTTTCTATGCGGATCACGAGTCGTTGCAGCCGACTTCACCAGCCGCCGCGTAAGATACGCGTTAGATCTCGCCACGTCGATGAGAGCGAGGGCAAGCTTCTTGTGCTTCTTGTGCCAGCGTTTGTAAGAATGGCCGTCTGCAGTAGAAAACCGTCCTCGTATCTGGTCTAGCCTATCGACACCTTGCATGTTGGTGTTGTACTGGGCGACACACTCTGGGGCAGGAAATGACTGCTCTTCGCTGCCAACCATGCGGGTTACAGTACCAACACTTGTAGAGTCAGCATTAGAAACCATGTTTACCACGTTCCCACCGCACCACGATGCTGCCAACATGCTGTGGTCGTGAGAGACGGCCTGCCGATAGTCTCCACGCGTGCAATCGTCCTTGTGCAATATAGTGTGGGCTGGGTAGTGCTTGCTGTTGGCACGGATAGTGCCGCGGGCATAGAGACCCTTTAGCCGAATTTCCTGCAGTAGCTGTACCGAAGTATAATAATTGTCCATGTTGACAATGCGGTTGTTTCCAAACAGTGGCCTCGTCACCTCTAAGACATGCTGTCTAATCTTTGAAACTTCCTCCAGCTCCTCCCTCAAGTTTTGTGCTTCAACTTGATCTACCACACCACTCAGTCGATCCATGACGTCACTTCAGTTACAGTGAAGCTTGTAATTCAATGCGATCCATGTTGTAGAGCAGCATACCATGTAGAGCCGGAAGTGATACTTCCCTGTCGGCTTCATGGAATTATGAACGATCATGTGGCGGCCTTGACGAGAGCGGCAGGCAACGCTGGCTTCGTCGAGCGCAACATCTCTTCCTACTTGGATGCACTGACCTCCAGTAACCTTCAACAAGTTCAGGAGGGGCCGAAAGCGAGCAGCTGCATCCTGATCATGTGTGGTCGGAGTAGCATTAAAGCTTAGGCATCGACGTAGCATCTTGAAACGATGTAGGGTCATGATGGCGTCTAGCGATGTACTCACACCACCAAAAATCAGATCTTCCGCTTGTAGACCCCAGTAATTAGCATACTCGCCTTTGTCATTCATCGCCATAAAGAAGAAAATGCCAAGAAAAATCATGAGCTCGTCGAGAGTGAACGACATCTGCATGCGGATGTTGTTCACCACGGCGTACTTGTTGGTTTCATGCAGCACTCGGCGCCAAAAGTAGAGAGGGATGTAGGCAAAGAAGCTTGAGCTAGCAAAATGCTCAAACAAATGCTCGAACTCTGGACGCAAGTAAGCCTGCAGCATGATATGTGGTGTACGTGAAGGCGTTGTTGTAGCTCCTGTTGCCCCTTTAAGCGTTGTACTCGCAGGCTGTGGCGATTCATGGACTGCAGCGACAGATATATGACCACCACGGGTAGAGTCAGCTGCCGGACTAACGACATCATCAATACGGACACCTGCAAATACTTCACCAGCACACTCACGGTTATTCACGTCATATCCCTCTCGCAACCTTAAATGCAAGTCGCATCTGTAGTGTCTGCAGTTCGTGTCGACGACCGACCCGTACGGCCACCACGGGCACCACGTCCTCGCGCACCATGTCCTCGCGGGCCATGGCCTTGTGCACCACGCTCTAGAACAACTTCTTGGTCGACATGACCACTGCCACCAGCACTTACTTCTCACACCTCACCGGCGCCACGTTCTGCGCACCACCAACCACAATGTCAGCCGTACAATTAACCATTAAAGCCCAAACGCGTGACATACCATCTGTTCCGAATGTGCTTGCAGCTGCTCGCAGAGAATTGAGTTCTGCACGGTCTCTTCGCTTACTTCGCTCTCGTGTTCCGGCGACAGCTACCACACCTGCAGCGGTGTTGCCCAAAGCCCCACTGCCGTCCGCAACAGCACCTATTCATACAAAGAATATGTCAGGCAATCATAACCGCTTGTATCCAAGACAATCTGCAAGCCGCACCTGCTGCTCTGGACGTGCCTTGAGCTTCCTGCTCGCTGGTTCCGTGCTCGCTGCGCTCAGAGACGACTGCCTGACTGACAGCCCGTCCGACGCCAGCTACTGTGCCACAAACAAACACAACGTTAGTGACACTACTAGATCTGACAGAACCACGATGTCTGCCTTCTCCCTCGCTTGTACTCTGATAAGCTTGTTCTGCAGCAACTTCACTGGCGTGCAAGTTCTCAACGTATCGTTGGACAGCCAGTTCGCCGAGGAGATAGTAGTCCCCCTCGTTGCCATCATGCCTTCCTCCAGGACGAACGTACTTGTATCGCGAATCTAAAGACTTGCTAGATGGCCGCTTGGAGGTCCAACCTGCTTTCACAAGCCATCCCCACACGTCCTTGAAAACCGCAACGCCTCCTAGAGCGCTGTCAGTCTCTCAAGGCGCCCCCTCGAGGCTGGACCTCACGCGGCGGCGCTCCCTGGCACCGGGTGCCTTGTCATGCTTCCGGTTCTGCCCCGGTGCCTCTGCCATCCCTGGCCTGATTTGTTAATGAGAGCGAAAGGCTGACGTTAAGACAAATTGACTTAACTTTGTATAGTATAGTTCCAAAGAGCCTATAAGCGCTCCTCGCGAAAGGGTTAAACATTTTTATGAGAGTTATGGAAGGAACCCACTGGTTAAAACCAGTGTTTTTTTGCTCGCTAGGACCAAATTTGGTCAGACCGGTGGAAATACGGGAGAATGTCTAATTGCTCTAACACAACTTGGCTACACATCAGGTTGCTTGAATGTCGTTCTTGTTCGACAGGTCAACATTCACCAATCCGAGATAAGTTTTCGAAGCTGATTAAATATTATGACATTTTCCGCTTATCTAAATAGCAATGTACGTAATTAAAAATTACAAAAGTAGACATATATGCGTTCATACAGGATAATCGAGGGTCTGCGATCCAGTAAGAACTCAGTAAGAACTCTGGATATAAATATCCAGAGAACTACCGGTATTTTTCCCGATCCCTCAGGGCGTCGCGGGACTGGAGCTGTGAGAGAGATATTTACCATCTCGTCCTACGTTACTGAAGTGGGGCTACTTGCGAAGGTCCTCGTGCACGATACTATTATATCCGATAACTCTGTTGTTGACTGTCGACACAGCCAAACCACAAGCGATTTGGGAATAGGAAACATTTTGAAGTTGTTACCTGAGGTCGACGTCGGCACCGGAACGACTAGGGTTCTTGCTTCAGAAATACCATGCGCTTGACAAGTGAATGTTTCGATGAAGCTTCTTGCAGGCGGAAGTAAGTCCTCTGTGCGCATGACCGGGATTTGAGTATTCAATTTATCCTACCGACCAAGCGCTTCGACAAGGTTCCTACCAGGAGTGACCGCTTTTAAACACCCTTTTCACATGCATCCCTTGACCAGAGAAAGTGCCCGTCCAATCACCACGATCACCATTGCAGCATGTGCTACGGTGTATCACCGTGGCTCGCAAGGCTTGTCAACACGGTGGAAGTTAAACGCAATAGCAAGAGTGATGGTCTTTCATCCTTTGACTTGGTTTTTGTAAGCTCCCCGAGCTAGGGGAGCCCGTGACACTGGCGACGTCGATCCTCTGTCTTCGCCTATTGGTTAAAATCGCACGTTGAAGACGATTTCATATTGCGAACCAGCACGTCCAAAACGTCGGCATCCTCTCAGGATCGCCCAGCAGAAGTCATTCCGCAATTTGCCTCCAAGAGAACGAACGCCATTGTCAGCGAGAAAAGTTCCAACACAACACACACAGAGAAACCGCCATGTCGGAGATCAATGTCAACGCCGCCAACGTCCGTGTACTGGGCCACGTCTCCGATGCGTTCCGCCGCGTACTCACGCCCGATGCGCTGCGCTTCCTCGCCTTCCTGCACGAGCAGTTCGAGCCGCGTCGCCAGACACTGCTGGCCACGCGTGTGCAGCGACAGAAGGAGCTGGATACTGGCGTGCTGCCAGACTTCCTGCCTGAAACCGCCTACATCCGCGAAGGCGACTGGAAGGTGGCGTCCATCCCCGCCGACCTGGCTGACCGCCGCGTCGAGATCACGGGCCCCGTGGACCGCAAGATGGTCATCAACGCGCTCAACTCGGGCTCCAAGTGCTACATGGCCGACTTTGAGGACTCGACGGCCCCCACGTGGTTCAACCAGGTGGACGGACAGGTTAACCTCATCGACGCCGCGCGCAAGACCATCTCGTACACACATCCACAGACGGGTAAGAAGTACGTGCTCAACGACAAAGTGGCCACGCTGTTGGTGCGTCCTCGTGGATGGCACCTGGACGAGGCTCACGTGCTCGTGAACAACCAGATCATGTCAGGCTCGCTTTTCGATTTTGGCCTCTACTTCTTCCACAACGCGCACGAGCTGCTAGCGCGTGGCTCCGGCCCGTACTTCTACCTGCCCAAGCTGGAGCACCACCTGGAGGCCAAGCTGTGGAACGACGTGTTCGTGGCTGCCCAGGGCTATCTGAACATCCCTCAGGGTTCCATCCGTGCAACTGTGCTGGAGACCATCGTGGCTGTCTTCCAGATGGACGAGATCCTGTACGAACTGCGCAACCACTCGTCGGGTCTCAACTGCGGCCGATGGGACTACATCTTCTCGTACATTAAGAAGTTCCGTAACCACCCAAGTTCGTGGTGCCCGATCGCTCGTCGGTAGGTATGACCACGCCCTTCATGGCTGCCTACGTCAAGCTGCTCGTCCGAACGTGCCACCGTCGTGGCGCCCACGCTATGGGTGGCATGGCGGCTCAGATTCCCGTGAAGAACGACCCGGAGCTCAACAACAAGTTCATGGCGGCCGTCACGGAGGACAAGTCGCGCGAGGTGGCTGCTGGCCACGACGGCACACGTGGGTGGCGCATCCTGGCCTCGTCAAGATCGCCATGGACGCGTTCAGCAAGATGTCGGGCCCGAATCAGATCTCGTTTTATTCCTGAGGCGGGCAAGGATATCACTGCGGCCCAACTGATCGAGCCCCCGACGGGTCCCATTACTTCCAGTGGTCTTGGTTGGAGAACATTGACGTGTCGCTCGTGTACACGGAGGCATGGCTGCGTGGTAGTGGCTGCATCCCGCTCCACAACAAAATGGAGGACGCTGCTACGGCCGAGATCTCGCGTGCCCAGGTGTGGCAGTGGATCCGTCACAGCTGTAAGACTGTGGAGGGCAAGACTGTGACGAAGGAGCTGGTACTAGACATCCTCAAGGAATGTGTCAACAAGCGGTCGCTGAACGCCGCTCCGGGCAACAAGTGGGCGCTTGGTGGCGAGATCATGGGTAAAGTGCTGACGGGCGACGACATGGTGGACTTCCTCACGCTGCCGTGCTACCCGCGTATTGTGCAACTCGGTTCGAGCATCTGAAGCTAATGTCCCATCGCTGCAAAGAGCATCCTGGCATGCCAAGGACTGAGCTGACTGAGCGATCCGAGCAGTAGGAATGTTGGGCGGTGGGACTTCTTGGTGATGACAAGATGGGAGTGAGAGACCAGTGAGTAGCTGAGTTCCTGGACGTCAACAGTGTTTAATTCACTGTTGAAGCGTAAAGGTCGAGTGTTGTTACGGTATTTTATAAATGAATGCACCACGAATTTCAAAAGAGAATCCATGTGATAACGTTGACGGATGGTTCTACGTCTCCGTCGCTTATCTTTCGTTGTCCTCTGTATCTAAATGGTCGCGTTCCTCCACTCCGTGTAGTGTTTCGAGCAGCATCCAGTTCTTGTAGATCAACTCTATCTCTTGTATCTCCTCGGCATTTCCGCAACGCAGGTTATTCACCTTCTGCCCAAGTCGATATCCACCCAGCTCCGAAGGCCAGTCAGGGTCGTCACACGGCACCACAAAGCTCTGCGGTACTTGTGCAGTGCCATGCAGTTCCTGATACCTCTGTCTTGCTGGCACAAAGTAGCGATTCCAACGAGCTTCGCGAGCATTCCAGCTAAAGTCCAGCGTTTCCAGGTCTTCCAGTTGATACTGTTGCAACGTGTCCTTCCTGCGCCGGAGCTCGCTCGTCCAATAGCCCAACTTGTACCCCCATGACGAGCGTGGCCACTCGTCATCTCCTTCAGGAACAGTGAAGGACACTGGCATGAGGAGATCCCCGTGCTTCGACCTGTACGTCTCCATTGCTGGCACCGTCACTTCGTCCCACAAGTAGCGCTTCCAGTCCTCAACCTCCGGCACTCCGAGCTCCTGGAGCTGCGCTCGAACTTGGTCCAAGCTCCGTCGTCTCGAGGTCTTCTTGGCCGATGCACAAGCCTTTAAGAACCTCGAGATAGTCGTGCCTAATTTCATTCCCTGCAGCTCTTCGGGCCATTGCTGCGCCTCAGCATTCCGAGTGCTTGGCACTGTAAAACGCAACGGGACCGCGCAGTGGCCATGCAGACGCTGGAAAGTCTGCAGCGCAGGCACCAGCAACTCGAACTGACGCTGCTGGTACGTGGCCGAGCGTGTACTGTGGCGACGGGCGCTCAGCAGCCAGCTAGAGCGAGCGGACATTGCGAGCAAACCAATAAAGAAAAGTAGTATAATGTTTATTTTGATTGCACCATTCCGGTGGTCTGTCGAAAGTGGTCATTACTTGTCAAATGTACGGCAGATACCCTCTAGCCATTAAAACTGTACGGAAGAGATATAATACGAGATGGTCGGCCATCCGCTGCGAGTTTACCTGGAGAGACTTCTGCTACTGGCGCGGAGAGCGCTGCTGGAAGCGTATCGGGCTTGGTCGGCTTCTTGACGAGCACGCTCGAACTCCTCCTGCTGCAGTCGACGAGCCTCCAACTCGGCCATGCGTAGCTGTTCACGATCTTCAGCCAGAACGAGTTCGCGTACGGTGTAGTCATCGATACGGCCGACTTTTTCTATGGGCACGCGATGCTTGAGCCGGGGCAGCAGCCACAGGAGTGCGTTCGGGTCACTGTACGATTCGTAGAGACGCGGGTCGGACACGGCCTTAACGTTCGAGTATGGGTCAAGCATGAAGATGAGGCTGGGGTCCATGCCTACTTCCTCGTAGGCCACGATATCGGTGGGGCGATTGCCGAAACCTGCCACGAAGACCGGGTGCTCGATCACGCGACCAGCGTGGATGAGCGTGAGTTGCAGTTCGTTCAGCACTTGGATCTTGAAAAGGTGCGGGGTCTTGTTCACGACCTCAGTAAACAGCGCACCCGTGAGACCTGTAGAATTCGTGATGAGAACTCCTGGTGGTAGCGAGATCGATTGCTGCACTGCATTCTCCAAGTGTGTTCGTGACGCCGAAGCCCAGTCTAGCGGACGTGCAGTGAGGTATACGATTCGCATCCCCAATTCATGCAACTTAGTGAAGAAGTCGCAAGCTCCCGCATGGAGGAAATCGTACTGACCAAGACGCAGGGTGCGGATATGGCCCTCCACGTCACTGATCGTAAGGGTGCCATCCAAGTCAACCACAACAACCGATTCATTCGGTCCCCACAGATGCAGCTTCGCATCCACATAGCGAACTGTGTTCGTGTACTTCTGGTAGTGCTCAAACCGCACAAGGTTGGGGCGTTCCTCCGTCAGATCAGCGAAACACAAGTCTTCAGGTGGGATGATTAAGCCGCCTGTAATGAACGTACAACGGCCACGTTCGAGCAGCTCCATCTTGGTCGGCATTTCTCTTCCATTCACCAAGATCCTGACCATATCGCCCACACCAGTAGCATAGCTCGTTCGGAAGCGCGACCAAGAGAACGACACGTGCCACGACGTCGTAAGGTATTTACCGTCCATATTTTTAACGGCCACAATGTCCACGGCATTGCCCGCCATCTTGTACGACGGTGCACTGGTCTGATGATCCGCCGGGACCACCTGCAATGCGTTGCTATTGGCACGTGGCAGTTCTCCTCGGAACGATGCACCTCTGCCCATCGAGTCCGTAGCAGTGCTACTGCTGTCACTGTGACCGAGTCCCCTGGACGGCGGGAAGAGCTCTGACTCCTCAGCTTTATCTGGTTTATCCGCTGATGCCAGTGCTGGAAAAAGGTCGTAGGTGGCAGGGGATATCGGTTCTGCAGGTTGGACAGGCACCTCTCCAGCGCCCCCTTCTTCCACTGGAGCAGTGCTGGCCATGGGGATGGTTCCCTTCGTGACTGCAGTGGCCATGGGGATCCTGGGACCGACGCCGAAGAGGTCGTAGCTCTCGTGATCGTCGATTTCGCCTGTGGAAACTGATTTCACTGGCAAGGGAGGAGGCGTCGGGGGCGGTGGTCCTCCGAAGAGGCTCATGGCCTCGTGGTCGTCGATGTCGCCTGTAGAAGAGGCTTTCACTAGCGGGGATACGTGGGCATTTGACTCCATTGCTGCTGAATACGAGCACGGTGCAGCTAGCTAAATGAGGGCATTTACAGCAAAACTGTGCTGGAAGAGCTTATTGAACGGCATGTCGCATTCATGATATTCTCGAGTTTTCGGCACCCGATTTTGGTAAACAGAAGTTGAAGTGGACGAGCTGAAAATACACCAATGCAGAAATACTTCTCTTTTTTAAGCGGAAGCTTCAGTCTTCTTCATCAACTACGCGATGGACGTGCTGTTGGACCGACTGTGGGAGCTTGCGAATGAAGACGACGGTCCGCATCGTAGTGAGCGAGTGGCGGAGGCGCGGGCGCTATGGCGAGCTCTGGAGGTTTTGTTGACGTCGCTCAAGCCTCAGGAATTAACAGTTGGTGAAGGCATCTTCACCAAAGCACTGGCGTGTATTCGATCCGTACTGAGTGATCCGAGCTATTGGGTGGCTATGCCATCTGCAAGTGACACTAGCGACGACAGCTTCGTGACGGTCTTCGTGTGTGTGAATCGCGTGCTACTCAAGATCGCGAGCCGTGGAGAGCAGGAGCGTTCAGCGCTGGTTCGGGATGGAGTGGCAGACTTGATCGTTCGATGTGGTGAGTCGACCCAGCACACCTCGATGCTGTCGCCATTTGAGGCAGCTGTAGCGTTGCAAACTCTGCAGTCCTTTGCTTCGGATAGCAAGAATCGCCCGAGCTTGCAGGTCTCTCACACTATTCGGATGTGTATTACGTTAATGCAACGACACGATAGTGTGCTCGCAGTACAGCTCCGAGCCAGTCAATTTCTGCATCAGATGGCTCTTGAAGAGGAGTGTAAGGAACGTATCGGACGTCTGGGTGGATTGCAGGCGGTCACAAGTGCACTGTCACGTTTTGCAGAGGAGTCGGAGATTGTGGTTACGGCGTTAGATTTGTTGTTTCTCCTCTGTGTTGAGCTAGAGTGTCACGATGGTCCGGTCCAATACCTCCCGTACCGTAGTGCAAAAGCTACAGTCTTTCATGGGGTTGTTGCCGCCGTCGTAGATGCGATGCGTGCGCTCCAAAGCGTTGAACTGGTGCAAGCTAGCGGCGTTGCTGTCCTCAACAGGTCAGTGCGGTGCTACCATGTCTACTGTTATTATTCTGATCTAGACCGTGTCTGTCAAAATCAATAGTATGGTGAACCATTCACCAGTAAAGCAAGCCTTGTGTTCGCTCAATATCTGGGACATCGCGGAGAACGGATTGTCGATGACTGCAACGGATAAAGCGGCATGTGATTTTGTAGAGCTACTCGACACGCTACTTCGTGACCCTGTCATATTTGAAATGATGCGCCGGAAGATGTCTGGCAATGTTCCTGATCCACAAGACCAGGGGATATCGAAAGCACGGTAAGCTCTTGTTCTTAGTTTGAATTTCTTTCAGAATGTGAAGCTTGAACCTTGCTGTGTATTTGCCACTGCAGTTTGACAGCGTTAAAATGTCAAGTGGAGAGGCTACAGTATAGCCAGGTTGGGACTGAAGGCAGCAGTGCGCGTATGGGGTTTGTTGCGAGTCGATTGCAGACTTTACTCGATGAGGAGAGCCGCAAACTTGCTGTCGAGTCATCCAACACGAAAAGGGGCCAGTTCGTTCCTGCGGATGGAAACAGAATCGATTACAATGGTTATGGCCAATTCGTGTTCTCAAGTGCAAACCCGACAGTGTCATCCCACGCATCAACATATTCGGACGATAGTAGCGGAGATGAGCTCCCGGTAGACTCAGCGGGGGTTATGGGCTATTTGAATGATCTGGGTGAAGACGATACAACTGGTTCGCTGCTTGGTGAAGGCGCTGGGTACTTCAATAAATTTCGTCAGCAAGCTCAGAATTACAGCACAAACACCTCTACCGGTCGGATTGGTTCTCTTCCGATGACCGTTGCTGAGTTGGACAGCACGAACCGTCTAGAAATTCTGTGTGAAATGTCTTATGGGGCTAAGACTATCGCGAAAGTCCATTCAGATTCTCTAAACCGAATAAGCGTGACAGGTCAGGACTTCGACTCTATCACGTCGAATGGAGATGTGAAAAAATGGCAAGCTCTGCGTGAAATAAGTAAACGAGAAGCGGAAGTCAATCGTCGCCAAAATTCAGATAAGGAATCTGAAAAATGGCAAATGTTGCACGAAGCGAGCACACGCGAAGTGCAAAGAGCTCAACATTCCTTCCACGAGCTGAATGAGCGGTACCGCACCGTCTTACGCCGTTCAAAGGAGCAGAGCAAACTGCTAGCACTTCAAAACGTGCGCAATAAAAACTATGGCAATGAGCATCAACAAATACTTCGACGCATGCGCACTCTTGAGATTTCGTTAGATGAAGCTGATCGAAGATGCCAAGTGGAGCGAGCTCTTCGATCGGCTGAGGCACAGCAATGTGAGCAGCTCTCGCTAGCGCTTAACGATTCGGTTCGTGAAGCGAAGTCTCTCGCAGCTCAGCAATCAAGCTCGGTTCGTGAGCTACAACAAAATGAAAATTTGAGAACGGAGTACATGATGCGTACACGCGAAAGTAAGCAAGGTATACAGCGCGTGGAAATCGAGCGGGATAACGCGCTTCTTCTGATTGAAATCCTAAAGCAAGAGAAGGTAAACTTCTGGTGGTTAAAACACATTGGTAATACACTGTTCACTAACCATTTTGTCCGTATGCTACAGATTGAAATGCACCAACAACTTGTAGAGTGTCGACGGGAAGGGCGCGAATCCCTTTTAATGCGGGAGGAAGATTTTAATGCACGACGTCCTGGAGTCTTTAGTGAACTGGCAAAAATGACAGCGACGCATGAAGAAGCTCAGAAAACCGGTCGTGATTCATCAACTTCTCGCAGAAACTCACTTCCTTCCGAAGTGCTCGCGACTCATCTGTCAGAATTGACAATTCCCAAATCGTTGTCTTCGTCGACCTCCCGATCTGCCAGTGTGTATCCCATACATACTCGAACAAGTGATATCAACGAAGACCTCAATGATGATCCCAATTCTGTTGATACTTCAGAGATACAAAGCTGCTTGGTCTCCGTTTTTGAGTCGCTAGACACGTCGATGGAAGGATCCAGCGAGGAAGGTGTTCATGTGTCCACCGTGCGTCGATTCTTTATGGAAAGTGGCTTAGTTCAAGCGCCAAACGTGCTCCCTGCTGATGTCGATGTCGTTTTGGCAGGCGTATTGGCTCAGGCAAAGTCGAACCGAAAAAGCTCATTATCTCGGAAGGATTTCAACGGTGCACCGCAAGAGTCATGGGCACCACCTACAGGCTGGGCAAAGACAAAGAAAAGGAATTCACCAACAAAATCCGCGAGTTTTACCGGCAACGTCAAACGATTTCGCTTTTTCAGCCAGGATGCATTCAACGAGGCAGTGACTCTGGTAGGGGTACGCAAGTTTCCTCGTTTCGATTTGCTGCGTATGCTCCAAACTGTGGTGGCTTTGTATCTGAGACCATACATGCGTCAACGACAAACTTCATTCTCACTGGCAACTAATCAACTGAGGAGATCGTCTTCAACATGTTCGATCAGTCGTAGGTCAAGTATCAGCGCTGCTTCACCCTCTCAAGTTTGTACTCGAGCCATGAAAACCATTTTGAATGGCCTAGCACTGCACACGGGTCATGGAAACGAAAACGAGCACCTACGGACAAGAAACGCGGAGAGAGAAGTACGCTGTCACCCGAATCCTCCATCGTCAATGAACCAGTCGTACAAACGCGAAGACGTGGTATACTCGATGTTGGAGATGACCGGAATACTAAGTCGAGAGCAACGTCCACTTGGTACAATTTGTGAATTCTACAGCGCTCAACACCTTCCCAACGCCACCGCTGCAGCTGCAATCTCTATTGTCAAAACGGAACTGTTTGGATTGAGTTTTGAGCTCCTACTCAACTTCGCAATCGACTTCGAGTTAATACCATCATTTATGGATCGCGTGAGCCTCAAACGCTTACACACAGAAGTCGCTGGACTACTCAAAGCATACTTCGCCCTTCATGACAAAGATCCACCGACTGGAGCCGACGCAGAGACGCTGAAAAAAGTTGCGTTTGAAATGGTTCTGGCCCGATTAGCTTTAGAACTCTTTGGCACAAAGCCTGGCTACGAAACACCAGAGCGACAGATCACGGGGCTTCTGCAGTGGTTAGATAACTCTCCTGGTCGCGAGAAGATCATGCGTAAAGCGGGCATCCCACTCGTTATTCGCTTCTCCAGACAACTGTATTCAGTCAAAGCATAGAAATAACCAGTCTCGTTTTAAAAATTCTCCATTTTAACTGTTTTTCACTACTCACCCATTTGAATTTGCAAGCTCGCCTCACTTAATACAAGTTGTTGGATCGGTAGCGTGGTCACCACTCGAATATTGGTTTCGGGACTCACGGTACTTTGTGAAGCCCTGAATAGGGGACACGAGAACTCAATCGATTGATTGGGCTCCGTCGATTTACTCCTTGTTTCTTCGGCATCCACCCCAGAGGGTGTGGGTTTTACTGATAAGCATGAGCTGCTCACCTGTATAATAACAGGAACACCCTCAGAGGAAATGGGAGTACGACGAAAATTGCCTCTGGTGTCGAGAATCTGAAGCTGCAAATGCCCCATCGCTCGTAGGCCAGTGAAATAGACAAAACCTTCGTCATCTGGAAGTGTAAACTTCGGAGAATCCTCAAAAAGGGACACCACTTTCAAACAATCTGGGTGGCACCATGCGCTTCCAACGTGGTTGCGGACGAAATACTGATGAACAGCTTCAAAAACAGACTTTTCGCACAAGTTTAGACACGCAAAAACAATCCGTGTTAGATCGTTCCAGCCACGACGTAGTTGAAATGATACACTTACCATTATCGTCAGGAATTTATCCAACGGCAACTTGTGTGGGCCGTCGTCTGGCTCCGTCCACGCTGAGAAAGCGTGAAGTCGACTGAGGAAAAGGCTCTGAAACTTATCCAAGATCCAGCCTTCCGGTACATTGGTTTTCGATAATGGCAAACGTAAAAGCGAGAGCCACCGAGTAGGGACACAGTTATGCCGAAGTTCTTCGAATAATTGCCACGTAGCTGAATCCAGCGAGAGATCACGGACGCTTACCTACGTCATGAAACAAAACCTCATAAGTTATCATAAAAATCACGCAAACTATCATACAGCAACGCACCGTATTCAATCGCCTAATTTCCTCTAGAATTGCTGATCGAATTCCTTTAAGCGCAAGCCGTTCATGGTTGACAAGGGCTGAGATTGGCTTCCGGTATTCGTCGTCCAACACAGGGAGCACGACACTATTCATACTCGTGCTGAATTCTGTAAGCGATTGCAGTAGGGGCAACACTTCCATCCTTCGGTGTGGTTTTGACCGTATCAACGTCGAATTCACCTGGCATCCTCTGTTTGCTGCCATCACCGCTAATTTTGTAGCCATGTTTATATGTCGGTCTCCGCGCAAGTTGTGGGGATCCCACAACGTGGTGCCCTCGAATGACGCCCCACCTGCAGCTAACGTATCTTTCAGAAGAGGTGGGCCGTACGACTCACTTTTCCAGAAGTGTGCAATGGCGCTTGCAACTGATACCCACGGGATGACGGCTAGTTTCTTGATGACAAACGCTAGTTCTGGAACGGCCATGTGCGATACGATCGCTGTGGTGTCAGGTATAGCGTCCTCTTGTATTGTAGCCCATGCGTTTAATACGAAATCAATGCAACATTCAATTAGTTGTCGATCTTGATGAGATTTCAGTGTCGACGCATAGACGTTCGAGATAACCCCACGAAGTGTTACTTCATTCCACGATCCTATTCCCGATATACTTTGACATTCTTTCATGAGCGTTTCCTTCTCTGTGCGTAAAGTCATCATAGAATGAATTGCTGCGCACAACTCCGTAACTCCAAATTCTGCGTTAGTTTTCCACTTAGCAAAGGGAAAATGGTCGCGACAAGAAACAAGAGCATGAAATACACCGAGCTGTTTCATGCATTTCCCTTCGATCTCGCTCAATCCGGATGTACTTGCCGGCGTACGAGCTGCCACCGTGCTTGCAAATGTGAATCCATCGAGTTCATGCTTGAGAACAGCGAATGTATGGTGTAAACTTCGCTTCAGGGAATGAAATCCTGTTCCCCATTCTCTGCGAATAGCTGTTTGATTGAGCCGCATGCTATCAAAATCCGCCAAGTGGGCAGGTTCATTAAGTAGCGATATCCATAGACGAAAGTCCGAATGAACATGTCCATCCCCGAGACTCGTATACAACTCGTAGATACTGTTGAGTTGTTCTAACCGATCATGGCTTGAATGTAAGTTGGGAAGTACGATCCATTGGCCTGTCTCCATAGCCGATAAAACTATTTTCTTGAAACCAGCTTCGTCCGCAAGCAATAGTTGGATAGTGTCGCTAGTATCAATGGTTGCACCCGCACGTTTCGCCACGTTTGCTACAGCATCCACAAAGTCAATCGTTGGAGGGCAGAATACTACAATTGGCGCCTTGGTGCTTGAAAATGATTGCCACATGAAGAATAGATCTCGATGACGATCAGGGGCTTGAGTTTGGGCAGCGTGGGCTGCGGCTACCACAAGTGTGGGAAGCGAAGGAGTGCTTGTTTCCGTCACGGTTAACGAGCAGAACGTCGTTGTGACTGGCACGGAGTGAATTCGCTGTAGCTCGTGTTCAGTGAAGTCTTCAAGCTCACACAGAAATCTTTGTGGATAAATAGCTACCACGATGCACAACCGCGTAAACGCATCGAGAGGTACCGGAATATCCCACTTACGTGAGCTCATTGTGTCTTGTTCGAGCAGCACCTGCCACGCTATCTGGCCTCCTTCCACACTCTGCATCGTTGAGATAAACTGTCGAAGGGTTCCTGACGCTTCTGCTAGGTAGCATACCGCAGACCAAGCTTTAGCTTTCACTCCTGTCGGACGAAGTGCAAGAAAACTTTTCATTATTGGCCTGCACGAGTCGTGGTCCTTTCTATCTCTAACAAGTGACAGCAAGCGAACTAGTAGCTCAATATCAGTCGTAAGTCGACTTTGTGGAGCAACAACGTCAGAGGACATATCGAGCCCCAGTATAGGCGAGTTTTGTTCGTTCATACGTCGCTGCCAAATTCGAAATGCCAGCAGAAATCTGAAGAGCAAACAGTCTTCATCATGAAGATTCATAATGACACACTGCTGCAGATAGCTGGTGAAATAAGCCGTGACCTCTTCCAGATTAGTGTCGTTCTTATTGCTGGTTTCGCCAGCACGAACCAACAACTGCCATACCCACGAAATCGGAAGCATTTTGTCAGTAAAAGCAAATTCTCCTTGATCCAGGAAATTGAACTCGCGCCAAGCCCATACTGCATCCAGACATCGCCTTGCAACAGCAACGTAGCTCACCAAACCATCCGAATGGGTTCGGATCTTTGCTGTCGCTTCGGCTTTTGTGCTTTCCAGTGTGTTCACAGCACTTCGGTTGGCGACAATTCGGAGTGCTTTTGAATTATCCGAGTAAACAACTTCGGCCTGCTCAGTGCTGAAAAACTCCAATAGTTCTTCTTCGAGCCCATATATTTGTTCGTCACAAACCACCATCTCTTGCTGCAGCGCTCGGATCTCGGTTACTTCTCGAAGCCGTCCTTGGGACTCCAGAAGTTTCTGCAGAGCTTGTGTTTCCACGAACGGGGCTGTGAGCTCGAACTGAATTACTGTAAGCTGGCTGAGGTACTTGGACATCCACTCTGGAGTAGAGTTTGAGTCTGTGTAAACGAAAAAGACTCTGCAGGCGTCACTTACAAACTCGAAAACTGCCGTGTCTACCGGATTGAGCTCCTCCATAGGATCCTCTGGCGGGTAACACCAACAGCGATATCCGCTACCATTACGGTTAGCACTAATATCATGGTTGATAGCATCAAAGATAGCTCTTCGCTTTGCTTCGAGGAACGAGTGTAAGCCTTGTAAGCGATCCCGACAGATATCCATAATAATTAAAGGCGTCTGTCGTTTGATACTCGTCTCCACTTCTTTCCACACCCCTGCATCGGTCGTAGAACTGTTGCCTGATGCAACGCTAAGTTTTCCCGTTCCTAGGTGCTTTTTCAGCCAGTCCGATCCAACACCATACGGATCGATAAGGAGAGGCAAACGATAGCAGCTCAACGCGATCACTGCGCTCTCTAGCGTACTTTCATCGTTCGATGGTACTCCATTCAAAGTCATCTTGGCAAGCTCAGACTCTCGGATTCGGAAAATTTCGTGCAGAGGTCGACGCAGAGACGAAGGAATCAAGGAATGTGGTGCTACAGCTTCTGTCCACAGCTGATGAAGCTGTAAGTGCACAGAGTAGTTAAGACATGAAGCATAAGCTATGACTGCTGTAGCTAGCAGAAGATCTCCTTGCCAATGCTGTGCAAATTCAGCATACGCGTCATACTGCTGCTGCCACTTCTCTCGCGTCGAAGATAACACTTTCCACGCTGCACTTGTCAGTTGTAGCAGTGACGTCGTGTCATGCAGCTTCTCGTCTGCTCGCTGTCGCTCCTGTTCGGATAACTCTCGAAGTGCGCCAGCTTGCTGTGCCGTTGTGGTTTGACTGTAAATCTCCACTTTGCTCTTGACTACTTGTACCTCAGCCTGCTTTAAAAGCTCCTTTTCACGCTCTAGTTGAGCTTGTTTTGGTAGCGCTAACACAAAATCTCGGGCAAACTTGGTGCAATTCTGAACCCACTCACACAAGACGCCAGCAACCTCGTGGACTGACGCAAACAAACCCTTATCAAAGTCAGGTGATCTACAAATCGGAAGCAATACGCTCAGCATCTTCTCCGTAACATCTCGAACGTCAAATGTCATCAGTGTTCTCCAGAATGCAGCAGTCTTGACTTGTATGGCGACATTTTCCCAGTAATTCATGATGATTTCGTCTGGGTCCATTTCATCACGCCCTTCAACTGGTTCAATACCAAGAATTACACCAAGACACTCGGACAACTGGTAGATGGAGGAAGGTATCCGACCCAATGACGCAAATTCACGAATTTGCTTACGAAGGCGTCGCCTGGCGACCATTTCAGCGTCAATGTCGTCAACATTATCCACAGTATGAGCTACTTCTTCCTCATTTTGTACATCTCCTTCCTGCATTTTCTTTTCATCGTTATCGTCATTTTCTTCACCGGCCTCCTCGTCTTCACAAGCTTCGTGAAAAACTGGCAGTGTAAGTTTAATTTTGTTAAACGCATCACGAGAGTCTTTAATCAAATCGTGGTATTCTTGCGTAACAGTAGCAAGCCGCTCACGTTGAGTGACGACCAGAGTAGTTGCGAGCTCAAGCCCTCGTGTAACTTTATCCGTCGCAAGTTTCTGTCTCTCCCAGCTTCCAGACATCTGACGTCGTAGTTCCGTCTTCTCTAGCATTTCTGGAAGTAACAACTCAGCTTGACTCTGCTCGGTTTTCAGGATTTGGGCAGTTTGATCGATGAATTCAAGACCCGTCTTAAGGCGTGCCACGTTTGAAGCAACCGTGCTCTGCATCTGGTCGTAATGTGAGATAAACAAACCTAAGTGATCCATAAGCATGCTTGGCTCCAGCTTCACAAATGGAGACACACAGGTCTTCCACATTGGTGTAGTGCTTGAATGCTTCCCATTGTCGCCCTTGTGGTAATTTAGGATAGTTTCTGCCTCTGCCTTGGCTTCTTGTGGGCGTTTTTCTTCCAGAAAACGGCACGTGGTTTCATATACCTGAACAGCAGCCTCGGAAAGCTGCATAATAGACGATGTATCTGTAGTCAAAGAGGACTGACTCAGGCATTTTTGCGCCATCGTTGCCAAGTTATCCGTCGGCCATGATCCGGCGTAGTTGATGTCGCAGCATTTCAAAATATTCGGGAACCGCCACAGTATCGATGCCCAATTTTTGGGTTGTATTCCTGCATCATTGGGTGAAAGAATGAGCAACAGCTGAAGCTTCTGTCTGACGCACTGGAAGAAATAGTCCATTATCGCCCTTTTTGATCGAAGAATGGAGGGTGCTTGCTGAGGAGTAGACCCAGATCGTCGGCTGTTATCGATTTGAGCATTTTCGCGCAGAATGGCAAATATTTCCTCATCGAGATCCTCGTGTGCGACGACTTCGGGAGGCAAGTTGTGTCCTCCAAGAAACGTATCGATAATTTGATAAGGATACGCCTCAGGGTCCAGATATACGTCTTTCACTATAAAAACTAGCGGTGCATCGCGGGCCCGAATACTTTTCAACATTGCAGCTCTTAGACTTGCATTCCACTTTCTACGATCAGTCATGTCATCATTCGTTCCGTCCGTTCGGCCTGGAATCCGGTAAATAACGGAGACTTTTTTACAGATAAAACATGCCAGACGAGTGACCGTGACTAACTTTCTCCCAGATGCACCAAGTAACAGCACTGCCTTCCTGCCCATACGTAGCAGTCGGCCGACGCGCATGACATGCTTGATGACGTATGAGCACAAAATTATCTCCATCGATTCTGGGGTGCTGGAGGTGGAATAGTTCATCGCCATCATACTTCGTTCAACCAATAGTTCGAGCTTTGACATATCAGTAACTTCATGGTAGCCATTTCTATAAACCGCAGTGGTATTGCTGTCCCCCATATACGAAAAATGCAGATCGTTCGCAAACCATTTCTGGGTGATCGTCTGATCTTGAAGTGGCTGGCTATCGAAACTCGCAGGGACGAACGCTTCATGTCCAACCCCAAATGTTGTAAGTGCAATGTCGATAGTGTGCTGATGAAAACTAGAAGACTCCTTCGGATCCATGATACTATCTCCGAACACACGTGCACTTTCATGACACCATAATCGAGACAACACTGTCTTCTCTGCAAGGGATAAAGCAGGTCGAATCTCAGAGCAGATAGTTTTAACAAGCTTAAAGAGCTGTGCCGTGCGGAAGTTGTAGTGCAGTTTGATCGGGTTGAACGCCGCTTCTTTCGAAAAGATATTAAAGTCGTTGTTTGAAGTCAGAAGTCGGTATAACTTCAGGCTCGCCTTAACAACAATGGATAGAAGGTGCTCCAATTCTTTGGCGTTAGCTGCATTTGAAGCATTTCCCGCATTAGTCCCTGATGGCTGCGATGTCATTGAGCCGGATTGTGGAAAACTCTCACAAATGGTGGTGAGGTCCGAATCCGAAAAGGGCAGCAGCGTAATAGGAGTAAATCTGCGCATTAGGCGTCCAATATCATCGGGTCGGTTTGATCTGCGTTGGGTAGTTGGAGTCGGTAGTAGTAATGTCGCGAACGGGATAACGTGCTCGCATTTTGTCACCAAACTTGTAGCAGGGTCAACGACGGTCTGATACTCCGCCAGCATACGGAACAACTCAAGGGCTGAGTCCATTTTACGATCCGGATAGAAACAATGCAAGTCGTCAACGAAAACGTACACGGTACTCTTTGATTCCGCTGAATTACCCAAAACAGAGTAGGAATCTCGTTTCTTGTCTCCTTGGCCCTCGATGCGTATACGCTGAAGAGCAGTCTCCAAATGCAACAATACGTCGCTAGCACCTGTATAGTATCCCGCGTAGATCTTTTCAACAGAAGTGAACTCATCAGCCACTGTTTCCTCCAAATCCTTAGCATTTCCTGGCTCGTTTTCGGATGACACAGATGCAGCCGATCCAAGTTTCTTCTTAGTCGGTATCTGAGCGATTGTTGCGCTCAATAGAATCCAAGATGACCCACACACCGTTTTCCCGCAATCCTTTGGACCCAGAAGAATGGCGGGATAACTCGCAAGAAGCAACTGGCCCGACAAACAAATTGCTGACGAAATCGCCCCAGTGGGGGCTACGAGCCGATTTAGCTGTGAAGCTAAAGAATAATTTTCTCCAGCCACAGACCCTCTTTCACCTGAGGTGGTTGGTCTACTAGGTCCCAGTAGTGTTTGTGACCAGTGGTTATAATATTCAGTCCAGGGTAGCCATTTAGATCCAAACTCGAGTGAGAATCCATACTCGTATATCATCTGCTTTGGTGAAATGGTTCCCCCATGAGCAGGTTTTGAGACTGTGTTAACCTTATTCCCATCAGCGTTGTTCGCGAGACTTTCGACCAGAGTACCATTTGGGAAGAACAACATCACCAACCGTTTTAATGTGGTGTGCTCGTTGTTAGGACCATGAAGAATAAAATCGTACAAGAATACATGGAATTTCCGACGCTCCAAAGCATCCATTGTACTCCCAATTCCCCACACAAGCGCCTGCAAGAAGAGACAATGAACTGCAGTATTCCGCTGCTTTTCACTCGTCAACGAACAAAACTTCGTCCATGATTGTTTCAACGAACTGTGGAATAACGCAAGCGTCCACTGAACTCGCATCATTCCTTGATCATTGCAGATATAGTTTTCAAAATTCGCGTCTACAAATTCCAGTGCAGCTGGGACCATTTCGGACACTAGTGAGTCAAGTATACCAAATATGAGTTCCGCACACTTTTCGAACTCCGTTCTCCGGAGTATTTTCCAAACTCCGTACACATTTTCCCACTTTTGGTCGCGGTGACTAAACTCCACGTGTACCACGCCTACTCGAGAAAGGAAGGATGGGGAAGCGTTCGTCAGTGTTGGCGACTCCATTATAACGCGAACGTAGTGGGGAGAAACTAAAAGCTTCCCCGACGATAGTCGTAAACCTTTCCGGTGTCCTGGAATGTCGTCCTGAAGTTCTTCAACGGTATGTAGCAATTGCTCGCTCCACAAGGAATCGAGATCGCCATCGAAAACAAGCCATGTTTGGGTGCACTTGTCTACCTTATAGGATGTCTTCGCTTCCTGCAAGAGTTTATTGAACACACTTTGCGATTGATCTTCAGCATCGAGGCAGAGCAATTGATTCAGCTGAAGAGCTCGAGGGCACACCACGACACACCGCGTTGGAGCTACTAGTGTAGCCTCATTCGCGTTGCCAACGCTCACTTTACGAGCACTAGTTCGGTTCGTAGCACTTCTCTTGGAGATTTCTGTAAGGGCCCGGGAAAGAGAAACGTACAAGCTAGTCTTCCCCGCTTGATCCTCACCTGATAGTACTGCCACGCGACTATTTCTCATTGTTTGCAGAAGTTGCACCGTTTTCATACCAAACTCCACTCCAAAACGCTTCCATGTTTCGTGTGTGCGAACATAATTCCCCACGTCGTCTTCGAGACTATGTCGCGCTCCACCTAGTCTTGTGGTTTCTTGAATCTCGTTATTCGATGTGTGGGTTTCCTTGGTGAGATCGTGTGAACTGAAATCTCGTAAAACCGAATCGATCAGGTGGAGATTTGCTGATGGTACAACAGAGCTCATACATTCTTGAATAGCTAGATAAACACTTCGGTGTTCCATCAGTTCTTCGTCACATTTCGCGATAGCTTCTGGAGTAGCATAATTTGAATTGGGCTCTTCTGTTGTTGACAACTCTTGATGCTCCTCATCGGGGTCAGGTGAAATCAATAAGGTTCGTCGAGTCCGTCTGCGATGCTCTTTTTCAAGACTGTTTAGCTCCAAAGCACGTTTCACCACATACTTAACCAGTCGCAGATTTACAAGTCGAGACCCGAGAATGTTCCTTTCATTTGTTGTCTCGAATGGGCGATTTATCAGCTCAAATCCACGTTCAAATGCGCGAAGAGCAACAGTCAAAAACTTGGCCAATTCTGAGGCATGCACAAATCTTGCGCCTTGAAACTCGAACTCGGCTAACTTCTCGATATCTGGAGACTGCACAACGACAGTCCGGAAGAAGAACCGTGCTTCTTGCACTAAGTTTTTATCACGGATTTCACAGTGTCCTGGCGTGTTGGTTGTTAACGTCAGAAGAAATAGAGCTCCTCGTCGTAGACGTACTCGGTCACCAACGAGAGTACATTGCGCGTGTCTCGCTGCGAGACCATTCATTACTTGTGCGCACAACATCGTTACCATGGATACATTTGTTGCGTCCCAGAGTTGGAAATTGTCAATACAGAGCCATGCCCCAGAGGAGGCAGTAGCCTTGATGTTGTTAACCAATTCATCAAATACCAGCTTCCTGTTGGCGCACTGAAACGTGACGTAGAGCCGACCGCACAAACGAGCTAGCTGATGGCAGATTGTGGACTTTCCAACTCCCGCAGCACCCTCCAGGCATGCTCCTTTGATCATCGTGCTGGCTGCCTGTGCGATGGCATGAAAGCAGCGCAATGTGAGCGGCGTTACTAGGACTCCAGCTGATCTATTTCCTAAGTATTCTAGCCCATAGGGCAAATACGACGAGGTCATCATCGTTATACTCAGTACGCTGTCAATAAAATAAAAGCGTGGCTGTGCAATCCAGCATAAGCTTGGCGAATAGTGCGGAAATGTGTGCCGCTCAGTCTTTTGACTAGAACTCTCGGCACTTTCTTCCACCCAAGCGCCGCCAACTTCTGCCAGTGCGTTAATGCTGACATCACGAAGCTGCATCAGCAATAGTATAATATTCCCCAGACTCACTTTCGCGTGTGGATATGCCGTCACTCTCATCTCTTTGCTCACAGCGTCAATATTTTGGTGCAAATTCTCTGTAATATCAGTCCATACTTTTCTCTGGTTAGGACTTTGATAGGCTTGCTCCGACTCCAGTGTCCATACATGCTGAATCGCAGCAAGTAGCGATTGTTCGGGCCAAATCAAACACCACTTTCGAAATTCTTTATGTGGGAGATCACTGCAAGCCGCACGAATCGATGCATGCAGGATTGTTGTCATCGAAGTCTCAAGTTTCGCCAGCCACGTCGGCATTGGCGTGTCATTCGTGACGATCGGGGAGCCAAGAGGGAATGGCTCCCTGACGGAGCTAAGCAGAGCGGTAATTTCATTTGCAGGATTCGTTTGAACACTGTGGATACCAGGGAAGCATCGAGATAGTGCTTTCCAGAGTGTAACATCGCTCGGAACCTCTGCGAGAGCCAATGCAGTCACCAGCTCAATGTCAGAAAGGTAGTAAAAGCGGGAAAAACTCGACCGCTTGCTTTCAAATCCGATTCGGACATCTCCTCGCACGGTTTCAAGGATCTCTTGGCACTGCTCTAAGTCGGATATCAAGCTTTTAGCTGGGGAGAGGGGTACTTGATCAAGATCCACTGTTGGGTTTGATTGCTGATAATATCCTATACACCCTGGTTTGCGGAGTATAGAAACATGGCTTGCTTGATAAAGCCTTGCTGCGCTGGCAAAGAGCAGAGACGCGTTTGAATCATTATCGACAATCCCAGCCGCGAAAAGGGGGGTTATCTTGCGCCAACGGTGCT
The DNA here is from genome assembly GCA_016864655.1 of Phytophthora cactorum. Lineage (NCBI taxonomy): Eukaryota > Oomycota > Peronosporomycetes > Peronosporales > Peronosporaceae > Phytophthora > Phytophthora cactorum. The sequence goes on from NHQK01000052.1 coordinate 319,007, forward strand.
CAACCAGCGTCAACGTTTCTACAACTTCTCCCATTTCGGATGCAAAGTTTTGCCACATGGCTATCTCCACGATGAACGGCCCGGCATGGGACATACATGATAGAGTTTGAAGCCGTAAGAGGTGGTCCTCCATAAGAGAAACAATTCGATCTCCACATTCTTTCTCCACTACGAGGTTTAATACTTCCGATTCGGAATCGTCCGTCGTCAATAGTGGAGCGAGCGCCGTGCTTGACGTAATAGGATGCCTCGATGGTACGAGTTGGAAACTAGTTGCTTCCCACTCGTCCCTTATTTCGTTTAAGGCACGTTCAATCTGTTGCTCTTGCGTTGCATTGCAGCTAATATCGACGATTTCGCTGATCATTTCGAAAGCTCCATTTTCTAAAAGTTTCAACAACGTGATAGCTTCTTCAGAAGTAAAGTCGATCCCAGTTAGCTCTGACACCGCCTTCATGTGGCGTTCTTTCATCGCTGGGTTCTGAATCGCCACTATTAGTCGGACGTTCTCACGGAAGTCTGTCATCTGCTTCCGAACTGTTTCGGCAGTGATCGCAGCCGCGGCTGAGTTCAGAATCAGCACACTAGACACATCAGCGACGACAGTAAGCATTTGCTGCAGAGTTTGCATCCCTTCCTTCCCTGGCAACTCGAATACATTTCCACGCAGCCATTTCGAGTTCATTTCACGAAACTCTCGTACAGTCTTCCACAGTCGTTCGTAGGGGGCCATTTCTTCGGCAATGTCATCCAATTTACCAAAGTCCGTTGGCTTCCACTGAAGTTTCTGCTCTTCTTGGATAATGGTAGCCATAGCTTGCCTAAAGCTGAATATATTGTCTTGCATCTTTGCAAGCTGAACGACGTAAGTGGCAGCATGTCGAAGGTCTCCTTTCTTCGCGAAGCCTCGGACTTCGCCTTCAAACTCCTCGATTTCAGCTTGAAATCGGGATCGTTTCGCGATAAACATGGCCTCGATTCGGGACCGCTCGTTTACAAGCTGAGAATCGGCTTCTATCAGTAATTTATCGATATGACTTCTCCATTTCAGCGTCTTTGCGGTTGATGAGAGGAGATCCAAGGAAAGGCGAAAGCCTTCGTTTTCATGTTCGGTCAATGCGTCCGATGCGCAATCAGCCGTAAAATTTCCAATGTGTATGTTTTCTCGCTCAAAGAGCAGGAATCGGAGTCGTTGTTTGATAATGTTGCACTTGTCTTGAAGCTCCTGAAGCTTGGCTGACTTCAGAGACTTGACAAAAGCCTCACCATCCACAAGCTCGTACAAATCCAACGGTTTCTTGGCAAGTCGAGCGGCGATCTCTTTGTATTGCTGGCGTAGTTCAGCATTCATTCGACCGGTTCGTTGCTCAAACGCTTGAAGAAGACGAATCGTCCACTGGGCCAGATCTGTGTGTAGCCTCGTATTCACTTGTCGACAATCCACAGAGAACAGACCTAGATGTTGAGAGTGTCTGTTTTCAATAGCAAGTCGCAAAGCGGTAGTCTGGACACGCTCCATTTCGGCTCGATAAGTCTCCAGCTCGCTATTTTCTTCCAGATGAAAACAGTCCACCGAGTTCACGTAACGATGCGTCAGTGCGAAAGTGTCATAGTCGGCCTGCAACTTCCGCAAGTGCAATAAATTTTGCTCGATGATCGCTCGAATTCTGATCGTCGCAACAACGATGTCATCCTCCTGTGCAGCTACGTTCCACAAAAAAGGCGACGAAGTAGTCGACAGCACAATTGGTTCTTCGAACTGCGTCTCAATACGACCGAGATTGGAAAACAACTTCGGTATGTTATGAAGAACGTTCAACAGGCGACTGGGGATGTCCACCAGAGGGTCACGGAACTAGACGAAACGAAGCACACGGGTGAGCAAGATACTACCTAAAAAAATGGCAAATACTGTTATCCTTCGTAATATTAAGACGTACTTGTATTTGGCCACCTTGTAGCACCAATGTCGTCAACAACCCAGGATATATCGGCCGCCCTTCGTTGCGCAAATTAGCTTCGCTATCTTGGCTTCCATTTAGTACCCCAAACCGCTCGAAAAAACTGACGTAAGCTTGGATAGACTTCATGATAAGCGAGCGAATTTGCAGTGACATGACTGCTGCTACCGTGTCAAATAAATGCCGCAACCGAAAACTCACTGCTGCCTCGGACGTATGAATAGAGAACGTTTGTGCTTGAATGGCGCTTTCAAACATCATCTTCGTTTTCAAGTACCAATTCTCCATGACAAAAGCTCTCACTTTAGTCGAAAAACCGAGCTGGGCTCGTTCAAACTGGATAATGTCCATGGGTTCCATCGCATCGTTGAGATCTTCGATGCTTGGAAGGTCTACGAGAGTAATCGAAGCATACATGTCATGCCACATGTGACGGAGGGCTCGAACTTGTGGGTTGGACAATATCAGCAGCGACATCAACTTGGACTGCACACGCTTCCGTCGAGCTGCTGTGCTGTATACCGATTCCGATTGAGAAACACGGTCAGTAATCCTGGCGCGATTTGTGTTTGGCGGTTGCCTCGGACGCCTCAGAACTAGAGTCTTCAGATCCGCAATACAGCCATTAGGCCCGTCACTGCTTCCCCACTTCCACTTTATCGGCAATAAAGCATGAGAAGGTGCTCCGTGTGGAATTCCTAGTCGATCGCAAGACTCCGCACGCATCAGCAAATAGTTTAGAATGGCTTTCTTAGCACTTGCGTAGTAGTTGTCCACAAACTCTTGGTGTGCCACCTCCAAAACCTTCTCGATCTGATCACTCGATGGGCCCAGAATGTACTTCACAGCAGCAGCCACGACTCTCGCTTCCAGATCAGCCGGAAGAGGAGCAAGGTAACTGCGGTCGATGAGTTTGTCGTCGGACAAATACTCAAAATATCGCTCTTCGGGTGTTGAATTCTGGAACCTCTCTTTCCTCCGGTTTCGAAGCGAGGAGCCAGAGAAGCCTGGTTTCTCAATGAACACTACGCCTCCAGAATGTGGAGTTAGCTGCCCAAACTGAGACGCAGACTTCTCTGTCATCAGCAACGCTGCTGCCGGTGTAAAGTTAGACCCAATGCGATTCGAGGGGAGCAAATATGACACATTCTGGTCAGGTTCTACGCAGAGTGTGCGGCTTAGCCGATCGAATAGCTGTGGCGCAATCCGAGTCTCCTCTCCCTCCTGTTTGGTTTCTACTTCGTTCCTAGCTGGCTCTGCAGTTACAGACGCGTTGATACGATTAATTCGCGGGCTTGGAGACCGTTGATGTCGCTTTTGTAGTTGTGTTGAGCGAGGAGAAGCCCTGCTTTCCGAAGTGGTCACCACAGAAGAAAATGCCGGTCGTCGTGGATTCGGTGGCCCAAAGGAAAAATCTGGTACGTCCTTAGAACGGTCAAGCACAGGATTGAGTTGTATCGATGACGAGAACGTGGATCCTGACAGAAACGAGTACCTGGACGCATATGCACAACAGCATTAGCCTCAAATTTGCATCGGGGGATACACAAAACTTGATATTTTACTTGGTTGGAGGTGTTGGGGTAGTTTGAAGAGCTGCTTGCGCGCGCAACTTCCGCTTCACGACACTTTCTCCTGTCCGAATCTCGTACTCCAGTCGCGGAGACGAACGCTGTAAGGGTGATACATACGAAGCCTCGTTAGTCTTGTCTCTGGGAGTTCAGTTGTAAGCGAAACTTACCGAGTCACGTGAAAGTAGATGACGCTGGATGACACAATCGACACACGCGATCACTCCAACCCCGATGTTGAGTTCTACCTGTTAAGCAGACAAGCAACCAACGCGAATTGTCAAAGAAATTGCTAACAGTCCCGTGGATCAAAAAGCATTCGTACTCTGCCACATTGGCTCATGGCGTCCCCCAGTTTGTTGATAACCGCATTCAGCCATTCCTGTGCTCTTTTTGAATCAACTGCGTTACCACAGCATGCGGCCATTTCCACAAAACTGAAGGCAAAAACATCACCAAGCCCAACAACGCTAGGTGCTCTATCCGTGGATGCCAGTGCGTCCGCGTCAGAAACTGTTGATGACAGCGTAGCCACGAGAGCTGGATCAGGCATCTCCGAGTCCACTTGAAGGCAAAACTTGTTGAGGAATTGCTTGTCGGGTTCTGCAAACAAAAAAAGAAACTCAAAAGCATGTTCAATAGAAGAAAAAAATGCTGTCGTCACTTACCGAAAAAAGTTATGCGGATACCTAGAGATTGAACTCGCAGGTAAAATGTACCGAAACCTGGAATCGAAGCAGGTACTTCCATCGCAATCTACAACAGAGACACAAAACCATAGAGAATTTGTCAGCCATAATACAAACAGGTTCACAACCATATCGTAGAGTACCTGCGTCTTGACCCAGTCGCACAGGAATTTCCACACCAGCCAGCACTCGTTTGCCGTCATGGGGACCGACATCAAGAGCGACCGCGGGGTCTTCGGAGAAAATCTCGACTTCTGCGGTGTACATCTTTGAGGCTGGCGGGGGATGAAGGACGCATCTCGTGGGTTCACCGGTGGGAGCGTTCCCGACGGGACTGATCCAGTATCTACTGGTGTAGAGCTACGAATATCCGAGCTTCGACCTCGTCTGGAGTACCCTCTTGGGGACAGAGCTGCAAATATTGCCGACTCTCGCACGACTTGGCTGTTCACGGATTCCATGGCACCTATACAACGAGAAGAAAGCAGCAGCAAAGTCAAGAGCACAATGGTAGGTGACCCTTCAAGTGTATTTTGGCCAGACGCTTGAGTTGCAGGTATCTTTGTCTGTCGTTACATAAGGTATCCTTCGGTTTGCGCGAGTGCAAGCGCCGAGCGCTTGGCGTCGTTGAAAAGGTCGTTAGTCTCTTCAATGTCGTCCACCGACACCTCGGAGCGGCCTTGAGTCTCTGCGAGGATCCGGGACGGCGTCAGCAGCTGTACACTGTATCGCAGCGACGTCTGTGAGCCGATCTCGCCCAATCGCACGGTGGCGTCTTCCAGGAGCTTGATGCTTTCAGCCTCGGCGCGGATCTTGATAATCTGCACCATTTCCTCCACGGAGTACGGCATTGTGCGGATGATAAGCATGCGGTCCAGCAGATCAAGCGGAACACCGTGAGGAGACGAAACGTCAGTGCCGCGGATCTGGCAGACGCCGCGGTTGGTGGCGAACACGACGATAGGAGCCAGTGTCGACTCCAGCGCGCGGTTCAGGTACGTGAAGCACTCGATGTCCAGCATGTGAACCTAAAGGAACAGGCATAGGTTAGTCATCAACAAACTCAGCACAGATCGATCAACCCTTACCTCGTCCACGAACAGCACACCGGGCACTAGCTCGGCCACGCCCTGGTCAATGTATCTGTTGACGACCTTGTTGATCTCCGTGCGCAACTTCTCCGTGATCTCCGTCTTCTTTGGTTTCATCATCTGTCCCATCATAGACATGATGTCCTGTCCGCCTTGCGGTCGAGCGTTGGCAATGTCTAGGTCGTGCAGCGTCACGTCCTGGATCAGTTCCTTCTTCTTGTGCACGTCGCCCTTGGGGATAGGTACGTACTCCTCCGCCTCGAGGTCGTACTCGGTAGCATAGGCGTCCGACCGTCCAACACGCTTGACGCTGCCGTTGTTAGCCTCAATGTAGATGACGTCGCCCACCGAGACCTTCTCCTTCTGCAGCGACTCGTAGATACTGGGGTCGAGTCGCAGCTGCTTGGCGCCTTTGGTAGTCTTGAGTCCTACAATAACGTGCGAGATCGTCTTGCCGTATCCTCCGAGCGGGTTCTCCGTCTCCTCGGGCGTCATCTCCGTCACTTCGCCCTCGTAAACCTCCTTACTTTCCTTGATGCGGAGTCCAATGGCGCGACGGAAGTTCTCCATCAAAATCTCCGTCTTCTTGACCTCAGAAGAGTATACTTCGGAGCCCACCATGGGGCAAAACGGCACTTTAGGTCCCAACTCTTGAGAAATACCCAGCGCCATAGCCGTTTTGCCAGTTCCGGGGGCTCCAGCCAGCAGCAGCGCGCGACCCGCCATCTTCTTGGACTTGATGAGCTCCACGACGAGTCCCGCGGCCTCACGCGCCTTCTCCTGGCCCACGAGACCCGAGCCAATGGGCAGCGCTGTGCCATCTGCCTCCAAGCCCAGTCCCTTCACGTGCGTGTGCGACGCGATGCGCTGCGCCTTGGCTGTAGACTGCACTTCCTCGATCTTCATGGCGGTGCGTGCGGAATTTCACTGTCGATCCAATGGACGCGACCCCAATCCAATAGCATCGACCAATCAAAATGCGCGCTATTTGAAACATGGTCAAAATTGTTTTATACTTTAAAATTTAAAAGTTGAAAATTATGTTATACAATGCACTTGCCAATTGACCTAAGTTGTTGAGATGCTGCGCCCGTTGTTCGGTGGTGCGCTAAGTTGCGAGATCCCTGAGGGTTTTGCGGATGTGAGCTCGTTCCGGCAGGTGCCTGACAACCAGGAGGTGTTCGCTAACGCGACCACGGATCAGTGCGTCATCGTGGAGCTGCTGCAGTACGAGGAGAGCGTGGCGGACGCCCAGAGCGCGCACTACTTCTTCAACGAGATCGCTCAGTCCAACGGCTGCGGACCTGACGAGGTGACAGTGCTGCTCGAGGAGAAGGTGGACGGCGAACTCGCGCCGACGGACATCGACGCGCCGTACACTACGCAGCTCATCGTGGGCGACCAGCGCGTGGCCAAGTTCAAGGAAGGCGACCACGCCAAGAACGTGGTGCGCATCTATCTGGGCAACATCCGACTACCCGGCGTGACCACGGACGTGGTGCTGTCGGTGTCAGCGCCCATGCGCATCAACCCGGCCAGCAGCAGCCGCGACGCCTTCCAGTTCGAGAACAACTCGGAGGTGGCCGCCGCCATATTTAAGCAGGCGCTGCAGTCCTTCGCCGTCAGGGACTGGTCGCTTTTCAGGTGAGGATCGTAACTGAGAGTGTACAGTGCTCTTCATCGAGATGGTCGGGCGGCAGGATAGTCGAGATTTTCGCGGTGAATAAATCTTGTTACACGCTGGAAAAGGATCATCCAATTGTTTTTTTATAACGTTTAACGGAATGGAGAAGAACTCACTTTAGCAGCGACGGCGCTGCATTTCATTATAAAGACTTACTTCACTTTTTACGGTCTCACAGGCTTATTGTCGCAGCCGTTGCCGCCTGCAATGACAAGACACGATGTGCTCGGGAAGATGCTCAAGAGACTCGTGGTCGTCGTCCACAGAAGAGCGAACATGAGATACGAGACCGTCACGACGCCCATGAAATAGCTGGAGCCGCCCAGTTGCTTCATGGCGCGCGTTTGCTCCTTCTGTCGGGGTAGCATCACCAAAAATAAGAGCGAGCACAAGTTGGTCGTCCACATGATGAGCACCGTCATGGTCATGTCGGTTCTCACGGAGTTGGTGTCGTTTTGAATCCGCTCCGTGGTCAAGTTGAACATACTGTCCACGTTGCGAGTAATGGTGGTCGCAAACGGAATAGCGAGGTTGTAGACCGTCGTGAGCAGGCCGTACATGGCGCCTTCGTGTCCCTCGGTCGCAAGCTCCACAATGATGAAGGAACTCACGATAAAGATCACACCGAGTGGAATCTGCTCCAGAATAGGAATTCCGAGCCAGAAGTATGGCGAGCGGATGATATCCCAGATCGTCAACAGCTTGACGAAGGCATCCAGCGAGACATAGCAGACCATAGTTACCGCTGCCGTACGCCGCCAGTCCCAACTGCGTCCATAGTTGCCTGCGAAATAAATGGATGTGGCGTACATGCCGGTCGACAACAGACCGCCCACTTTTTCCTGAATGGGCGAGACATCCGCCCAGTTCCTCATGATCGGATTCTTGGACAGGTACGTGAATGACGCGAAGATACCCGAGAAGAACTGGTAAGCGATGTACTGGTACACGGCACGCGTCTTGATCACGTCCCAAAGTGTGTGCATGTAGTGGTTGAAGTTCATAGCGAAAGCGTTCTTCTCCTCATGAAGAAAGAACCAGGTGACCGGCACGATCGGCGCAAGTACAATAGTCACGATCAGCATGAGCATCGGGAACGACAGCGAGAAGTCGAAGTCACCGCCGTATTCCTCGCCGTTGAAGCAGAAGCCTAAAAGAATATACGCCAGCATATTGAACACTGTACGCGTGGTGTAGATCACCGTCTGGGTGTTGCCTCTCACTTCGTAAGGCTCGCGCTGCGCCAACTCCACCACGATTCCATCCGCACACACGTCCGAAAGCAAGTACCCGAACGCGCATCCCATCATCGGGATAATGTACACACTACCGTCGTTGACCGCGTCGTAGTTGATCGTCGCGATAATCTCGGGGGTGTAGTCCTCGGGCTTCACGTCTCGGTAGTCTGGGTTCATGAAGTACGGCTTGCTTTCGGGTGTCAACGACAGTATCACAAGCATGATTATCGCGAAGATCCAACCACCAAGGATGTAAGGGCGACGACGGTAACCCCAGATCGGGAAGCAGTCGGAAATGATTCCGTAAAACACCTTGAAACTCCATGGCATCTGAACGAGCACGAACGCTGTGGTGGTCTGGGATCCGGGTAGGTTGAGGTAGTTCTGTAAGAACGGGTAGATGACGTTGGGTAGCACACCGTCAATGAATCCGACGCCTGCATACTGCGCAACGAGACCAAAGTACTGTCGCGAGAAAAGTTTCGGTGTGCTTCCACTTCGGAGGGCACCCCCTTCAATGTAATCGTCATACACATATCGCATCTTTTGGTCCTCGTACACCATGGGGAACGGAGATTCGTCCTGCGGTGAGTCTGTGATCATCCAGGACCCGGAGTCCTCGCTGTACAACTCGATTGGTGCCTGTTGCGAGGTCAACGTGTCCGTCCGGGCTGCTTTCATCGTGGTACCTGCACCTGTACGTTGAAGTAAAGCTACGTTGGCACCGCAAGACTAGTCGAACCGCGGGACTAGTCGAAGGCGCAGTGTACCTCGAGCCGACAATTGACTAATGCTCCGGCACCACGCGCAAGATCGATGAGAAGCAAATCGACACCCAGCTTGCTGTCCAACGAACTTGGATAGCCTAAGGCAACAAGCCAACACACATACAGCTCTCATGCTAAAGCGCACGGCTTGAACGTCTAGCTCTGATTGGTTAAGATTACATTTATTAACAAATTTTGGAAGTAATGTTATTTTCGTGCACAAACCTCTATGTTTTTTTTAATTACATTCGGTATCAATGGCAACGAGGACTCCCGAATTTTGGATATGATACAGTACAGCGTGTTGGGCTCCCGAAATTAGAACCGAGCCCTGAGAGCGGTTGGTTCGCTGCATCGACGAAAATCGATGCACATGCCAGTGGCATTTCCAACCTGCAAGCGCACCGATTTTCGTCTTGCTTTGGGTGGTACTGTACCACCTTGAACAGGTAGAAAACTTCAAATCGAGACGGAAGGCTCAACACTGACGACGCAGCCATCTGCCGCAGAGGAGTTCCTCTCTCGCGGTGTCGAGACTCGAGTTGGGTAGAGATATTGAGGCAACGGGTCTCTTTGGTTGGTATCCAGCAGATCAGTGCAACGGTAGTGGGCCTTTCAAATCGTGAGTGTTTCCCAACGGCCAATCGCTCAAGCAACGGTGCCTCTGGCGTTACGGTACAGTAACGTCGAGGCTCGAGCAGACCAAGCCGGTTCGCGTCGTCCGATGTTGCCAACATTGTGCCATGTCTCTGGATACAGTCGACAACAACTCAATGCATCGAGACGCTTACTTCACGTCGAACACACGCGCGTTGCGCAGCCCCACCTGCAATTTGTACGTGTATTTTGGTGCGTCTGCTGGGTGAAGGTCCTTCACTAGAGGCAGCAACCACGTGAACTATACCTGGTAAACGTACAAACCTCGTCCGTTCGACACGGACTCAAATGTACAGGTGCATGTGCATGTACCGCGCGGTCAGCAATGAGCTGCCTGCACCACAACGAGCAGCCAACCTGGAGTGCATCTGTAAGGAGAGAGGGTGTAAGGATACCAGTGCACTAAAGCGTAGCTTAGACCTGAAGTACCGTCATGGGTCAAGCTCAGTTGAGGTGGTCTTGGTGATACCGTAGCACAAATGTTTAGGAGAGATCTTATGGTCGATCACGGTCATCGTGTCTGCCAGCTGATGCTGCTCTCTTCGGTTCTAAGGATCGACGCAGTTGATGTATTCTCCAACTGGTAGATCCACCTGGCAGGTAAATTTGCAAAGCAACAGGTCACCTGCTGCCATGCAAATTTGTCAATGAGTCAATCGCGGTCAGTCTGATAGGCTGACACCGACAGCCCCTGCCGAAATACCATGTGCATTCCGTCTTGGAGTAAGAGTTCTTGCCTCTTGGACCCTTTTTTCACCAGCGCTATAGATACTGTACATGTAGCTGCAGGTTTTATCGGTGCTGCATTTCTTGCGCATGTTCGAGTGCCCTCTGTTTTGTCCTAAGTTCACGAGAGAGTTTGGATTATGGCAAACTCTATGGGCTCCAATATGGATGTAAGCCGCTCACACTGCAAATCTGTACGCACGTCGCCCGTCCTCTGCATTCCAGTCGGCGCCGTCCTCGAAGACACACCGCTGCCTCTTACCTACCAGTGATGGAGCTGCTTGCAGTTTTCGATTCTCGTGCTCTAGCGCATGAGCCACACAACATTAACGGAGACCGACTACGAAATGCCGCTTCCAGACGAAAAGGTTGAGCTCTACAACCCCGACAGCGCAGCGATGCTGGGGGAGTCGCGGTGCAGCATGTCCCCACTTGATCCGCCGGCGCACGACTACGACAAGTTGCGTTACGTGTACGACGACTACATTGAAGGAGGCGCGCTTCGAAGCGGAGGAGCGCCAAACCTGTTCTCGCGCCAATACATCGGACTCGTCGCGCAATACGCCGCCGTTGGATTCATCGATGGTGTGCTGCCCAACGTCATTTACCCGTTTCTGCAGAACTACCTCAACATTCCGGGGTCACAAACAACAACGGCGTCCGTGATGGTACAGCTACCTTGGAGTTTCAAGGTTTTCTACGGCATTGTGTCCGATTGTTTCCCTCTTTGGGGATACCGTCGTCGGCCGTACATGGTCATGGGCTGGATCGTCACGTTGGCCATGCTAGTGGAGATGGCCGTGACGCCCGAGGGGCGGCCATACTTCACCGACACCTCTTACCGCGATGTCAAGCCCGAGGATTACACGCCTGAAATCATCGAAACGATCCACTACGATGCTGCCAACCAAGGCAGCTTGTACATCATTCCCATGATGGGCTGTGTCTTCGGCTATCTGATGGCCGACGTGTGCGCTGACGGTATCGTGGTAGAGCTAGCGCAGCGCGAGCCGCTCGAAATTCGAGGAAGAACCCAGACGGTGATATACACGACTCGCTACGTGTTCAACATCTTCGCTCTTATTCTGGTAGCTTTCTGCTTTAACGGTGACGAGTATGGGGGTGACTTCGACTTTTCACTGTCGTTCCCGATGCTCATGTTGATCGTGGCAATCGTGCTCGTGCCGATGGTCCCGGCCACGTGGTTTTTCATCTACGAGGAAAAGCGCCCCGAATACCACAAGAATTTCAAGCACTACATGTGCGAACTCTGGGATATCGTGCAGACCCGAGCTGTGTACCAGTACATCGCGTACCAGACCTTTTCGGGCATCTTCGCCATGTTCACATGGGTCTCTAGCATGCCAATTCAAACCAACTGGGTCAATGTTTCGCCGCTCGCTGAGAAAGTCGCCGGCTTCTTTACCACGGCAGTGTTTGCCATGTCGGTCTGGTTCGCTGGTAACTACGGGCGTGACTGGGACTGGCGCCGCACTACAGTAGTGACTATGATCTGGAACTTGGCGCTCGACGCTGTGGTGAAGCTGCTGACGATCTGGGATGTTACCCGCTCGCCTTGGTTCTGGCTCGGAATCCCCGTTCTGCAACAGATTCCTCAGGGAATCATCTACATTGTGGGCTCTTTCATCATCGTGGAGCTGTCCGCAGAAGGACACGAAGGTGCCATGTACGGTCTTCTCACGACGGTCTACAACCTCTGCACTCCGTTCTCCGCTGCCATCACCCGTAACGTCGATAGCATGTGGGACTTATCGACGGAGCGGATCCAGAACGACAGCCATGGAGTGAGACACGATGTGACCTACACGGTGCTGGTCATGTACGCTTTCAACTTGTTCTCGCTCGTGTTCCTAGTGATGCTCCCCCGGCAAAAAGAGCAGACCCAGGTCATGAAGCGTCTTGGCGGCTCGAGCTTCATCATGGGGGTCATCACGGTGATATATCTAGTGTTCGCTCTGGTGTGGTCCGTCATGACCAACGTCATGAGCATCTACGATTCCACCGCGTGCCTAGTCATCGCTGGTGGCGAAGGCTGCTAACGTCCTGGATGGTAGTGAACTACTTAGTATGTTTTTAAGATAAGGATATCTACGTGTAATGTGAGCAAGAATTTGACTGGAAATTCGTGTTTGGCGTTGCAAGTTGCTTTTACTTCGAAAAACAAACCAGATTAGCAATCTCCGTTTCAAAAACCGTGATTCACGACCAGATCCAATCCAGCTGGACGTGTCACTCGTCATCGTGCCTCCTCCACCGCAAGAACAATGGTGGGGTCGGTCGCTTCACGAGATCGCAGTCCACTCCTTTGCTACGGCTCCGGGAGAGGTAAGCTATGCAAAGCCCCACTGTGTCAATATACCTTAGATTTATTCACACTAGCGATGTCGTTGCGAATCTTGCGATGTCTCTAGCTGACAACGACGAAGACGAATTGCCGGTTCGCTCGCGCCACTTTGCGGTCGCTAATGGCCGTGGCACGCTGGGTCAACTGCCGTTGCGAACGGTTTTCTACGCGATGAACGGTGTCGCGCTCTTCGTGCTGCTTTCTCTGTGCATTTCAATGCACAACACCATTTCGCGTCTGGAATCACAGGCTGTTGACATTGTGTACGTGCAAAGGCAGCATACTGTGGAGGTGATGTAATTTAATGGTTAGCTCGAGTGTTGGAATGGGCAGGGAGACTGGGAGCGAGGCTCGCCAGGAGATAACTGAAGCTCGTGAAGATCTCAACGCTGGGGCCATGCACTACATTTCGAAAACCGGGTTGCTGCCGATGGCGTTGTTGCCGTCAAAGTTCGCGGTGGACTATGTGACTCCGCGTCAAGACCAGGCTTACCGCGGTACATGCTGGGATTTTGCTACCATCGGGTTCCTGGAGCAGTCGTACCGAGCGCACGGAGTCCACAAAGGATGGCTGAAGCCAGATGAATACGTTGCGTTTTCCGAGCAGGTATATCATGAAGAGGAAGATATCCTCAATGCAAATTTGACGAAGTGATTGTTTATACTGCGTTGTAGGCATACGGTGTCGAGATTATCAAGCTCTGCACCGGCGACGCAGACTCCCAGCAACAAAAGGACTGTCGAGTGGCCGGTGACGACGTCAGTACTCAATAGCTTTGTACAATTTATCCATTGCTAAGATACTGAGCAATATCCTGACGCGTTTGTAGATGTGGATGAACTCGACTGACGGTGGTGAGGTTCCTGAGCTATACTATCTACAGAATGGACTCAAAGAGTCCATTCTCCCACAATCCGTCTGCAAATACTATACGGACATTGGCAACGATACGCTCTGTCCTGGGCTCGAAGCTGCCCTAGCAGCTGGGAACCCGCTGAAGTTTGAACTATCGGTGCGTTGCTTGGTCATTCGTGCTGAAAGCCCAAACAAGTGGGAGGGAAAGCTTACGCGATTGTCTTGACTGGCGAAGGGCATGACGACCAAGTACGAGGACATGTCTGTGAGGGAGCACCTTGTCCGCAAGAACCAGGCGATGCCTCTCTCCACTCCGATAGCAATGGTCACGCACTACTACCCGTGCATCGGCGCATTCGCCAATGACCGCCATTGCCGACCGGAAACCTGTACAGTTTGCCCTGGAGACATGGCCACCACAACATGCTGCATTCCACTGAAAGGTGGCAGGAACCGCAACATGGAAGGAGAGTTCTTCAGTCACCGCGGCATGTCGATTGAAGGCGGTCATGCCATGGTACGTATCTGACCAACACACTTCTGAATCATGCTGATACTGACATGTGTGGTTTTGCTTGGGCAGCTTCTTGTCGGCTATAACGATGCCTTTTTGACCCGCGAAGGCTTCACCGGTGGGCTTATAGTGAAGAACTCGTGGGCAGACGGACCCACGCAGGGCAGCCACTCGCTCGCGTACTGGATGCAGGAGGTTTCCGACTGGGAAGAACGCTCAGTCTGCTCCAACAGCTACAAGTATGGCAGTTCTTTTTCAACTAGTTGCTTGTCGAGGCTAACTGTGGTTTGTGTTTAAACATGTGCAGCCCGTTCAATTGGTACCAGTGCGGCAATGAAGGCATTTCATCCAAACAGCAAGGAAATGAAACCCTGGAATACAACAAGGGTGTTGAGAACTGCCTCTCGGACGAGACGAAGATGTTCGCGGACGTCAATATTCAGCCACTCCACCTGAAATGCAAAGACCCAGAGCTATGTCGCACGGACGGTGACTTTACGTACTTCGTTCGCAACACGACGGACTGGGGCGATCGCATGACCGTCATGTGCCTGTGGGAATATTCAGAAGAGCAGCACGTCGCGCGAGAGAGATGCCTTCCGCCCATGCTGGAAGTGTATATCGCGCTCACTCTGGCACCCGTTGAAGAGGAGGTGAAGGAGAACGATACTGATCGGTGTGGCTTCTACTTCATCCCGTATGTGGCGCTGCGTCAGTGGATCGCGCAATTCCAGGGCTTCTTTGTCAACAGCTTCGACATCCAATGGGACCTGCAGTCGTATGCCGCCAACAAGGACTTGCACCCGGAGCTCGACTACTCGCTATTGGAGGCATCCACGAAGAAGCAGAACCACAGCGAGTTCTTGGGGCCATTTCCATACGCCAAGGTCGTCCAGCACTTCTAGTAAGCTACGGACCAAGCTCATGACGTCACAGCATGCCGTGATAATGCAGCTTGCAACTTCAACTTGTTCAACTTTGCGCAAACTACATGTACATGTATCCATCTTAGTGAAGACTCGAGTAGGCGAGCGTGCTGCATGAAGGCTTGATGTGCCGGACTCCGGCAGAGCGGTTGTATCTTGCAAATCTGCCCGGAGTGCATGCGACGGTCGCATGCACTCCGAGCAGATTGACGCCGACGTAGGCCGCGTTCGCCACCACCACAGCTTCCTCTTCGTATACATCGTGCGACCGACCAATCGCGGCGGCGGGTCGCGACTGGGGCTCTCAAATCGGAATCGCGCCTGCACCGCACAAGTACGTGGAGGACGAACTACACGCCAAATGAACGTCGTGTTCGTGTGCACCAGCAACACGTGCCGCTCGCCGGTCGCGGAGCACTTTGCCGTCGAGTACTTCCGTCGCAAGCTCAACATGTCGCGCGAGCAGCAGGAAGAGAAGGGGGTTGTCATCCGGTCCGCAGCGTGAGTGAACCAACCACCTGTGCAGCCCAGCAGTGCAGCTGTACATGTACCATGAAACGAGGTGCTGATATTGCAGTGTTTATCGAGCAGGTTGACAGACGTGTTCGACCGTGAGGGCTCACCAGCCTCGAAGCACGCGGTGGACGTGATGAAGAAGTACCAGCTGGATCTTTCCAAGCACCGCTCGCAGCTCCTGACGGAGCAAATGTGCATGGAGGCCGACTACGTCGTGTGCGTGGCCAGCGGCATGACCTACAAGGTCACGGAGAAGTTTCCCAAGATCAAAGAGCGGGATGGCGTGCTGTGTGCCTTCACGCGAGATCTACCTGACCCGTGGCACATGTCCTACGACACTTACATGGAGAACATTGCGCAGAACGAGGAGATGACGCGGGATTTCCTCGATAAGCACGTTACGTGGTGATAGCTGGCGAACCACCAAGATCAGTTATACTCACGCCCAAACACGCAAAATATGCAACCAAGGACCTCCTCGAATCGGCCGAGTTGATCAACGCGTGATAATAAAATCATGCTGCAGGAGTTCTTGTTGCCAGATTCAGTTGAAACAGGCATGCCTTGTGGACTGTTTCTAAGACAGTCGTAAGTGGAGGGCAGGCAGTTGTTGACTCAAGTCCATCAGACTTGGAAGTGATCCCCCAGATAGATTTCACATGCACGGAGCAGGTTTACACTGCGACAGTCGCACAGTCGCAGTGTGTCATGGAGACTAGTGCACCTCCACCTTGCAGTGGTCGACATCGGTGACCAGACGCCTCGGTAGAGCCCCGTCTCGTTCGCGGTCACTTGAGCCTCAAGTTGAGGTCCCTTCGTCGATGGTGTACATATCGACGAAGCAGGCTGCTTGAACAGTTCAAGCCTTGAAGTAGCGTCTTCTTCGCCTGTTCGATGCAACGCTAGGGCTCACGTTGGACAGACACGCAGAGTCTCCTCCACTGGAGACGGTAGCTACTGTACGATAGAGACGACGGCGAACGCTCACACTGGTCTGATTACACTGGTGCAGCGCTGGCGCAGGTTAAAGCTTGACACACTGGCGATTGAGCTGCAGGCTGCAGCCTGCAGCGGTCGATTGAGAAATGGCAGCGTTTTCTTGCGCTCTGAGGTGGGCTGTGTGGTTGAAGTTGCCCCTGTCATCGTTTGCGTGTTGACGTAGGATAAAACAGGATGTGATCGATCATTCAATGACATTCACTCGACAGTGAGATCCCGTCCACTGGACGGTCCAGCGCTTCACGAGGATGAGCGTCGCACTGTAGCCGTCCAGGTCTGATCGCAGTCGTTCAGACTCTGAATCAGAGCGTGGAGTAGATCGACGGCGCCGCCGATGCTTGGATCGTTACCGCCGTTGTGGTGATTGCCAAGCACTGCTTGGTCTCCCGGCAGTTACTTGGTCCTTGAAAGACATGTCTCAGCAGCAAAAGGGCGCGTTCGGATACGCTTGGTACCACGGCGATGACACTGCAACTTAAATTTTGCAATAGACTTTCACGTTAAGGGCGTAGCAATTATCCCTTGGTAGCCCGAACAGACACGTATCTTAGTTGTTGCATCATCGTGCGGGCTGTTCGTGTGGCTCCGCTGTCCGCTCGAGCCACCGCAGACTCGCGACGCGAGTTCCAGCTGCCGCAGATGGTCTGCTTTTGTGGAAAGCTTCTGCGGCGTTGTGCTGAGGTGCTGTAGTTGCTGATCTCCTAAGACGGCGGGGGGCGCTGCCAATGAAACAGCGAGTGAACCGAGGTTCACTGGCACGGTTTCCAAGGAATCGAAACGGTCTAGCAAGCCGTGGACTCGTGCTGCAGTGGCAGCTCCAGCCTGGAGTCCAAGTGCGTTTACGCCTGCAATGTCAAAATCTGAACGCGAGCTCTACGCGCACAACTGCACGACGCCATAGGCTAGCCCAGTCAATCGCCATCTGTCGGAAACATTCTTGCTCGTGCGTCCACGTGGATTTGACCATTGCTATTGGGCGGCTAGGTGAGCTTTTTCGGCCTCTGAGGTGGCGCCTTTTCGCGAGCATACAAAACTCAAGTGGTCGGGTTTCAGAAATATTGCGACAAATCGCCAGAGGAGCGGCAGCGAGGATCGAGCGAGAGCTGGGAGGGGGGACGCAGTTTCCGGCTGGAGTCAAACGTGCGCACCATACTTGAATCGTCCTCGTCCCGCCCGAGCCGCAGCAGAGAGGAAACGTTCGCTTCCTCTTTGCTATCGACACGCTACACACACACTCACACAGCAGCAGTCCTCAGTCACAATGGTCGGGTTCCTGCGCAAGAAAAAGTCGGACCGCGCCGTGCTCTCGGGCGGCACGGTGCTGGATCGCAAGGGCAAAGTGGACAACGCCAGTCTGCTGGACGGCGACGGTGAGCCCACGGAGGGATCGCTCTACGACGTGAACGGCAAGCGCGTGAACCACAACCAGCGCAGCTCGGATGAGGAGAACCACCAGAACCCCATGAACAACGCCGGCTACCCGCCCGTCATGGCCACGGGTATGTACCCGCCGCAGCACTCTGGTTACGGCCAGCAGCAGCAGCAGCAGCCAGGTTCCTACGGCTACGGCAACAACCAGCCTCAGCAGTACGGACAGCCTCAGCAACAGTACGGACAGCCTCAGCACCAGTACGGACAACCGCAGCAACAGTACGGACAGCCCCAGCAACAGTACGGTCAGCCCCAGCAGCAGTATGGACAACAGCAGCAGTACGGCCAGCCTAATGGCGGATTCGGCCAGCAGCAGCACCCGCCCACGACACTGGGTGGCCAGTACCAGTACCCGGTGCGGTACGGCCAGATGCCCCCTCCGATGCCTGCAGCGGCGACCAAGAAGTCTCGGTTCCGCATCCCTGGCATGGGCAAGAAGAACTAAAACGACTGGACGCGTGACTCGGTGGAAGTTGCGTGCGAACTCGCGGAGATCAAAAGGGACAAGCGGGCGGGCGATGGTACAAGTATTGTGGTCTCTGCGAGAAGAGCCTTGTGGTGTATCCTGTTGCGTGCAGGTGGTTTTCCGCTTGGACCGAGTAGCGACAGCTTCCCGACTTGTCTAGCTGTAGCCTAACCTTCCTCTTTCTTTTCATTGCTAAATAAATTAAGGACTGCCAGAGAACTCGGAGTGCCGTATTGGCTCGGATTTTAATCTGCGAGCGAGCTGAGCGTGGTGTCGTGGGTCAAAATGGGTGACATCCACTGGCTTTAGGAAAAGACGAGGCCTCACGTTGCCATGCCGTCATCATGACCTCAAGCCGATGTATAAAAAGTTTGCTGTTCGCGCCAGGGTCGCCGCTATTGTAGACTGAGCTTACAATAGCAATTTGTAGTGACAACAGATCAAAACTTCCTTTCGGGCCACATGCACGTTGTCTATTATTGAAATCGTCTCACTTACACGCCGACAGGACACCACGCTCAATCGAAAGCTACACGAGGAGCGCATTGCGAGCGGTTGCTCGGATTGGTCGGCGGGCGAGTTAGTGAATGTTCTGGAAGAGGCGAATGGAACCGTCGGCGCCGCCTGTCACGACCCACGGCTGCGAACCAAAACACGAGATTACAAGCAGGCGTTAGAACGGATGCTCTGGTATGCACATAACGTATTCTTCTCTGTAAGATGAAACGTACCAGGACAGGGTGGAAGGCTAGCGCCATGACTCCGAGACCGCCAGAGACCTCGTGGCCGCGCAAGATCTTGAGTGGCACGATCAGCGGGTTCTTCATCAGGTCCCTGTAGAGTTCATCAGTTCATCAGTTTAACAAAAGTTAGTCAGGTAAATCCGTCTCGTCTCAGTGAAACGATGGTAACATGGCTGCAATACGTACGAGTAGACCATGGCGTGGAAGATATGAATGGTGCCGTCGTCCGAGGCTGAGGCCATGAGCGGGTACTTCGCGTGGAACGACACGTCACGTACAGCCTTCTCGTGGTACTTGAGCGTCTTGAACGGCCTCGAGGACAGATCCAAGTCAAACCAGCACAACCGCCGGTCGTAACTACCCACAAGCAGGTGGTCTCCGTTCGGGTGCACCGCCATACTCGAGATCCACTTGACACCCGAAGACAACTTCTTGACGATCGACTGCTTCACCAAGTTGTACACGCGCACGTGGCGCTGGGTGGCGTGGAAGAAGAACGGCTTGGACGGGTGGAACAACACGCACTGCACCTGACCCACACTCTTCTGGAACGGGTTTTGAGTCTTCCTCTTCGAGAGCTGATGGATCAGCACCGCTCCGGCACCAGCGCCAGGAGCAACTGTAGAAAGGTAGTCGCCCTTGTAGTGCCATGTCACGTCCTTCACGTCGCTCGTATGGTGCAGCACAACACGAATACCCGTGCCCACACGGCGCTCCAGCCACGGCCGCTCCGTCTTCTTTGACTTGTGCTTGTCCTTCGTGCCGCTGTAGAACCGCCAGGTCACCGGTACCTTCTTCTTGAGCGCGTCGGCCTCCACAGAGGCCTCATCCTCATCCACGACCTGGACGTCGCCATCGGCACTATCTGCTTTCTCGTTGGAAGTCTGAATGCTGTCATTGGCATCGCCCACAAGAGCATTGGTAAGTTCCGTCTGGTCTGCGCTACCCGTCCCGGTAGCAATGATGAAGACCTTCTTGGCAGCAGCCACAGCCAATAACTGGTGGTCCTTGTTCGGGTTCCACGACAACTTGTGCACCACAGCACCAACGTTGTAGACATGCAGGCAACGTGCAGTCTCAAGCTCCCAAATGCGGACAGTGAAGTCGTCCGAACCTGAGGCCACGTATTGGCCGTACGGATCCACAGCCAGCGAACGAATACGGCCAGTGTGGCCCTTGAAGACGAGCTCCAATGTGTTGGGGAAAGGACGCAGATCCTGGGGCTTCGGCAGCTCCGGCACGAGCGATTCCGGGTCAATGTTAAGCTTGCGCTTGTTGACACGGGGCGCCAAGTACAGATCCAGGCAACGCTCAAAGCGCTCACGCACGAAGCCGCCGTAGCCGCACACCTCGCGCAGCGACTTGAACTTCTTAGGCATGAAATTCGTCTCGCGGTCCTCCGGCTCAGCCTCTTCCCAAGCGCGACGCTCCTCCTTACTGAACAAGTACTCATCCGGAGGGTTGTACGACTCAATGTGTCCAGGAAGCGGCATCTTGGGCGCCTGCACGTTGGCCGGACCCTTGCGAGTCTGCGCCTGGTCATCGTCAAACCACATCTGGTAGACCTCGGGCTTCTTTTCGGGTTCCTGGTTAAGCTTGATGCGACCTTCCTTGATGCCCTTCATGATCTTCATAACCTTCATGCGCTCCCATTTCGAAGGCAGGAATCGGCTCTTGGGCTCTAGGTCGTTGCCCATCGAGTGGATGATCGTGTTCGAGGAATAGACGTCCACGTAGTCCGGGTAAGCCTCAAACTCCGGGTGCGCGAAAGCACCGGCCTGCATACGGCGAATAATTTCCATGTCGCGGTCCGAAATGACAACCTTGCGGTCATTGTACGCGTCGTACACGGTGCGGCTGTCGAACAATAGAATAAAATACAACGTCAGCCTTCTATCTGCCTAAAAAGTGAACCTCTAACTCAACGTACTCGTAGTTCGGGTCATCCTTCGCAGCGATGGCGTCGTCAATTCCGTCGCCATTGTTGGACTTCATGATCTTCTTGCCGTCCACATTGTAACCGATGTGGTCGTAGTCCTCGTACCACCGAAGCGGAACGTTGCCAATGGTGTTGACATTCTCCTCATCGTCAGACGACAGGTCGTCCACGTGCAGCTGAGACGCCACCGAGAGAGATCCGTCCTCGCGCATCTTCTGCACCTCAATCTCGCGGTCCACCGTGAAGCGACGCGTCTTTTTCTCTAGTTCAGTGAGCTCGGCGTCGTCGTCCTCCACCTCGTCGCCACTGTCATCGTCTGAGGATGATCCCTGGTCCTCGAACTCATCGTCCTCCTCGTCATCAGCGTCGTCGCTGTCCTCCGTCTCGCTGGCCTCGTTGTCCTCCTCCTCTTCCTCACTTTCTTCTTCGCTCTCTTCCTTCACAAGCTGCTTCTCGGCCTTCACGGGCTGCTTGATGCTCTTGGCAGGCACCTGCTGCTTGCTCTGCTTCTTCATTGCAACACCTGCCGTCTTCTTGTTGCCTTTGCCACCATTGGCATTGGGCGTGGACGCCTTGAGCGGCGCAGCCGTCTTCTTCCCGCGAGCCATCGCTATTGACACTGGCACTTGATGCGCTCGCAACCAGCAAAAACGTGTGTACCACTTCTGTACCAGTCTCTTTAAAACCCACGGGATACAGCGACCCACGGGACCATCCATCACTCAATCGTCCCGCGGGTTCTCCAGACATAGGGAGGGAGCCTCCACACACAACACAGCAACGCCCACTTGAAGAGAGAAGGCTCGCGCTCCGGGCCAGCTCCTCTCTCTCGCTGCAGCTCCCCTCTCAGCGACGCGCGGCCAGACGCTCCAGCCTCATCGCGTTCCCTGTCTTCTCTTCTGTCCGACGAGCCACTGTCCGCGCGTATCGGCCCCGTCAGAGACGAGTAATCGCCTGCCTCCCACCACGTCCCAGTCCGCGCCCGGCAACGCGTAGATTGGATTTCCGCGCCCCATTGCGAGCGCCGGCAGACGCCAAGCACCACAACGAGACTTCGCCGCCGTAACAGACCGCGTCAGATCTCGTGGAGCGCCATGAAGGCCCCGCGCGCCAGCTGCGAGGGCTACCTTACCTTCCGCACAAGTCCATCATCTCCGCCGCCCATGCTGCGGCGCTACTGCTTCCTCGTGGGCACATCATTCCACTACTACAGGTGAGGCAGCTATTATTGAGTCTATTTGGTTGGTATGACGGGCTAAAGCTGTGTGTTATCCAATGTGCGAGTAGCACACAGGAGGATGCGTATCATATGCTGCGGATTAAGGGCGAGGTGGACGTACTTGGAGTTCAGGAATGGGACGGCAAAGGCAACATGCACATCTACCAGCACGGCTTCCTGTTCGCCACAGCGCAGAACAAGGTCTTCTACGCCTACGCCGACACAGCCATGGACAAGGAGAAGTGGATCCGAGCGATCCAGACAGCAGTGGAGACCACAGCACCGCGCCTTGCCGCGGCATTCTTCCAGCACGCATCGCTGGATGTGTCCCTCTCGCCCGTGAGCACAGTAACGGTACCGTCTAGTGAGACGGACGCGACATGCAAGTGTCCGGATTGCACCCGATTGGCAGCCGAATCTGCGGCCGCTGGGCAACCGGTGCCAACTGCAGCAACGCTGCTGTACAAGTGCAACAGTTGTGACGGTTTGTATTGCGATAAATTCACGACGCACAAGGTCCCGCTCCCGCAGAGATCGCACTACTACGCCAAGCGCGTGTGTGACCGTTGCTACGAGGCGCAGAATTACATCAACTACTTGCGGGCGATGGTGGAGCGACTGAAGGCCGGTATTTGCCTGTACCCGAAGCAACTGAATCCCGAGGCTCCGATTGAGCTGATTATGCCCAAGCGCCCACTGCAGACGGAGTCAGCGAAGATCGCTATCGACTTGCTGAAGGCAAAGGTGATTACCGCAGAAGAATGCGAGGAGATCTTGCTGAAGGATCGACGATTCTATGATCACACAATGGACCACCCAGAAATCCCGCTCGACTTGAAGATCTTGGGCCTGCACCGCGAGTTCCGTGCACGCAGCTTTAGCGTGTATCGCGCTGTGATCTTATTGCATCGTCACTTGGACAGTGACCCTCTGCTGTTCAAACCGATTGTGGAGAAACTGCTGCATTTTTCGTACACGCGTATCAACCAAGTGGAGTTCTACTGGCCCCAGATTGTTCATGCGTATCTATCGATCCCGAATTTTGATTTCGAGAAGATCTTTTGGCTGGACGAGCTCATTTTGTCGGTGTGTTCCCGCTCCATCCATCTTGCTCTTCTTCTTCGATGGCAACTTCAAGGCGCACTTGAAGACTCTTTTGACCCGAGAAAACCCAAGGAGATGCAGGACAAATACGCACGTGTGGTGCGGTTGATGGTGGAGATTGAGCGTGAAGTCGCAGGTGTAGACCGTGCCACCGTGCTCAGCCGTGACCCGCAGCATGAAGCATCGCAGGTACACAAGCGTAACCTGCCGATGCCAACAGATGACCAGTTGCAGGTTATTGTGAAGATGACAGAGGAGATTGCTATCCACCGTCGCCAAGCGCATAGTATCTCTGCTACAAGTGGCTCTCCTGCAGGCATGGATTCGTACTCTCCCATCTCACCGCCCATGGCAAGGAACGGCTTGGATCGCAATGGATCGCTAGATGGTGATGTGGACAGCCGATTTCGTGATTTTTCGCGCTTTCAACAGCACCTGCTCACGCCAAAGGAAGACCTTGACTCCATGCTGATCACGCACCCTACGGGTGACGACTATGAGCAAGACGAGCGGCTGTCCATTCTTGAAGAGGAGGATACTGACAACCAGCCAACCAGTATCTTCAGTGAGTCTATGCGACGCTTGAGCCAGACAGACAAGTCCCTGCTGGCGAAGCATTTTGCTGACGAATGTGACTTCGTGGAGCAGATCACTGATATCGCCGAGGCTCTGCGTTTCGTGCCGTCTATTCAGGATCGGAAGGCTCAGTTGCCGTCGTATTTAGAGAAGCTGCATCTCCCGCCTATGGCGTATGTACCGCTGGTGAAAGCCACGGACCCTTTCGAGCGTATCGTGCGGATACCCACAAAGGAAGGAACCGCTTTCTCGACGAAAGCACGTGTCCCTATTCTGCTGATTTTCGAGGTGATTCGCGGCAACCCTTTTGACGATGACCGACAGCGTGATGCCTCAGTTCCAGAGTCACCACGGTCGCCTTCAAGACAGAATCGAATTGGAAGTAATGCGCTTGAATCTTCAGAAGTCAACTACGTCGAGGACGATGAAATTGGCGAGCTGATTGGGCACCAGACCAGTGAAGCTTTTGCTGGCGATGCACAAGAAGCGGAGGAAGTCCAAGCGGAAACTATGATTCCTCCGCCTGTTGTCCCTGAACCGTACCACGCTCCTGTCGCTGTGCCTCGTCGTGCTCCAGTTCCTGAAACACCAATTGACGTCCCTGACATTGTGTCAACGCCGTCAACGGCCCCACCGGTCCTCATGCAGCCTACTGGAAATGCAGCAAGTGCAGACGGAGTGACAGTAGAGGGCCAACCTTCAACACCGCTGGAGATGGACTTGGAAACGGGCAACTTGACAGCAGAGGCAATTGAGCGCGAAAAGGCACGCCGCAGGGACTTCGAAGCAGCTTTTGGGGAGTCCTGGAGTTCCAAGCGAGCAAGACTGATGGCTGCATCGCCCTACGGCCACCTACCCGGATGGGACATCGTGTCCATGATCGGCAAGAGTAATGATGATCTTCGTCAGGAGGTATTTACGCTGCAGTTGATTCAGAAGTTCGTTGAAATCTTCAGGGGCGCGAATCTGCCCATGTGGGTGAAGAGATACCGCATCATCGCTACGAGTTCGTCAACTGGACTAATCGAGACTCTGATCAACGCGATTTCGCTGGATGGACTGAAGAAACGCGAAGGTTACGTCTCACTGCTTCATCACTTCGAGAAATCCTATGGACCACCTGACTCGCACCGGTTCAAGGAAGCGCGACGGAAGTTCATTCAGTCTATGGCTGGGTACTCGCTCGTGTGCTACTTCCTGCAAATCAAGGATCGGCATAACGGCAACATCATGCTGGATAACGAGGGCCACATTATCCATATCGACTATGGTTTCTTACTTGGTATCGCGCCTGGTGGAATGCTGAGCATCGAGACAGCCCCATTCAAGCTGACAGCCGAGATGGTGGAGACCATGGGTGGCCAGGACTCCGAGGGCTTCAAGGAGTATGTTACGTTGTGCACGCGAGGCTTCCTCGCGTGCCAACAGCACTGTGACGAGATCTGTGACCTTGTGGATGTCATGTCACGTCAGTCACCGTACCCGTGTTTCCTGGGCATCGACGCCGATTATATTTTATTGCGCCTGCGCTCCCGCTTTAAGCTGACCCTATCCAAGCAAGAGACTGTGGCGCACGTGCTGTCGCTCATCCGCAAGAGCAACAACAACTACAGCACGCGCCAATATGACAATTTCCAGCGCATGACGAACGGTATTCTTTCATAGGTGGTTCCCAGAGTCAAGTCGCAAGCGAATAAAAGATCGCAAAGCCTTTCGCAGACGATGAAGGTCCTTAGAACTATAAGGTGCGCGCTTTACTGAAGTAAAGTGCGTGGCGTTTTGGTAGGTAAATGTATAGGCTGAAATCGTGGCTTGTCGGGTGATAACGGTACAGGAATGAACTCTTCAGGAGAATTATCATTTGGCACTACTTAAGTACTGCTGTGGTAAATGTCACCATCATATCTAAGGTTATGCGGCAAAGTAGCTTCCGAATCCGTCGCGTTTCCGGACCATGCACCTCCGCGTGAATCCAGTGTGCAGTACAGAGAGAGCCACGATGACGACGGCACAGGCTAGTGCAACCTTGGTGCCTGTGGAGGCGTCAGAGATGTTGGAAAGCGACTCACCGGAGTCCTCTGCAACGAGCAGGTTGAAATACACGGCTGCGACCAGCGAGACGAGCGCAATGAGGCCCCAGATAACCCCCCAGCAGCGACTTGAAGTGTGCGTCATCTTGGCGAAGACCGAGGCGTCGCTCTCGTTCACGCGACGGGAAATGAGGTCGTCCCAGATGTCGTAAACCGAGAAGAGGCAGCTCATGACGCCGAGGAAGAGCGTCACGTACTGGAGAGCGTCGAACGTCGTCCAAATGTTCAGCGCCAACAGACCTGCAAGCACCAAGATGAAGCTGAAGTTGAGGATGCGGAGGTAGCCGTTGTGTGCGTAGAAGATGAAGATCAGCAGGAAGAAGATGAGGACGCCCGCAGCCACTTCTGAAGCCGTTTTGTCGGCACTCGCAATCGTCAGCGCCATGCCCCATACGGCCGATCCCAGGTAGCCCTACAATAATGAACACAACCGTGTCAACATCACCTCTGATGAAGTGCAGAATTGGCAATTGCAACGTACAGCAGGGAGGATGACCCACTGGAGTCCACCGACGGTCTTAGTCACACCACCTTCGTCAGGGTGCACTTCCATTCCCTTAACCTGCATCAAATACAACGACGACTTCATTAGCTACAGCGTCACTATAGTAGTAGCCCCATCAAAGGATGCTCCGTACGCTGCCGCAGGTGAGCCACGCAGCTGTCGCGTGCCCCAGTTCGTGCAGGAACACCGTTCTGTATTAATCACAGCAAGTAGCAAAGCTCCGTTAGTGCAATGATCTCTGTCATCAGGAATGCGAGAGTTCCGTACAGAATCTTGAATGGGTGAAGGATCGATACGCGCCATCTGCAGCAGGAAGAGGAGAGAAAAGGTGAGAGGGCCATTGAGCGCAGAACTGGGAAAGCCGACGCTCCTTACAGTTTGAAGATGGCGACGGCGTAGCAGATGATGAGGAAGATGGACAGGAACTGCTTGTCGTTGCAGCACTCGAGAGACCAGTCGATGCTCATGGCGGAAGACGAGGAGACAAAGAGTTCTCCGTCGGGCAAGTCTGGGAATGGCCTTGTGCAGTCTGAGATGCCCCACAAACTCTTCATCCAATCAAGTGTCGTAATCCTAGCTGAACCCACGAGCACATAATCCACATGGCAAGTCACACGTCTCGATGGATTTTCATCGCAGTTGTGAGCCTCGGTGACAAGTTCTGGGTGATAAATTCGCTACTCACTCATTGCTACGATGGCTACACTGCTCGTAGGCAGGGAGGGATACCATGCATTTGACTGAGCAAGACTTGACTACATGTACGGGCGCTCGGGCGAAACCGCTGACCATGGAGCGAGTCGACCGTTGGTCGAGTCCCCACATCTTTTAGTTCCTGTTCACCATGGCCACCACGGGAGATGTGAGCGGTGGCAGCTATCGCGAGTCGAGCAAGCGTGTGCAAGACAATTCCTCCGAAGTCGAGACGAACGGAGGGAAAGCAGCCACATCCGGTGCTTCAGCAAGGGCGCCGTCCTCGTCCGCTGTCCCCACCGCGGCCAATTGGCAGCGCAAACGCTCGTCACTGCTGCTGAATGCGATGCATCCGGAAAATACGCGCGAGACGGCGGCTTTCGTCGTGAGACTGCCTCGACCCACGGCTTTGCGTGTCCTCCTCAGTCTCTTCGCCTACGCGTTGCTCGTGTCCGACGTCCCACGTGCAGGCTCGAGTGTCGACAGTCTACCGTTCGTCCAAATTGAGCCAAATGTCTTTACAGTCTACGGACCCACTGCACTCCCACGTCGCACGATCTTCCGGAACGGCTCAACCATCACTAACGAAGAGTCTACTATCTCCTCCGAGGTCTCCACGGCGCTTTACAAGTTTAGCCCAAGCTCTTATGGTTTACGCACTGCTCGAGATCTCCTGGATACGTCTCCAAAGCTCGATTCGTCGTGGCCTGCATGCATATTGAGTGCTCACTCCGCCGACTCAGCGTACAGCAATGACTGCGGGGATTCTCTACCCGGGACTAGGGTGTTTAGTATGCTCGATACTCTGGTTGAAGCCCTGGCAGCCAATGCTCCGAGCACTACCAGCTACAAGAATGTGGCCCAGACAGACGACGGTATTGCCATCACGGCACGAGGTGAGCTCAGCTCGCTCCCCCAACGCGTCTGCTTCGCAGCGCGGGCTAAAGCTCGCTGGACAGGTACAAGCAGTGCAAGTTCCGGAGCCTCCGCTGCGAGTAGCAGCACTAGTTTCTTGTCGCGCAACTTGCTGGATCACAAATATTGGCTCAGCGTTTGGGTCACAACATTCGCTGACCTAGATCCCGCCAACCCGGGAGTGGATTTGTGTGTGGACGACTTGGATCGACCCCTCTTCTGTGAGAAACCATGGGCTGCGTCTTTAGCTGTCGATGGAAGCGAGAGAGATGCACTGTGGGAAACTGTGTCGTCGCGAGCTGCAGCACTACAGAAGACTTTGTCCAAGAGCGAGAAGCTTGATGTTACCTTGATTGAGGCCGAATCGGATCCGCTTACAAGGCTGGGAGGAGCTGTACTGCTTGCTCACAAGATTTACAACGTTGTGGTGCTGTATCGGATTCGAGTGTGTACTGACGCAGGCGTCTGCACTACTACGACTATATTTGACGAGCGTGTCGAGGGTAAAGTTCTCTACACTGATGCTCTGGAGTGGAGCTCGCTGGCATCCACTCTGCGCTTCATTGGGCAGCTGTACGTCATCGTGAGAGTTGTGTGCCTATTCGTCGCTTGCTATGCCGTAGGCTCAGCCTTCGCCATAGCTGCAAACACGGATACGTCAAGGTTGAAACGTACTCTTCGCGTCTTCTTCGCTGTTCCGAGTCAGGTAGTGGTGTATGGCAGTTGGTTACCTGTGCTTTGCTACGCAAGTGCACACATCATCGACGCTCTGATACTGTACGAGTTGGAAGATGACGGCGGCGAGAGCACAACGGATAGCTTCGCAGCATTGACGCGTTGGCTAGCGGTGCATATGCGCTGCATCTGGCTCATGGCGTTACTTGCTCGGTTTCGAGCGTTGTTGCAGACCTCAGCGGGGGCGTGGACTCCATCACACGGAGTTTCAGGAGTCCGTGGTCATCTCCTCCCCGCTTTGGCTCTTGGCGCTGTAGCTTTCGTAGCACATGGAGGAATCACTGTTGACGACCGTGATGCGCGAATCTTGGAGGCTAATGAAGTGGAACCCGTCCCGACCTTCATGTTACTGCGCTCCGAGACGTTGGACGCGTGGAAGATGAACCTTGAAGGAGTTTACAGCGATATGCTGGCCGTTGCTCTTGCTGCCATTATTTACGTGGTTGTCATTTTGGCGGCGCGCGCTTTGATGCGCTGGCATCGCCGCCGGTGGGTCAAACCGACGAACGTGAGTCAGTCAAAACCCCAGGAAAAGGGCGATGCAGTCCCTGATCCGTTGTTCTTTGCTCGCTCGGCTGTTCCAAGTGCCGCGGGTGCTCTCTGGGAACCCAGTTGTCTTTCAGTGAGTTGGGATGACGATCTGCTGGGGCCTCTACTCATGATGTTAAGTGCTACTACTCCAGGGATAAGTCAGCGTAACATCGACAAAAAGCAAGGGTCAAGCCAGGAGAATACTGACGATAACGTTGCTGCCAATGGTAATGAGATGGCTACGAGCTCGGCATCGACCGCCCAGCGTATGCTTATGAACTTGGTGTTCCTGAGCGACCCGTGGAACTTGCTAGTTCTAAAACTTGGGCGTGCTCGTGTGCATCTGTATCATCTTCGAGGTAGCGGGCTGGACTGCAAAGTGGTTCATGCTAATGCCAAGGCTCGAGTTGCACGCGAATACTCATTGGCACTTGAGAATGTGGAGCTGGTTGCCTCCCTCCGCGCGTCCGAGTTGTCCTGGTCGCAACTTGTCACGTGCAAATGAACGGGCTTATCCGCAGGCTTTAGTATCATGACAAAATCTCCAACAGCTTTTCTTTCATTTCTAATGATCCTTCTCGTCTTCGTCTTCTTCTACTAACTCGTATCCTCTGCCAATAGCTTCTAGGTCGTGAACAAAAATCCAGGCGAGGATAAGAATCGTCGGCAACAGGACAATTTGGCTATTGACGATGCAGAACTCGGCGATAGAATTCCCCATTTGCTTCCAGCTGCCTTCATTATTCACAAGAAAAAGGAATTGCACTGCGAGGATGTCCGCCAAAGCCACTGCCAAGAGGACATATGACGACACCCAAAGAGAATTTCCACGCAGCTCTTTTTCTCGCGTAGACACTGCTCCCGACGGTAGTAGTAAGCTTACACGGAAAGCACAGGCGACAAGCACGAACGGTATCAGGAGCTTCAGTACGACGAGAGCTTGCGCAATGGAGGGGGCGGGTTCTGTTAGGAATCGCCGAGTCGATGGAATCTGAAAGCTTGTAAGACTAGCCACGCTGGTTGTACCCAAGAACGAAACTTGGACAAACAGTAAAAGCATCAACGCTCGACGCACTTCACGAGACGTAGAAACCCCTCGAGTAGAAATCTGCTCTGCTTCCACCATTACCCAGCTAACAAGCCCGCTGCTTAGTGCCAAGTAGAATAGCACTTCGTATGATGTGCTAAGCAATATGAAGCCCGGCGCAAGAGCTAATATGATCTTCATCAGTCGCACAACCACCACGCGTGTAACTTCACCTGTTTGCTGGCGTTCCAGATCACCTTCATTCTCTAGGTTGAACGAGGATAGCTCAGCCTTTGGGCTCTGGCACTTTGTTTGAACAAGTAACCATGTTACTGGCACGATAACGAGCATCCAGTTTAGAACGACGAGGAAGAACGGAGGTGTAGTTTTACTGTCCAGGTAAGCTGACGTCCATTGCAGAGTCAACATGGCCAAAAGGACTGGAGGCCCCCCTGATGAAATCACCTGTTTCCACTGGGTTGGTTGGTCGTGAATAACCGATAGGTTGCGAACCACAGCACACGTAAAGAGCAACACCAGCAACGCTCCAAAATGAACCAAATGTGTGTTCTCGTCGTATTCGGTCGGCAGACATGGGAAAATTGCGATGAAAAGACAGCTAGCAGACCACCAAAAGTTTGGCGTCATCAAGTTTCTATAGTGCAGACGGTCTTTCAGCTGCACGCTTCCC
Source organism: Phytophthora cactorum (assembly GCA_016864655.1). Taxonomy (NCBI): domain Eukaryota; phylum Oomycota; class Peronosporomycetes; order Peronosporales; family Peronosporaceae; genus Phytophthora; species Phytophthora cactorum. Next base: position 350,232 of record NHQK01000052.1, read on the forward strand.
CTCGATTGGAGTAGTTTACCATTCCGTTGCAATGCCAGGAAAACAAACAGCAAGCAGAACGCAGCACGACGTTTGTAACCAACGACAACCAGCTCTAGGCAAAAGAATATCAACGCAGCTTGGACACTCCATTTCCACCCAAAGCTCTTCCTAAAAGGAAGTGCTGCTTGCAGTTGATTACGATGGCTCCAAACGAATTTCCAAAACAGAAGAGGGCAAAACCCGTAGAGATAATACGTCGACGGCGAGTCTGCGAGAAACCGCCACCATATCACTCCAGCTACAGTAGCAACAAACTTGACGTCAAACGTATGAGTCAACAACCACCGTAAACGGAACTTTTGGGGGTGCAGATAAGCTACAGTCATGACTAGAGCCCAGCCGATGTACCCCAACACAATCGATCCACGCAAGAACAACCAGTCGTACGTCTGGTAATAGACGATCGCGTTCCGACAAATATCAATCATCTCCTGACTCAATATTTCGACGACACGGTGCGCATCGTCATGAATTGCGTGGCTTTTACCTTCAGACAGGCTATTGATGGCCTCGTCGATATGGGCCTCGAGGTCCGGTACTCGGTGGTGGAGGGGTGAGTATGGAACAAATAACAGCCCCCGGTGAGCGCGCATTACCTCCTCCTTGCGTAATACATGGTGATATAGTTGCTGTGCATTTGCACGCATGGCATTTGCGCGATACTTATCCTTGGGCAAGTAAGTAAACGGCAGAACTCCAACCGAATTACGGGGATATGGAAGTCCTGCTAAGGCGCTGATAAGTGCTGCCACATCTGTCTGCATGACATCCTTGCGCTTGAAGCCTAATACTGCACCCCACTCGCGGACAGCAACCTGCTCCTCGTGTTCCTGTGCTTCCAGACGTGCCTGCACTTCAGCTGTAGATCGAGTGGGCAACTCAACATCAAACTCGTTCTTGTCAGTCTTTTTCGCTGTCTCAGGTCCCTGGATACCAGCACCCCACGCGATAATTGCTGTTCGCGTTTTGGCAGGAGCATCGTCACCATGGTCGCCACGAAGGTCCATTCCATGATCCGCGTTGACCACGTACGCTGTTCGTCCATCATTTCCATAGTACTCCTCAATGATCTTGTGCGTCTTCTCGATCAAATCATCCACCACTGCAATATTCTCCAAGTACTCTTTCGAGTCCGCCCCATATTTCGGTCCTGTCAAGTCGGTGCCTAGAAAATGGCAATAGATCACCAATTTCTCGTCATGCAACTTGCTGTACAATTCCGGATCCTTCGCTTCCGTTCCTTTGGCAAACAACTCCTTCACTCTACGATACGCCCACACGTCTAGCAGTGTCGTGTCTTCCCGTGCCATTTCGACCTCCTCTCTCGCGGAATAGTGCTTTTCCACAGCTTGTGGTGCGTGAGCTGCGAGGATCGGGGCGACATCTTTATTGCCAAAGATAAAGGCATTATTACTCTGATTGAAGACCGAGTCGAAGGGCACTGGGTGCCGCTTCCAGCTATTGGAGACCGCGTGCGGGTCCTCATACATCCCCGCAGTTAGCGCCACGTGACACGGTCGACTTTCGGTAGGTGCGTGGTTGTGTGAGACGCCCCAACTGCCACGATTACGCATCACATCACCTAGGAATGGCACGCGACTGTCGGAACTGATCTTAGTGGTGTTCGTAGTGCTGTCCGGGTTGAGATCGTGTTGGTCTGCGTAACCGGCGACGACTTTGAAGAGTTTGTCAACGCGACAACCGTCGAATGTGAAGATGATGACGCGCTTGGCTGGTGGCGACGAAGTGTAGTTGGCGCTGTGGATGGAGGACTCCACGGTCGACTGGAAGTAGATATCGAAGATGCTGATGATGCATAGCGCGTGGAAGGCCACGCCCAGCAGCAGCAGGCGCACAATACTGCTGCCCATGTCCGATGCACGACTCGGTCTGCTGTAGCACATTCATAGAAACGCTTTCTAATCCAGCAGTAAAAACTTGATGTTCCTAAAAGCAAATTTTCTATAAATGAGCCGTTTAGAAACGTATTAGTTTTTTTTGAGCAAACTGTTTCTAAAAATTAGCATTGAATGATCTTTTTTACGTTTCTAAACGCTGACGAAAAGCGGCAAGTGAGCTGATTTTCATTCCTTACAGTCAGAAAACTTGGGATCGTGGACAGGTTGTACAACATGTTCACATGCAATACCTTTTAGTGCATTAGCGCGACGTCACGATCAGGAGGTAACTCACTAATGCCAGTTATTGCGCTCGCGCAGCGAACCAGGCGCCATCAAGAATCAAGCTCCGGGTTGGGCTGAGACGAACCTTGAAACGCGATTCCGATTTCACCAGTGCTGTAAGTATTATCGCCAATATCTCACAGTTAGGGCATCACACGACAAAGCAAGCTGGATGCGTGAATAGATCGACACGTACTGCAAATAGAGCTCTTGGTGTCATCGCTTGTTGGAGAAGCAGGACGGCAGATCTGCACCGTTTGCTTGCTCTCCGCGACGATGATGCCGTTGAGGCCAACGTTGCACGGATTCTGCGATTGAATCACTGCAAAGGACACGGCAATAAGAAATTAGTATCGTCCACTCCAGCAGACACTTAATCTACCCGACTCACCTTCTACCCGGCATCCAGACAGGTCCAGATACTTGAGCTTGGCCTGTAGCTTTGCGTTGCGCGTACGCTGCGCCTCCTCGATAACTGGCTGAACCTCACTGAGTTCGCTCTCAATAACTTGACTGACATACCGCGTCCAGATGTCGTTGAGTTGCTCGGCATCACTATATTTTATCTCTCCACCAAGCATGTGCAAACCAAGCTCTCTACGCCGACGTCCACTCAGTAGCTCGGCCGTCTGCTTTCTACTAGCCGCCGCAATTGCCTTCTCCGCCGTCTCTGTTGCAGTCGTCTTGTAGGGATTGTCCAAGGATAACACCTTGTTTTTGAGACCGTCGACAGCATTTGAACCTGCCCGCGTGCCCTGCGTTACCGACTCCAGGTAGTTCTTAAAGGTCTCGTGCAGTGCGCGCGGCTTTGCCAACATTTTTGCATGTGGCTGCTGCAATAAAAACAAAAATAAAACGTTAGCATTGCGCGAAACAACATTCAACCTCGTCGTAGTCCTGTGTTTTACCAGAGAGCAGTCCTTCAATCCAATGGCGAGTAGCTCTGCATCCATCTTCTCGTACAGCGGGTCAACCTTCACTTCCTCCTTCTTCTTTTCCTCCTTTCCTGCCTGTTTGTCAGCCTCCCTTCTGCCTCCTCGTCCATTGCCACTCTTGTCACGCTTCTTGTCCTTGCGCTTGCGTTTCGAGTGCTGGTAGGCCTGCTGTTTGTTTCCCTTAGGCGCCACTTGCGCTGCTGCTTGAGTCGTGTACTTGGACGTTGCAGGTTGCGCTGCAGATGCAAACGCCGCGTCCAGCGACGACAGCAGGTCGGCGCGTGGCCGCTTCTTGCCCCCAGCCGACGACATTCCCCCAATAATGGATGGCTCAAGCTTTGGGCATTATTGGAATCAGACCTGAGACTGTCTTCATCTGTTCTGATGCTAATAACGCAATCTTTACAGTACAGTTTACTTAATCGACATAAAGGTACATTTCATGCGCTATTGACTGCCCCACTTCGTGAACTTCAAAAATGGAGGGCGCGGCGCCCTGGAGCTCGTGGTCCTGCGCCGACGTGGGGCACTGGCTGTGCGCGCAGGGCTTCCAAGAGCATGTGGAGCTCTTCGCCGCCAACAAGATCTCTGGCGCCATCCTGCCGGAGCTCACGCGCAACGCATTGCGCGACGATTTGGGCATTGCGGCCTTCGGGGACCGAGTGCGGATCTCGCAGGCCATCGAGGCGCTGATTGCATCCGCATCGGGTGGTGACGCATCTACGTCATTAGCAGCTTCAACGTCAATAACGACAGCTTCAACGACGGCAACTCCCCAGCAACTTAACCAGGCCTGGTTGCCTCGCGATGACAACGCGCTGGACCTCGTGGTGCTGCACGCGGCGCCGCTCGTGATCAAGGACAGTCGCCATCGTATCTACCCTATGGAAAAACTGGATTTGGAGGCAGAGCGCAGGGAGATCAGCAACTCGCTGCTCACGGACGTGCAACATAAGGCCATCCACGTGCGGTTCGACATCGCCACGGCAGATATCCTGCGCAGTCTCATGACGGCCTGGAAGTGCACGGTGCTGCACTTCTCGGGCCACGGACTGGGTCAGAGAGCGGCTCTCTGCTTCGAAGATGGAGCAGGTTGCACGCATTTAATTACGCCGGATGCACTGCGACAGTTGATGTTCTCGGGTGATAGAAGACAGCAGCAGGTGCCAGGAGCGGCGCCAGTGGAGATGAAGACGATCGACGCTGCAATCGCGGGCCCGAAACCACTGGATGGCAACGTTGAGCTTGTGTTCGTCAATGCGTGTCACAGTCAGAAGGTCGCGTCGGTGTTCTTGAACGCGGGGATTCCACATGTCGTGGCTGTGCATTCCGACTCGCTTGTGGTCGATGCGTCGGCTACTATGTTTGCAAAACATTTTTATTTATCACTGTTCCATGGACATACGGTGTCGACGGCGTTCGAGATCGCCAAAGGTGCGGTGCGTGCACTTCCTACTCAGAAGAGAGCTGCTTGCTGCTGCGCGTGAGTGTATTTGTGTGCCTGTACGAGTTTATATCCTATACTAAATTGTCCTGTGCTGTATTTACTGCGCAGACATCTCCACGAACCAACGTGTACGTGGATGCGCGATGGGTCACGGCATTCGCAACACAGCGCAACTCAATGTTGTTGCAAGGGCCACGTATTAGCGTTCCCGCACGACGAGTCCAGCAAATTCTTGCTGTTGGGTACGGCTCCACACGATGTTGTGCTTTTTGGTGACATTCCGAACGGGAAACTACGTGACTACACACCGCGGTATCCGTCCAACATACCGTCGATGCATGGTCAATTTATTGGCCGCAATACGGAAACGTATCTCATGGTTAAATCACTACGCGAGAATGCCGTGACAGCGTGTTTGGGTGCGCCAGGCATCGGAAAGAGTTCTCTCATTATTTCGGTCGCACACTTCGTGCACAGCCGCAGAATGTTTCCTGATGGTGTGTTTTACGTGGATCTGGAAGGCCAGAAACTCTCAACTGTGCGTTATGCCATCGCACAGAGCATTGGTATGCCTGCAGCGGACACAGACGAAGAAGTGTTTGCAGAGTTAGGGTGAGCCACGCACGACATATTCGAATACTCCAGGGAATAGTGTTGGTTGCAATCTCTTACTGATGTTTTTCTGCATGTAGGACCAAGAACTGCTTGCTGGTGCTAGACAAGGTTGAGGAGCTGCTGGACGAGGATGAGAACAAGGGCGAAGAACTGCTGCACCAGCTTATTTCTGTCGCCCCAAACTTGAAATTACTTCTTGCCTCTCGTCGCAACATGCATATTCCCAGCGTTACTCCTTACTCACTTTCAATCTCGGAGCTCCCGCTGCACACGGCGGTAAGATACTGAAGGCTGGTTTTGGTTTGTGTTTCATGCCACTCAGTGACTGACTCGATTGTTTGTGCTCTGATAATGCTGCAGACAGAGTTATTGTGCCTTGTTGCACCTGGCTGTTCAGCTAACCTAGCTGAGCGCTTGGCAAGGATTTGTGGATGCCTCCCGCTCGCTATCCGCGTTGTGGGTCGTGCGCTTGCTAATGCGCGAATGACTGTTACACCTGAGCGTATGATCGAATACTTGGAGGTAAAGAGGTTTATTGCTTCCGCCACACAAATCAACGATACTCACAATCTGTATCATGTATGTTGTATGTTATCCTACAGCGCGACGAGCACAGGTTCGAGACAATTAGGGAACTCAACCAAGTGGGACATAAAGAGTGTGTGGACAGATGCATCCGCTCATCCTTTTGCCATTTAGACGAGCCGTTGCGGTTAGCCTTCATGGCTTTCGGATTTTTTCGGGGTAGCTTCGAGATTGAAGCTGCTGAAGCAGTTCTTTCAAGTGTTTTGACGGAGCAGAATGCTGCTGGAAAGTTAGTGGGAAGTAGTGGCTATTCTCTGATGGCTTCACCTTTAAGTGGTTCGGGAGGCGCGACGACGAATTCTTCGAGCTCGACATATTTTCCTGCTGACGCGTATGCAAAGAGCAATCGAAGTCGCAACCGAGATGATGACGCTTCCTCTGTCCGCAGTCTTGGGTCTCAACTTTCGAATATGGATGGCTTTGGTTTCGACAACGATGGGGCCATGACAAATGACAGCTACGACTTGCTCGATCTGGAGAGTAGCGAAGAAGTGAAAGCTCGTGAAGTAATTGTACCCTCGGCAAGTGTAGCTCTTGAGCTTCTTCACCAGTGGTCGCTTGTGGAATTCGACTCCAAAACGAATCGCTATCGAATGCACAATCTCGTGCAGCTCTTTGCTGAGGAAGAAGCTGGTCGAATGGGGGAGGAGTGCTTGCCTGACCAAGCATCGACTACGAGTCCCAGTTCATCGTTTGTGGCGGCATCAATGGGCGCTCCGCCCACAAGTATCCCGCTGGGTAAAGAGCTTCTTCTCACGTGGAAGCGGCGTTTTGTGCGCTACTACTGCATGATCGTAGCCAAGGCATCACACGCCTACCGTTTTGATGGCACATTAGCGCTGTTCGACAAGGAACGCGCGAACATTGAATCAGCTATGCGGTTGGCTCATGAGCTCACACAGCAGAGTATTGAACAAGTACGTGAGAGTAATCGCCGTGCCCAACAAGAGCTCGTAAGTGATCAGCTTGACGAAGCCCCTGCGAGCTCTGCCAGTACGATGAGGTCACAGAGTGAGCCATCGCTTTTCATGGATGATGGCACCACGCCCAAGCCAACTATGGAACGTCACAGCAGAAGTTTTGCTGGAAGTACCAGCAATAGTAGCAACAGCAGCAGCGGGATTGGATTAGGCTGGAGATCGATCAATAACTCCTCCATTGTTGACGCGCTTCTGTACAGCAATTTGGTCGTGCGCTGTCGTTTTATTTTTCGAGCACGCGTGGAGCCCCGACGCCGTATCCAGGTGGTATCCTCATGCTTGCAGCTGTCAAGAGAGACGCGTTCGCTGAATTGCACGTGTGGCAACCGAGAAAATGATCCTGCTACGCTGCTATGGGACGTGGAAGAGGCAAAGTTCGACCGCGAGCTGTCGCTGCTGGACAAGTTACCTTCTTTCGAGGAACCGCAACTACCCGCTGCTGCAGCTGCGGCACATGATCGTTGCGTCTGCGTGGGTATCCGTGAGCTCATCGCTTTGGAAGCGTTGTTATTGACGGACCTAGGCTACGCATGTTGCGACGTCACCGACTGGGTGGCAGCAGAGTACCATTACCTCGAGTCGTTACGATTGCAGCGAGAGGTCCTAGGATGGTCGGAACACCCTCAAGTAGCTGAAGTGTTGAACCAGTTTGGTATTTGCCTCAGTACCCGATGGGGATATCTTGCGCATAATGTCTGGCTGCTGCAGCACGCGGAGCGCTTGTTGAAAGGAGCACTTCAAATGCGAAGCCGGGTGTTGAGCAAGAATCACCCGGAATATGCAACAAGTCTGAACAACTTGGCCAATTTTTACAAGAATTACCCAACCGCAGGAAAGCGTCGATCACCGTCGGCAGCGCAGCGTGAAGAAGCCCGAGAACCAAGAAATCGGCACTTGAGAGGAGGAAAACATGGAGGGCGGAGAGGAGGAGGTGCTCGCTCTAGCTCTAGTCCAACCCCAAGCAGGTCCAGTACCAGCAGTGAAAGTCTGACGAGCGCTAGCCAGGAAAGTGTTACGAGTCATGCCAAGACGGCCGTGGCCAAAAGTGCCACAAGTGCAAACGGGGAGGGAGAGCCACAACCCGATATTGCTAGCATGTATCGTCAATCGCTCAAGATCCGCGAGATAACGCTTGGTGAAAACCACCCACAAGTTGCACAGTCGCTGAATAATTTGGCGCTGTATCTGTCCAACCAGCTCGAAACGCAACAACTGAGGTAGATGGAGAGATTGCAGCGGTAAAAGCAATCGTGAGTGCTAACTGTTGTTGCTTGTTAACAGTGAGGACGAGCTCTCTACACAGCGGGCCGAAATTGGACGTCTATATGAGCGAGCACTACGGATTCGTCGGAGCAGACTTGGCAACGCAAGTTTCGAGACGGCTGCTACGCTCAACAACATGGGCAATTTCAAGCGCCTGGCGGTACGTTTTGAATTGGACTGACTTGCGAAACCCTTTTTCTAAGACTTTTCCTGCGTTGATATTTCCTTCCGCATGTTTAGAAAGACTGGCGCGGAGCAGAGGAAAACATTAAGGAGGCACTGCAGATTACAGATCGCTATTTCAATGACATTAGCCCTCGTGCCGCACGTATTTTCATTAATCTCGCCAGAGTATATCGAGATCAGGTACGAATTCTCTTTTTGGCCAAACCTCTTCTTAGATTTTCGTGAAACTCAGTTGCTAGTGCCGTTGTGCTTCCTAGAAACGCTACGAGGAGGCCATTGCTGCATACAAGAAAGCTCAGGATATCCGTCAACAGCTCTTTCCCGACACTCGTGACGTTGGATTTTGTATCGGTACGATATATTAGACCTTGGCAGACACGTATGCCTGACCCTGTACTGATTAGCTTTAATTTGTCCGACCTACCAGAGCAAATCGGAAAATGCTTACGTCTGCAAGGAAAGGAAGAGGAGGGCAAAGGCGTGGAAGAAAGAGGGCGGCAGATGAAAAAACTTGGACTTTCGGCACTGGAACAAGACGAGATGGGGCAAGATGAAAGTAGCAGCAGCTTGAGTGGCGAGACCAACAGCTTTAAGCATGCAGTGCTGAGTGGCGATAGCGTAGAGGGCTCTGTGTCCTCGGGTCACCTGTTTGTAAGAGTCAACGTGTACGACAGCGTTGATGCTGAAGCGCTTGTTTCACGCAAGTTCAATTTCCCGGGCAAGCTGCTGGGCGAGCGCGGCATTCACTTGAAAAAGATCGAGGCTATTGCGTGCGCTCAGCTGCGCTACTTTGGACCATGGCCGCAGTCATTGAGTAAGTGGGGCAAGGGCCGGGGTGATGGCAAAAAGGAGATTTCTACGCAATCGATGCCAGAAGCTTACATCCAGATTACCAGCACGTCCGAAACGGTACGCAGCCTTATTGCGAGCTCAAAGTTTCATGTAAAAGTGCTGATCACATTGTTCGTGTAGGCTTTGGAACGTGCAAAAGAGCAATCCGTGCAGCTTTTACGTGAGATGAAGCTTTCGTGGGAACGATGTCTGGCTCGCACGGCCGCGCATCAAGGAGGTGCTGGGCATCGCGGTCAGCCCCCTCCACTTCATCACCATCATAGTCGAGGTGGAACTGGTGGAACCGGTCGTGGAGGAGGAAGGGGTCGGCATTTACACTTGCATCGGACTCCAATGTCGACGCAGCTTCCGAATAGCTCTGGCAGTGTTGCACCTACTGGTGCGTGGGGTGGCATGGCATGACCAACCTAGCTTTATCGCGATATAATTGATAGTAACGATCCAAATATTTGTAAGGTATGGTAGTAGGAACAGCGGTGGACTCATTGTGACATCAACATCTTCAGACTCAATGGCTTCAACGACACCTTCGCGCAAATTGCATGGCATTTCTATCGCTGTGCAAGCCGAACAAATTCAAAATCTCTATGTGGGGTGGTGGTGGCAAAGTTTGACTGCTTTCGTCGCGCTACATGCCGCCCGCCTTCACTACTTTCTTGCCCATACTAATCTTGCCTATCTTGTGCGGCTTGCTCAACACCGTCGGCACTGCAAGCGTGCCTGTGCAGGGCTCGCTCGCCAATTTCTGCAGCTCCTTCAGCGACTTAGGCTGCGCGTTGAAAATCTCGTTCACACGGCGTCGGAACGCGATGGTCACTTGTCCAAACTCCATATATCCCTGCAGTAAAATTAAAACATCGACGTCAGAATATAAAACAAATAAGTTTAAACATGGACAAGGTCTGACTTACCGCTCCCATTTCAACGAAAAGTGAGTCCATAACCGGGAAGAGCAGGCAGAAGATAGTCTCAAACACGTGATTCTGTGGCTCGTTGACGACATCGTCCCAGCATTCGTAGTCACTTAGAGGCCGCGATGACGTATAAGCCTTTGCTGGCTTTGAAGACCTTGACTTAGAAACACTCTGCGCAACTAAACGGCTGTATGTCTTCATCGCGTCCGGTGAGCAGCCTTCCGAGTGTGTACCAGCGTCACCCAAACCGAGTGTTTCAGTCAACAGCGACGCCACGTTGATGCACCCGATTGCCAGAGGATAATTTTTCATGTTGCCTTCGCTCACACCATGCCGTGTGCGCTTCAGAATACGCTGGAACTCGCTCGATGGATAGCTGGCAAAGAAAATGAGACAGTATAAACCAAGCAGGCCGCTTGATCGAAGATCCGATGCCGGACCTCCTCTTTGGAAACCAATCTCCAGCCATTTCGGGTCGTTATTTGAGGTGAAGGGTTCTCCCGGGAAGACGAGTTCCCAGAGTTTAGTGATCATCATGTTCACCGTCTTCTGGTCCTTCGGCGGTCCGTTTGGCTCGGGTGTCACTTTAGCCTTGAGCAATTTCCGCAGCCGAGACACGCACGACTGGAACACGGTGCGGATTTTCGCTCGTTCTTTCAGCTCGATATCAATAATCTCTGAAGGCAGACACATCGCAGCTGAGATGGCATCGTACCAGGCGCGGCATTCTGCAGCGGACGGGCATGCTAGTGCCAGACGTCCAATATAAAGTAGGCGTTTCTCTTCTCGGACGGACAGACGAAGACCCTTAAGGGCGACGACATACCACGGCCGTGTGCTGGTGTCTCCATCAGCGGGATAAAACACAATGCAGTTTTCGTGAAGGCAGACGAACAACCGACCTCGCAACGTGGCGTGGGGTCCAGCATTCTTCGTCTCCAGACGGCCAGTTTTCAGTGTCAAGCGAGATGAACGCTTCTCAAGATCCTCACCAGTTACCACATTGTCAACGATCCGCTGCAAAATCGCAAACAGATCATCTCGTGCCTCCACAGTGTCCAGGAAAATCGGCCAGGATCGATGCCGCCCGTGGAAATCGATGCTAATACCATGCTCCTCGCCTCTGGAGCGTACGCTGCTCGCCGATATGCCGCGAATGTCCGTAAAATGAAATGTCGTCAGCGTCTCTCCTCGCCGCGAATTCGTAAGGGTTTGCTCCGCAAAGTTCAGCTCCAGGACTCGAGTCTGAAGTCGATTCCGTGAGCTGCACTTGCGCACACCGTAGCGAACTAAAAAGCCCTGGATTCCTGCTTCACGCCACAGCTGCTGGAAGTCGGTGGCGCCGTCAAATGTCGAGCAATTTCCCGAGTTGATAGCATTCTGAATCGCACACACCCACTGCGTCATATCATAGCTGGAAGATGCTACCATGCAGTATTCCCGACGCGACGAATCTGCAGAAGTCATGACCTTGAACTCATTCTCCTTTGCGTTTTTGCCTGAGACGACCACACAGCGTGATGTTGAGCTGAGGTCGATCATTTTAGTTGGTGATCCTTCGTTGTCGTCCTTGGCGTAAGTCAACATCGGACCTTGCGGCATCCGACGCAGTGTAACCCAGCGTTTTCGATAGCTCGGGACCACCTCGCCGCGTTTAGAAAGCCACCCCTGTCGAATAATATCTTCTGGCGTGGACATCCGCTGCATGGTCGATCTACGATACGATCCCAGAGATTTCGCTCCGCCTTCCTGATCCTGCAGACTCTGTCCTAGCCGTTCCAGGTAAACCTCGCGTCCGAACTGCGGGTTGAAGAGCGCAAGATCGCTCATAGTAAAAGGTCTGTCCGGTTGCATCTCCGCAACCATACGCGACTCGACATTCAGCGACTTGGTGATGTACCCGGCCAGCGATGCCTCGATACGTTGCTCATAGGTACTCTGATCTCCATCACTCAATCGTCTTGTCGAGCGTTTCCGATGCGGCGAGGGCGCCGAGAGGCTGTCGACACTGAGTTCCCCCTCGGACGCGAAGGAGAGGGACCTTTCTGTGTCTTCGCTGATGCTCCGTTGACTCGAAGACTGTCTGGCGTAACTGCTGCCACTGCTGGGTTGCGTGACGCTTAATGTTGCGGGAATACGTTCTTCAATGGGGCCAATAGTCTCGTCTTCGTCCAGCTCGTCTTCTTCGATGCCGTAGCCCATTAAGCCCGTAGGTCGGCCGTAGCCTCCCGTAGTGCTGTCATTATCAGGCGCCAATCGGACGGACTCACGACGACCGTAGACCAGGTCGCTACCGATCATAGAGCAACCCAGCATGTTGTCCTGCGTGTAGAAGCTCGCGCGTACCAGGTCGGCGTCGTTCTCTACGTCGGCGCCTGCATCTTTCTTGATGAGATTCTGCATAAATAAATAACGGACATATCGAGAGTTAGTGGAATAAATAAAAAAAAGTGTCAATAATTGTTTGTCGTACGTCCAGGGACCAGAGCAGGTCGTCTGACACTTGGTCACTCATGACGAGTGCAGGTGGCGGCGGTAAGCTCCGAAGTGCGACGTTCCTTGCCGAGCTACGACCGGAGGGGGGAGTTGGTTCAGTGCGCCCAGATTCCTTGAGCTTCTGTCTGCTCAACGAGCTCGAGCGTTACCGGAATAGTCAGCGCGTGCAAACGTTACGCCGACAATTGCAAGTGCGGTACACAAATGCTACGTAAAGTGTAGCGACAGGACGAATATCCGGATCAGCTCATGTCACTGAACGAAGTGTGGAACATAAATTGTCACCGAACGGCACAACAGTCAAAGGATCGACCCACATCACCAAGAAGGATGCAGGACACGGAGATGACGAGCGCCGAGGAGAAGGACGAGGAGATGCTGGTGCAGCGCGAGGACAGTGGCGCAAGCGGCGGCGGCGAGCGGCAGATCCAGATCCACCCGCTGGTGATCGTGAATATCACGGACCACCAGACGCGGCAGAAGTGCAACTCGCAGCTGAGTCAGACGGAGGCGCCGCAGGTCATTGGCGCGCTCTTTGGCATCCAGAAGGGCCTGGAGGTGGACGTCTACGACTCGTTCGAGATGAAGTACGACGTCGTTAATGGAGAGATTCAGATCGATAAGGATTTCCTCACCTCGCGCATCCAGCAGTGTGCGTGGCTTGCAGCTTGGGGCGGACAGCGGGCAGGTTCTGACAATTGGTTGCAGTTTCGCAGGTTTTCCCGGGCTTTGAGCTGCTCGGATGGTACACAGTCGGCGCTAAGGCTCTTCCCAGTGATCTGGCAGTGCACCGTGTGGTAAGTATAAGGCTGGTAAGAGTGGTTTTCACTTGGTTGACTGACTGCGCTTTTTGCTACAGGTCATGGAGTTCAATGAGAGCCCATTGTTCATGATCCTGGACCCGGAATCCAAAGGACCGAGCACCAAGAAGAAACTACCGATCTCGCTGTTCGAGTCAGAGCTGCACATGCTCAACGGCGTGCCCAAGATGATCTTCGTCAAGGCGCCGTTCAAAATCGAGACGTCCGAGACGGAGGGCATCGCCATCGACCACATCTCGAAGATCGCACCCATTGGCGATGCCAGCAAGTCGTCGTGTACGTGCTCGGGTTGATGTTGCTGCCTCAGTAATATTGTATTGACGTTTTGTTTGGTGTGTTGTCGGTGCAGTGCACCCGTACCTGGGCAACGTCCGAGACGCCGTGAAGATGCTGGACCGCCAGGTGGATGTGCTGCTACGTTTTCTGCAGGCCATGAAGAACGGCGAGGCACCTCTGGACCACAATCTATTGCGCCACATCTCGAGCATTTGTAACCAGCTGCCAGCTATGAAGTCAGAGCACTTCGACGCGGCGTTTACGCAGGAGTACAACGACGCGCTCCTGGTGTCGTACCTGGCCACGCTCACGAAGGGCGCGACCAATGCCAATACCGTCGTGGACCGATTCACCACGACTCAGGAGCGTCACCACCAGCGAGGCACGCTGCTGTAATTGACGACGGCAATGCACAAGGATCGATCATTGAAGTGGTTTTATGAATTTACGACGTTTAAACCTTTTTCCGTTATCGCTGAAACGATTTCATCGTTTCAGCATTTTTACATTTAAAAATGTTTTTAGCTCTCGATTGGCTGTATATGCCACCGATTATACATTTTTTGACCAAGTTCGGTGGCGGTAGCAAATCTTCCCTTCGATGGCTCCGGATCGGTTCATACGTGGACAACCCCACAACCAAGCAGTGCACCTCAAACAACCTAAGATGCCGATCGATATCAACCGTTTGCGTCCCGAGCGTGGCGGCGACCCGGACGCCGTGCGTTCCGACCAGAAGAAGCGCTCTCTGGACGTGGACATTGTGAACAAAGTGATTGAGCTGGACGAGCAATGGCGTAAGAAGCAGGGCGAGGTGGAGACCATCAGCATGAAGATGAACGCTTTGCAGCAGGAGATCAAGAAGCTCAGCAAGGTCAAGGAGGACTTCAAGGCGCTTAGCGACGAGCGCAAGGAACTGGCCGCTTCGCTGCCCGAGAAGAAGAAGGAGGCCGATGCCCTCAAGGAGCTCGTGGACAAGGAGCTGCCCAAGATTGGCAACACCGTGGACCCCACAGTGCCCATCTCGAACAACGAGGACGACAACGTGGTAGTTAAGACGTGGGGTTCTCCCATCCAGAAGGACGGACTGCACTTCCACCACGAGGTGCTGCACCGTATCGACGGCTACGAGCCCGAGCGTGGCGTGCAGGTTGCTGGCCACCGCGCCTACTTCCTCACGGGCTACGGTTTCCTGCTCGAACAGGCGCTCATGGCCTACGCCACGACCTTTTTGATGAAGGCCCAGTACAAGATGCTCAAGCCACCTTTCTTCATGAACAAGGAAGGCATGGCCGCCGTTGCGCAGCTTGACGACTTCGACGAGCAGCTGTACAAGGTCATCGGCGAGGACGAAAAGTACCTAATTGCTACATCCGAGCAGCCCATCTGCGGCTACCACAGGGGCGAGTGGATCACGGAGAGCTCGCTGCCTCTGCGTTACGGTGGCTTCTCCACCTGCTTCCGTAAGGAGGCTGGCTCGCACGGTAAGGACACGTGGGGAATCTTCCGCGTGCACCAGTTCGATAAGATGGAGCAGTTCTGCATCACGGACCCGGAGAGCTCGGCTGCCATGCACGAGGAGATGCTCCGTCACGCTGAGGAGTTCTACCAGTCGCTGAACCTGCCGTACCGTGTGGTTAACATCGTGTCGGGTGAGCTTAACAACGCTGCTGTTAAGAAGTACGACCTGGAGGCATGGTTCCCCGCCTACAAGGAGTACCGCGAGCTCGTGTCGGCCTCCAACTGCACGGACTTCCAGTCTCGTGCCATGGAGATCCGCTGCGGCGTTAAGAAGGAGAACCAGCGCGAGAAGAAGTACGTGCACATGCTTAACTCGACGCTCTGTGCTTCCACGCGTACGGTGTGCTGCATCCTAGAGAACTTCCAGGACGAGAACGGCGTCAAGGTCCCGGAGGTGCTGGTGCCCTTCATGGGTGGCGTCACGTACCTGCCTTTCACCCGCGAAGTCAAGGTGAACGTGCAGGCTGCTAAGATGCAGAAGGCCGCCAAGAAGAAAGGAGGCAAGCAGTAAGCGTATCCGGATATGCTGTAGATAACGAGGCCAGACGGGCTCTCGTCACCTGCACAACACGTTGTCATTGCGCATGAACTTTCGTCGTCTCTTTTGTGTGGGTGGCTAGTATGCTCTTCTGCTATTGCATTTTGCACAACGTTTTAGGTTCAATTGCAGCCGGTGGTTCCAACCACGACGAGCTCCTGTTAAAAACGTTTATTGGATTTAGTGAAACATTGATAAGGAATCATGTCGTGGAGCTCCCTTTGGACTAGCTAACCGTGCAGGTTTTCCGGTTTGAATTTACTTTTTACCACAGTGTAGTACAGCTTTAGCAGCATTTCAGCGCAGTACTCTTTCCTTCGAAGATGATCAAGGACACACGCAGAATCATGTTTTTCAGACCACGGAGTAACCAAGTTTCGTATGCTGCGAGTCTAGCTTAGCCCATAGACCTACGATTTGGCTCCTTTCTTGAAGAAAAGTGGCGGTGGAAGTTCTCGCGGGAACAACAGATCGCACTTGAAAGTGTCGACGGGAAGGTTTCGCCGAGAATTTGATTCTTGAATGTGTCTATGGAGAATGCGATGTGGACTCGAGGCACCCTTTCGCGTCGAGCATCTCTTATAGTATAATGCATTCTCAGAATTCTTTGTCTTCGTCTTCATCAATCCTCCATTTCCGATATCACCCCATTTACTGCTACATGTAGTATTTTGCTCAGATAGCGATGCTAGAGTTGACTCGACCGCATCATCAACAAACATCTCCTCATCACACTGGACGCTCGAGTCCTGCTTCTCCACTTCTTTGTCTTTTTTCACCACACTGTCTTCTACATGTACATGTATATCCGACGCTGTGGTGTGGTTCACCTTCAACTCATTTTCGTGGACGTTTTCGGTAGTCGCCGGTACCATCTTCGTCTCCTTCTCCACGAGTGGACTTGACGGCTGTGACTTGTTCACTTGCACACCCAACGCCTGCGTCAGATGTGGGGCTAGTGCTTTGCCCAGACACGACAGTGTGACAGCCCCACTCACGCTGCCCACGCTTGTATTGTGGTGGTCTCGGAGCTCCCATGAGCCGCTGTGACTCGCCCACTCACAGATGCGGAGCAGTCTGCTACCGCTCAGTTCGTCATCGTCCAGCAGCCCGATGTCCAGAGACAAAGGCACAGCGGCAAATGCTCGCAGTCGGGCCCTACCGTGCTCCTTGGCGAGCAGTAGCAGGGTCAGCGGGGCTTCGGCGTATCGCTGCAGTTCGCGCACGAGCTCGTCCGGATCCGCTTCGAAGAGACAGGATTTACCATGGCGCAGTCTCGTCACTGAAGGCTCGATTTGCGCGGTAGAAGGCTCGGGGCAGGCCAATGCATCGTCAAACACGATGATCTCGTACTGTAGTAACTGGAAGGCTAGAAGTAAAGGGTTCGAAGCTGGTAGAGAAGGCGGTGCCAGGTTTAACGTGACCCGATCGACGTAGAATTGAAGCGAGAAGAGCAGACAAGGGTCACGATGCGCATGCAAACTGGGGCTACCACAGGACGCCACAGAGACCAAGTGCGCATCGACTTCTGTGCTGTCGCCGTCCTCCATTGTGTACGTTTGACGGCATGACTACTCGTCCACCCCGAAGAATTTTTATTAGCTCAATGAAACGGCGATTGGTTCCCTTGTCGCTACGCTCTGTGAAGAGGGCAATCTGCTGAAGATGAATCCAAGGCTCCAGGTGTTGCCCTTGACCGCGGTGAGAAGGCAACGCACTGGGAGCTTGACTTGATCCATTTTTCTCCGGACACTTTGCGAGTATCTCGTTTATCTCGTCAAGGTTCACCTGCCACGCTACCTATTGAGGTATCGTTCGCATGAAGCTTAGCGTTCGTATCTGGTATCGACCGCAGTGAAAGTCAAGCTGGGCAATCCATTCCTCCTATCAGGAAACCAACACACGACCAGAATTGCTTGCGAGCCGCAAAGATTTGAAGCTGCAGTCATGACAAGTCGCAGCATAGTCCTTGTGCCCTTAACTTCTCTTAAACCAATAAAAAAGGATCTTGTCGCTGCCACTGTGCCGCCAAAACAGTTAAGATTCGAGACCGTGGCCAGCTCAATGATCGTTGTCAAGTGCCGATAATGAAGTTGAAATCCACCTTCTATTGGTTTCTTTTGACATCACTGCGATCTCTTCATCGAGACTCCCTGCTTACTTGCCCTCAATCGCCGCCTTGTAAGGAAGCGCGAGATACTTGATGAAGTTGCGCGTCTCACAATGGCGAATGTTCTCGTCTATGACGTCGGCGTCTAGTCCAAGGCGCCATGCAATGTCGTAGCGGGACGGGTCAATGTGCAGATTCTCTAGGTCGTCGACGTACTGGTCAGCGCTTTTCATGTCAGCAAAGAATCCCAGACCCACAAGCTTAGCTCGGCGGCAGTACGTAAGTCGGGCCAGCTCGTGCAGGTCGTACTCCGGGTGGTACTGCACTGCCCAGAAGTCCCCCTTCTTGTGGCGCACCGCCACAGCCTGCACTGCTGTGAAGTCGTTGCCACCCAGGGTAAGTCCTCCAGGAGGCATGTGGGTCACTTCGTCGTTGTGGCTAGTGAACGCGTCGAAGACCGACGGCTTGCCCTCGAACATCGGGTGTGCCCGGCCTTCCGGAGACAACTCGATTTTGCGAGCAATGCCCATCTCGCGGCCACGTGGGTTCAGCCCGCAGTGGCCTCCAGCAGCAGCCACTGCGATCTGCGCCGCCCAGCAGCTACCGTACTGCGGAATTCCTGTTAATCGCGACAACACCTCATGTTAGCTTCAATGTCCATAAAGTTCGTAGGGAGCTACGGATTCCCACCCTCCTCGAATACTTTCTTGGCAAAGTCGATCTGCTTCGTAACACGCACGTCTTCGGCGTCGTGAATCGTCAATGAGCAGCCCGTCCACGCCACTGCATGGTACTATCAACACCCGAAAGAGAAACAGATACTCGGTCAGTTCTCATTGCACGTCTTGCTACGGTAAGGTTCTGCAGCTCACCTTGGACAATTCGGGTGTCTGGAAGTCGCTGTCGGCAGGGTACACCACATCCGAAGCGATTTCGACGCCAGCAGGCGCCGATTTGTTAAGCAGGTCAATGTATAGCTTGCCGGCAGTGCTGGCGCCGCCAGCTTCAAGGTCGGCGCGGCCCTCGGGCGAGTAGCCATCGATGACCAACACTTTCAGCGGGGAAGACGACGCAGCCGAGCTCAGCGCGCGCGAGGCGACAATCGATTGGAGGCACAGACGCCGAGAGAAGCGAGTCAGCATGGTGGAGATGGATGACGGTCTTGCCAATTGGGAAGCAGTTGCGCGAGTGACGTCGCTGACCCCGACTGATAAGATGGTGTGCAAAACATCATTTTCAGTATGCGCAAGTTGAAGTGCACATCTTCTACGATCGGTGGCGGGAATGTGCCGACGGTGACGAGATTGTTCAGATGGTGGCGGAGGGGATGCTCAGGTTGCGGTCCTGGCAGGAGCCTGCGGCACGTGCTGCGACGATGTTGGGATGTTGGGGTCACGTTTGGAAGCACCATCAACGGTTTAGTCCTATCATAGGACTCCTATTTGAAAGCCACATTGCGAATGCAGCCCTCGGTGGCCGACTACATGAAGGTCATGGCTGTTTGAATCGTGTGAAGTCTAACGAGCACCCGTCATCGTTTGAAACACTCTTATCAGTTGCATTAACTGTGTCAGTTCGACCGGGTCGTCGATAACTTATCGTACAAGTAAAAGTACCAAGTTGTGTCCTGTTGACGTTGTCGGCTTCATTAACAATGGCTCGCTCTGCGGTGCGTGCTGTACAGTAGTGGTAGATGTATTATACATGTATCTGCTGACTGCTGAGAGCTACTGCTTGATGCAGCATGCTTTTCGGGGTGGTGCGTCTGGATCCCCGCTTCATTGCCACACCGGCATGAAGCGGCGCCTGCACAGTAGACGAGAATCCGACGACGAACATTCCAAGCGTTCGTCACAACGATGCTTGGAGGACAATGAGCAACACTGGACTACTGTAGTTTCGCTGACAAGTTACATGATGAGCAAAGAGCGCTCGGCAGACGAAAGGGGCTTTTTAAAGCTTAAAACCCCTACGAAGACTTCGTCGATAATAGTTAACGATCATCAGATCGATTTCGGAGGCTCCGGATTCGGAGCCCTCGCCAGGCAAGGCGCCTGATCTACCAACATGCAGCAAGCAGTGTTGGTGGGAGGGATTCAAGCACTGCTGGCTGCTTGAATCCCTCCTCCATCTTCACCGGATCTCATCAATCGGATCCGGGTGACGCTGGATGCGTCGCTCAACATCTCATCAAAATGTGTGCCACGCCATTTTCCGGTGACTGCAGCCTGATCCCAATCAAGATACCTGCAGGGTTGCAGTCACAATCCCAAGTGCGTCGTACCCGCCGTATCCCCCGCAGCAACCTCATTTACCTCTACCATGAGCGTCATCGGAAGCCGACTGGCTGGCCAAGTGGCCGTGATCACGGGCGCCGCCGGCGGCATCGGTCGCAAGTCGGCCATTCTGTTTGCCAAGCAGGGTGCAAAGGGCGTCGTGTGCGCCGACGTGAACGCGGATGCCGCGACTGAGACCGTGCAGCTCGTGCACGAGGAGCTCAAGAAGCTTGGCAAGAATGAAACGGTGGCTCTGGCCGTCAAGGCCGACGTGTCCAAGGCCCGCGACGTGGAGAACATGGTGAACGTGGCCGAGAAGGAGTTCGGCGCCCTCAACGTGCTCTTCAACAACGCCGGCATCATGCACAGCGCCGACGACGACGCTATCGCCACGCAGGAAGACGTATGGGACCTCACCATGAACATCAATGTCAAGGGCGTCTTCCTTGGATGCAAGTACGGCATCCCGGCCATGCGTCGCGCCGGTGGCGGTTCCATTGTCAACACGGCCTCATTCGTGGGCATCCTTGGTGCGGCTACGCCCCAGCTCGCCTACACGTCCAGCAAGGGTGCAGTCATCGCCATGTCCCGTGAGCTGGCCACGATCCACGCTCGCGAGAACATCCGTGTGAACGCTTTGTGCCCTGGTCCGCTCAACACCGAGCTGTTGCAGAAGTTCCTGGACTCGGAGGAGAAGAAGCAGCGCCGTCTTGTGCACGTGCCCATGGGCCGCTTCGGAGAAGCCGCTGAGATGGCCAAGGCCGCACTCTTCCTTGCCAGCGATGATGCGTCGTACATCACCGGCACGTCCTTCGTGGTTGACGGCGGAATTACATCTGCCTACGTGACGAGCGAGGGCCGTGTGGACCCCTTCGGAGGCCCTAGCGAGGTGTAGGACAGGAACTTCTAGGTTTCACGTAGGTGTTGGGAAGGTCTGTAGAGAAACCATTTTCTAACCGCACAAAACATGTAGCCCGTGTTATGAGATCGGTCGCGGTTATTGAAGAATGATTTCCTTCATTGCTTTGTTTTCACAAAATGGAAGATAGTCAATGGTTGATTGCTTTGCTGATTGACAAGTGAGCCGAAAAACCGAAACCAAAAGCATTCGATCATTATTGTGATAGAAAAAAGATCGATTCAGCAATACCAATCGACTGCTTTTATGTTTGCTACACGTACATGTAGAGCAGCATTCGTTGCGTGCATTCCCTAAACACGAAAGTTCCACTAAAATCAAACACAGTGTTAGCTCGAGAGCAGAGGATATCAGCCTATGAGAGCGAAAGAAAATTGCAATGAGTACAAGCACTTACCGCTTTGAGCTTCGTGACGCCACGGAATCCATGCTTGGAGAGGCTGATACCCTTGCCAGAGTCGCGGTTGCCAGACCAGGGGAGGTAGGGGTCCAGAACATCGCATCGGTTCATGTACACCGTACCAGCGCTGATCTGCGAGCCCAGAGCCATGGCATGCTCACGGTCTGACGTGAATACTGACGCCGTCAGTCCGTACTTGCTGTCGTTGATTTTCTTGATGGCCTCAGCATCCGATGAAACGCGCTCAACACCGACAATCGGTCCGAAGGATTCCTCCGTCATGATGTCCATGGAGCCATTGCAGTTCGCCAGCAAGGTAGGAGAGTAGAAGCGGCCCTTTCCAGCAGCGTCGGTAACAATTCCGTTACCTGTCAGCTGGAGGGCACCCTTTGCAACAGCGTCCTTCACATGAACATCGAGCATTTCCGGTGCCGTAGGAAGCGCCATCGGACCCATCGAAGTCTTGGCATCCGTCGGGTCACCCAGGTTGTAAGCCTCGAACAAGCTCTTGGCCTTCTCCAAGAATTGGTCGTACTTGGACTCGTGGACGTAGATCCGCTCCACACCGCAGCAAGACTGACCGGCGTTATAGCAAACCCCATCCACAAGACCCTCTGCTGCGGCTTCAGCGTCCGCATCGGCAGTCACGTATCCAGCGTCCTACAACAACGATGCATTTTGTTGTTAGTTAGAGCTCGGAATCGACAGCAAATAAGAGTTGACCGGCTTACATTTCCGCCCAGCTCCAATGTCACGTCGATTGAACGCTGGGATGCTATCTGTTGGACTTGGCGTCCGCTATAGTGGTAAAACAAATACATCGTTAGAAAGCTGCCTTACCAGAAAGATACACCCTAGATATACATGGCAAACGTACCCTCGCACGGACCCCGTGAACGATATAAACGCGGTCTCCGGGCGCTGGATGATCTCCGAAGCCGTGTCGTGCTCAACAAACGACGACTGAAGCACATTTTTCGGGAAACCCGCTTGCTCGAACGTCTTTTGGTAGTGCTCTCCGCAGAGAGGAGTGCGAGGCGAGTGCTTTAGCAGGACCGAATTGCCGGCCAGAACAGCGGGGATGATCGAGTTGACCGCTGTCATGAGAGGGTAGTTCCACGGAGCCTGTTTCCAGTTGCAAAGTATTTAGAATCGACTGGTGAAGCATAAGAGAAAGTTGCAAACCACTTACAATGACGTAGACGACACCAACAGGGTCGTGCGTGATCTGACGGAACAACCCATTCTCTTCTGGGAACGAGTCCGTGCGAAGCGCCTCGTTCGAAAGGTAGATGAGAGCCCTACGCAGCAAAATAAGTATAGCAAACTTGGTTAGTACAGCAACAACTGCAGTCTACAGCAGCACAACAGTTCTCGTACTTGGCACGGTCGATGGTACCGTTGACCTCGTTGCGTGCCTGTTGCACGGGCTTGCCCATCATGCCGGAGATTTCGTAGGCAATGGACTCGGAATTGCTCTTGAGCGCGTCAATCCACTTGGTGCACAGTGCCTGGCGTTCGCTGAGCGGCACGTTTTTCCAGTCGACCTGCGCGTTCACAGCGGCATCGAGCTTGGCGTGCGCTTCGACCTTGGAATCGTAGGCGACCTCGCAGAAGGTCTCACCCGTGTAGGGGTTGTCCACCTTCAGTCTGTCACAACAAACAACAATACCAATTATCAATTGACATTGTGGATCTTTGCTTCTCATTAAAAAAAATGTCAACGTACGCGGACGCAGCGAAGCCGCGTTGGGAAGAGACCTTGGCGACTTGGCGAGAGGTCGTTGCAAGCTGCGGCAACAACAGTGAGAACACTAACAAGAATCTCAGATTCTTTGTAGCCAATTTACCTGGGCTGTGTGGCGAAACATTTCGGATCTATTTGGCAAATGGCAAATTGATCTGCAACGTCATCTTTTTCGAAAAGTTCCCTTTGGCTAGCGCCACCAAACGCTTCTGATTCACTGATAATTCAACCCGCATCCCTTCGCATCCCCTCAGCCAAGGTCCCGATGGCGCGTCGCCACCTGTCACCAAGTTCGAATGGCGTCTCATGGTTCTCCCGCTCCACCGATCTCCACTCGCCAACAAGATGCTCCGGCGCGTGGCCGCTCGCTCTTTGCTGCAAGCGCCCAAGCTCAAGCTCAAGCTCTTGCACACGACTGCGACTGCGACTCCTGATGATCACGACGAGATCCGATACCTGGTGATCGACGGCTACGTCAAGACGGGCCGAGACGTACTCGAGGCCGGTGGCGCTACCACCGCTGGCCAATTGTACGCCAACATGCTTGTCAAGGCCACGGAGCGCGGCGTCGGCCGCTCTGCAGCGTACGACCTCATCTACCCGGCCGACCCGGGCTTTGTGGCACCGGACCTGTCCAAGGTGCGGCAGTATCTTGTCATTATTGAAGTCTTCAGAATTAATTGACCGTGTTGCTGCATTTGACGCACAGTATCATGGTGTGGGCTGGTCGGGGTCTTCTCTTGCTGTACATGAGCGCGACGACCCGTCGGTGGTGCAGATGATGAATCTCGTCCGACAGAGCTTCGCTCACAGCGTGCCACAGTTCGGTAGCTGCTTTGGACTGCAACTAGCTGTGGCGACTGCCGGTGGTGTCGTGCAAAAGAACAAACGGGGCAAAGAACTGGGTGTGGCACGCAAGATCCGCCTCAATGCTGCAGGCCGTGCGCACCCGATGTACGAGGGCAAACCGTCGGTGTTTGACGCCTTCAGTAGCCATAAAGACGAGGTCCGAGTCATCCAGCCTGGAGGCCTGCAGCTCGCGTCAAACTCGTTCACTACGGTGCAGAGTGTGTGCCTTCGATACCTGAAGGGCGAGTTCTGGGGACTGCAGTATCATCCGGAGTACGACCTGCACGAGATGGCGCGGTTGCTGCACTGCCGTCGTGAGGTGAACACTCAGCTGGGCTTCTTTTCGGATCTGGAGGATGCTGACCGCTTCGTTGACTTGATGGAGGAGCTGGCGGAGGATCCGACGCGCGATGATCTCGCGTGGCAGATTGGATATGACAAGGATGTGCTGGATGAAGACATCCGCACATGTGAGGTGAAGAACTTCGTCAAACATCTGGTGTTACCGTATTTTATGCAGTGCCGAGAACAACCGAGAGACAAGGAAGTCCAAGATGTTTCGTGCCGGCAAGAAGTGGCATAACTTGCTCGTGTACAGTGAGTGAAAATGCTTCGTAGTATACTTAAGTAAGGCTTCATAAAATGTATAGTTCGGTTGCTTTATCTAGTTTGAAGGAGTACCGATAGGTAGACGCTTGTGGTCAATGATATTGTTGACGACTTCAAGTATTCAAGTACATGTACAAGCAATATTGTGAAAATTGATCTTCTACCTTTGCAAAAAGCCAACTGCGAATCACTCCTGCTTCTTGTGTGCATGCGCTCTATTCTTGCGCTTGCGAAAAATGACAATCAGGAGCAGTACGAGTAGAACAGCGCCACCGCAGACGAAGCCAAATTGCTTCACAGCCTCAATAAACTCGAGCTCTCGCATCATTTTGACGCCGTCCACACTGCGAGAAAGGTTATTAGCAACATTAATGAGCGCGATGAGCTCGTTGCGGTGCAGCTTTGGGATTGCCGATGCGTCCTCCGCGAGCAGGATCTTGATGGCCGTTCCCAGTCCCATGGTCTGTAGCTTGCCCCAGAGACGGCACTTCTCACACGTGACGCAGTCCATGATGCGGCTCACGTTCTGGAACTTCTCACGGAACTGCACTTCAAGCTGCTCCTTCTCCTGCTGGGCTTGTGCCAGCTGATCGAGAGATAATCCGTCGGCTTGAACGCGGAAGAGCGCACTCTCGTCGAAACCAGACAGCACGGACGAGCACTCAGCATACGCCGGACAGGAAACTCCCGAAGCACGAGCATCGTCCGATCCCTCCAGCAATAGTTGGCGCAATATATCGCTCGCACGAAGGTCATCTGCAGCGTTTCCCGTGTTGAAATCGTAAGCCAGCAGTTCATGTCGGTACTTGCTGATCGCACGCATGACAAACAGGTAGGCGAAGTAGAGATTCTGTAGCCGTTCACGGTGCTTGCCCACTCGGTTGACGAACAGCGAGGGGTTAACGCCCCACTTGTCGCCGAATTTGTACGTCAACGCGATGTGCGTGTTGATCGACGCTTGTAGCCCGCTGATGAGGCGGTAGTACACACGCTCTTCAAGGCACATACCGTCCAGAGCATTCTCTTCCGGAGGCGTGAAGCAGTTTTCCTCATAGATTGCCTTCCAGATGCGTTCCGCCTGGACGCCGCTGTAACCTGTATATCTCTCCGGGTTCTCCAGTAAATTAATGTACGTCATCGTTTCCTCCGCTTCGCCCTGAGTCGCCCATACATTGGCACTGGAGACTTCTTCCCACTCCTTGAAACTCTCTCCTGCCACTGCGTTCTTGCGATCGACCTTGGACAGTGTGCTCTCCCCGGTCTGTTCCTCGCAGGGCTTTCCGGCCTGCTCCTGACGCTCCTGCTGGTCCAATTGACTCCAGGGTGCCGGTATTTCGTGCGATGGACATTCGCAGACTGCGCAGTCGATGCTGGCGCACATGCCGTCGTCTTGCCATGGCAGGAACGGGCACTCCTTGCCCAAATCCACCTTGAAGTAGCGGAAGAACGTGAGGCGCGACAGCTCGTGCAGAAGCGGGTGGAAGTGCTCGTTCACCGCTTTGTCAACCGTCTCGTAGTCGCAAGCCGAGTCCTGCACGCTGCCTGTGAGCTCCGGTGTCTGGCACACTTGACATTGCAGATAATCCATCATGTCCTTCGAGAACAACGGCTTCGGCGTGATATTGGCGGAAGCTGCGACGGAGGACTGCGTTGCCGCAGCGATGGCGGCTATGGCGAGCAGTCCCAGGCGCCTCAGAGACGCTGTAGCGACCATAGTTGCTCGATGTCTAGTTGGCCTGCCACGTAGCTGTTGCCGACTTGCAGCTGCTTCGTTTTACGTTTGTATTGGCGGAAATGGAATGTCGCGTGAATGTGGCGCGAACATCGCACTTCAACTTGCGGAAGATTTTTCGAGAAGCATTGATGTCATTGATGCCTTTCGGTTTTGTGCAAACATGTACGAGTAAATAATAGATCGGTTGAGTTTGGTCTGTTTGGCTTGGTCAGTTCAGTAGCAGTGGACCAAACTCGCAGGAAATCACCTTGAGCGCACTTTTGCGGGCAACGAAGTCGCGCTCCTCGGCAGTAAGGAACGCATTGTCGTTGGTTTGTGCGTGGCAGTAGGCCACTTGCACGAGTTTGTAGGCGTGCACCAGGTCGCGCTCCAGCAGCCCTTGATCTGTGAGGCTCAACGTCTTAGCGACAATTTGCCTCCATGGTTCCAGCCCCGGCAGATCCTCCAGCTGCTGGTCGCACACGTCTAACGCCAAAACATCCTTGATCTTGTTGGTAACGAATGCCGACAACGCTACGTGCAGCCACACTTTCCATGCGCGTTCATGATCCTTCCGTTTGAGCAGGTGCTCAACCTGCTGCAGAGCCCACGCTGACGTCACCGCGTGTAGGATGACGAAATCGTTGTGCTCGATCGTCATGTACAGCCAGAACGCTACGTCCAGTGCAAACACGCCGTTCATTTTCGCCAGGTCGTATGCGTTGATGGTGTCCCAGATCAAATTAAATGCCACACTGCTGCCTCGTTCTGGGTCACCCGACATAGTGCTCAACCGCTTCTGGATGCCGCCAATCTCGAGATCAACTAGTGGCTTCGTTTGCAGCATGCGACGCATCTCGTTCAGCAGAAGCTCATTTCCGTTTAGCATTCGTACTAGCTGCATCGCGTCTTCACGTGAAAACATTTTCTTGTCCCGTAATTCCTCGCCGTTAACTTGTTGCGGTTCGTCGAACGAAAGGTAAGCGTAATGCATGTACGCCAGCCCTTCAGCCACAAGACGCTCGCCACCAATGCGGTAGGCGTAACCGAGCTGGATGATCGAGTGGAGTAACGCTCCAGCTAGTCCACCGACCAGAACGGGCAAATGTTTCTTCACAGCTCCGTCGATCCCCAACTCCTGCACCTGGCCGGAATACAGGGCCAGCAACCCGTCAAAGTTCTGGCGCTTGCCGAGCAGATCGTGCGCGCTCTCAAATGTCAGCTTTGACTCCTGCAGGAGCTTCGCACGAACGTCGGGCTGCGTCACATCTTGGTGGCTGGGCTTTTCTTCCTCCAGCTTGGTCGAGTAGCTCTGGGCGAAGTCCTCGATCTTTTCTTCGCTCGCGCCAAGGTCGAAGAGCGCCACGACCCCGTGCAGCAAGTGGTTGGACAGATAACCACCATACTCCATGCGGTAGCGCAGCGTGGACCAAGTCCGCGTGAGCTGCTGCTGCACTTGCGTCACGCTAGCGCGGCCTTCCATCTTAAACTACTCGTGTTCTTGTGAATGAGTTCTTCGAGAATTTTTTTTTCCAATTGTTTTTGATTATGCTATTTTTCACAAGATATTCCTTTTGTAGTAGTTAGTGCCATGCGTGACTTTCTGCCTTCTTAAGCTCTGGTTCATTTCTGGTTGGGGTGCTAGTCGTGCACTGCAAAGCGAGCAAGCCTTCTGCTTTAACAACAGCGTATGCGAGCATACGTACATATATTCTGTGGTGTGCAACGCACCTTTGAGTTTTCGTATCCAGTCCGTGCTTGAGTTGTGTGCATATAGCAGCGACTCCAGCATGGTTTTGAGTTTTAAGACATCAATAGCCACAACTAAAGACACTCCGACAGTAACTTTCCGCCCGCCAACTTTTAAACACACACTGTCACACTCGTGAGCCGCTAAAACTGTGATCAGCATCCCCGTCGACAGTAAGGGAGTATGGACATCAACGTTTCACACCAACATGAATTGATTTATTTTCAGCACCTTCACTGAAGATGCTGAACAGCACAATAACTAGTGAACCTTCGCGAAATTGTCCATGCTGGAGTAGGCATTTCCTCCTAACCAATGCAGAATGCCATGCCGGTGTTGCCGTTGTCAAAATGCTGGCCAAAATCAAAACTCAGTTTTTCCCGTGTTGTATTTGTAAACGGCTGGTCAGGCTTTTTCCCTAATCCCGACATACAAAATCTCAGTCACTTCAACTGCCTGGCCTAACCTTAGACCTTTGGCATAGGAGAATCTTCAAGCGCAAGCCCAAAAAAAAGAACTTGCAACGGCCAAGCTCGCCAAAGGAAACCCTTCTCCACACACGCCCAACTCCCTAACGCGTCACTGTCCACCTCCTCTGCGCATCCAGCGTAGAGACACTTTGCCTGCGCGCCGCTCGTTCCTTCAACAAGAAGATACGAGGACCATCACTCTTGCGTTTGGTTTCCCAATTTCCGCACACACTCGCCCGCCCGCCGAGTCATGGGTAACGAGCAGTCCACGGCCAATGGCGCGCGGGGCGATGGCGTGCCCTTCGTGAGTTGGCAACGCAGCTCCAAGTCGCGGCCCGCAGGAGACATCGACGCGCACCTACACGAGCAGAACAGCGCGTCCTTGACGACCAGCAGTTACCACTTCGCAGAGCCCTCCAGCTACCGCTACGATCGCGTCCCGCGCGTGTTGACAGGCAATGTCGTGTTTACAAACCCGCCCAAGGCCGACGGAGAGCTCAGGAACAAGGCAGAGCTGCTAGGGAACATCGCAGTAGTCGAACGAGGCGGACGCGTCCATTTTCCAGACATTGTGCGGCGTCTATTGGCGGCGGGCGTCACAGGTATCGTCTTCATCGAGCGGACGGACAATAAACACGCGATCCAGTCGCTATTCGACGGCTTCCACTCGTCTGGACGCCAGCGCGTGTCCATCCCCATCGTGCTGCTGTCCAAGTATCATGCGGACCAATTACTGGCAGATAAACCGCCGCGAATCTCAATTGAGCTGCTCTGGAGAGAACAGGCGTGCAAGCACGTGGTGCCGGACGACGTGTACTTTGGAGTTCAGACTGCAGCACGAGCTGGGGACGTGGAGCTACTGAGACACTTGCTGGAGATCGACACGACGGGCAATGTGGTGGATGTGAGTGGCAAAATGGCTGTCTGTGGTCGCTGTAGTTCGTGTACTAATTATGAGGTTGGCTCTGCAGAATATCCCGAAGGCGGTGGCGCTGTGTGACGCTGCGGAGAATGGACATGTGGATTGTATCGAGATTTTGCACAGTCTGGGCGTATCCATGGACGAGCAAAAGGTAACTTCTGGTTTTAATTTGTGGTTTAGTGAGTTAGTGCTGATGTTGTTTGCCTATGCACAAATGACAGCCGACGGGTGTATCGCCCCTGATGATGGCTTGTTCTGTCGGTAATGTAGAAGCAGCGCGGGCGTTGTTGATGTTTGGGGCTAGCCTCGACTTGGAAGATGTGAGTTTTTACCAGAAGGTAGCAGGTATTGCAGTGGAGAATCAGGACTGACGCCTAATTCGAGTTAGGTACACGGCATGACTGCGCTGATGGTCGCTGCACGTGATGGCCGCGCCAATTGCGTGAGACTACTGGTCAAGAAAGGAGCAAGAATAAACTTGTCCAGAAATCGAGTACGTGGGGGCAGGATGGAACGTTGGAAGCGACATGTTTCTTACTGACAACTGCTTTGATTGTTAAAACTAATGGTACTTTTATTGTAGAGCCGTGGTACTACAGCACTTCATATTGCTGCTCGTGGTGGTCTGGAAGAGTGCTGCTCGGTTTTGTTGCAAGGAGGTGCGGAGCTTGAAACACAAAGTGTACGTTTAATAACTTTCTGATGTTCAGTATCCCGCAGCTGCTAACGAGCGATGGTTTGCTTCTTTTTTTTGGTCATTTAGCCAAACTCAACAACTGCATTAATGGAAGCTGCACGCGCAGGAAACCTTGGCTGTGTAAAGGTCCTTGTCGAGGCTGGAGCTAGTCTGATCGCAAAGGATGTAAGTGGGTGGATGTTCGTGTGTGCTGTATTGGTATTAAATTTTTTTATCTGTAAAAGTAAATTTAACGTTGCTATGAAAATGCGCAGCGCGATGGCCACACAGCTGAGCATCTGGCACGTATGGCTGGATATACCGACATTGAAGATTATTTACGTGAGCAAGCGGAGAGTGTAAGTGGCAGTGTGTTTTGCGTTGAATCTGCGACCTCTAACCATTGCTTTGTTTACCAGGAATCCGTCAAGAACCATCGTCGCAAAATTGAGGAAACGGTTGCCAAGTCAACCTCGACGCTACGGGATTTGTTGAAGATTGCAAAAAGCAGTCAAATGTCAGTCGACATTTTGTACCGAGAGATGATACGCGAGCACAAGTCGAGCATTTGGCTGGAGCAGCCTCGGATTATTTATGAAGTGTTTCGTTTGCTCACGGTTCCTGTCACGTCCCCCGACTCGGACACTACGGATGATCCCAACTACGGGAAATATACTGTCCAGCATTTCTGCAGCGAGGTTGCACTGTGGTACTCGCCAAAGATATTCCAGAAGGGCTACAAGCCAGGTGGTGTTGGTTGGACACTAAACACTGGCGATGCGTATGATGTCAAGACTTCGTCCGGGTACCTGAAGGTGCTATTTAACTTCGTATGTACTGCGGATCCGTTGGATGATGTATTGCTGGTGCTCTTCTGCAAGGTCGTCAATCACTTGATTGTGAACCAAAATCTTGGAGAGCTGATGTGGCGCTTCCTCGCTGATGAAGGACAGTTTATCGTGCCTTGGCTGGTCTGTCATATTGGGCTCGATTCAATCCGCGACACTGTCGTGTGGCTATTGTACTCGGACATGTCGGAGGCTGGCCAACTCAACGTGCAGAAGAGTGGCATATTCGACTGCTTGTTTGCTCGCCTGTACTCGTGGCAGCGAACGTTAGGCTGGGGTGTGGGAACAGCGTTTCAGCGAGACTCCATCGAGAACATTTGCTCACTGATCAACTACATCATTTATCCGCCTTCGGTGTACATCATGAACAACGTGGCTACTTTCGTGGAGAACACAGACCATTCACTGCCATTGATCACAGACCAACACTTTCCGCTGCACCATAACGAGCTGTTCAAGTCCCTGTTGATTTTTCTACTCAACACGACAGACGTCTCGTTTGGAACTTTGATCGATTTGGGATTCGCGGAGGTTTGTCGTCAATGCTCTCAAGGATCCAAGTCCCTGGTTGTTCATGAAGGCGGTGCTTTGTCTATCGTTATGATGCTGATGAGCACGCTGGGCTACCACAAAAAGAAACGTGATGTTACGGGGATCGACGGTCTTTTGAAGACGGTCTACGTGTCTGTTTTAACCGCTTTGATCACGCGAGTGGAAAAATTTGTGAAGCTGTGCCGAGCGGTGGTTACGTCGGACGTCAACGCGCTTCGTACGATGTCCACTTCGTACAACCCAGGGAGTATCAAGGCTGTGAACACTAAAGGGTCTGCTCTTCTGCATATCATCACATTTTTGAAGCGCTGTGTGCTATTGCAAAGTGGAGATGTGGACTATCTGTTGGCAAACTTTGGCTTGATGCCCTGTTTGCTAGCGTGTTATGGGTCGCATCCTAGCAACAGTATGCTACACCACGAGCTTACGGACGTCATTCGATTCGTTTTGATGGACCCAGATCAGAAGCGGTTGCCATCGTCTCCGTTGCTGAATAGCCTTTTCATTGAAGGAGCGAATATCCTGGACTTTGTCATCCGTGCGTACGACGAGCATGTGCAGTACAAGGGCCACATGACGACAATTGCAAACAGTATTTTCACACTTACAAAGTACGTGCCAGCATTTGTTTGTGCGACGAAGTAGTGTATACACTAACGAGTTAGTTATCGCGTTTTGTAGCACCCCCAATTGCAGGAGTGGATCAGTTGCAATCACATGTCAAGATGTCGTGCGGCAGTATACGTCGCAGCACGAAAAATGGGTGAAGTTTGAGCAAGTTCTTGCGGAGCAGAACCGTGTTGAGATGTTGCCTCTTGGTCAGCGTAATGCGCCGCTGTGTCATGGCTGCTTGAAGCTGAAACAGAGCGCAGTCGAATATGTGGCGACAACTCTCACGAATGCTGAGGTAGACGAGTACACAGGCTACTTGGAAACAATTTTCTCGGGCGCTGCGAGCCATTACTGCAAGGTCACGTACACGGACGAGTTCATCACGGGCTTCATGTACAAGAAGGACAAGATCCACGACCATATTCCTATCCCGGAGCCCACCCGTGTGAGCTCTTTCATTCAGTTCCCTGTGCCCATGCCATTCCACGCGCTGACGTTCACGATCACATTCTTCGGACTGTGTCAAGTGTGCGATAAGCTCTGGTACTGTGACACGCTTCAAAGCGCAAACTGGACGAATCGTATGAAGTGGGTCATTCCTACGTCGGTCCGTAAGTGGTACAGTTTCGGCGTGACTGAGGGACCGGGTAGCGGTGCGCACGGCTTGCAGTTCTCGTCGAAAGGATACAAGAACTTTATTGTGCTCACTGACACTTGGGGCCGCCAGGAGCAATGGATGCATGCAATCGAAGATGCTATCCACAGCCTGGCCACACAGATGGCGAGAGGAAACACTGAGAGTGCAATGGCTATTGAGATCGATAACGAAGTCGACACTGAGGAGTTTGATGTCATGCGCATGAGAGAAATCAGGGCTGGTTCGGGTGGCCCGGTAGGCGCGTCCACCCACGTGGGAAGTGCCCCAAAGAGTGACTCCAGTAGTCGATGCTCGCGCGTGTCGAACGAAGATGAAAGTGGACGTCGTCGAAGCAACACAATGTCATCGATTGAAAGCGAATCGGCTGAGCCCAGAGACGACGATGATAAAAGCAGTGACACGTCGTCCCCCTCGCACGAACTCACGATGCCTTCCGTGCGGTCCCGGTCTTCGTTTGAGTTGAAGTGCAGTGAAAATGGATCAGCTTCAGGCTCACGAAAAGTAAAGTCTTCAGGCGACCGGAGGAACCTGGACTTGAAGCGCTTCCAACCGGATACACAGAAATTCTCCGAGATCCTTGGTAAACTCAAGATTGGCTCCCCACCGCGTGTAAACAAAGGCCGGGCTCCAGCAGTGAGCTCATCGGGTAACTTCGCTCCTTTCGGCCAACGGAATAATGTGAGTCCTCATGGTGGAATGAACAGTCGTTCCGCTGCCGAACTCGTGGGCATGCGTCATGTTGTTTCTACTCCAGACCTCACGCGAATGCAGGGCTAGTAGCCATTACCTTATCTATCTTTTGCAGAAACTCATCAATATCACTTGCCATTTTTCATGTAGACTTTGAAGATATCTGGAAAAAAAACAGAGAACAATGTGGTTGTGTTCTATGAAGATACAAAATAGCTAGACTAGCCGACCCACCAACTCAATGGAGGAACTCCCTAGCAAAATGGTTCAGCTTAATCATCGCGGTTTTTCTTCTTCTTCGAAACGCGCTTGACCTTGACGACCTGCGCCGGCGCCACATCGTGTGCGAAGAGCTTCGATACCTCAAGACCCGAGGTGAAGGCGTTGTTGAACATGACACGCTGCTGGAAGGACGAGATGAAGGGCAGGAACATCGATACAATCATAATCGGCCCGAACACAATCCAACCAACGGCGCGGTCGTAGGCACGAGCAAGCGCACGGACCACGATGTGGTGGTACTGCAGACGCAAGATGCACATCTGCATGAACCAGTAGACCGCCACGAACAGCAGAATGAAGATGGCGAACAGATTGCCGACCGACAGCACCGTGAGACTCAGCATCGAGATGAGGAAGCAGCAGCACGACAGCAAGAACTTCATCTTGCGCAGCTTGCGCTGCTTCATCGACATCTTCTTCGTCACACGACTTGCAATGTAACCGCAGCAGATCAGCAGTACGAAGATCACAACAACCAGACCGGACAGAGCGTAGGTCAGCATATCGTCGTCCGACGTGATGACTCTGTTCGGCCGCTCGAAGTACGCGTTGTACATCATGTTCAAGTACATGCCGATAGCAACCAGCAGGAAACGGAGCTTACGAATACCAGCGACGAAGCGGGCACCACGGGTTGTGTGCTCAAGGTATTCCTGCTCATTGGACCACCAGCCAAACCAACTGTCCGCCGAGTCGTTGGTCGTCTTCAGCCAGTTCTGCCAGTCGTTGTAGTCCTCAATGATCTTGTCCCAGTCCAGACCGCTCGGGTTGAAGAAGAACGGAGCCCACATCCACGTCGCCGCGATAATCCACAACGAATACGACATAATACCGTAGTTCTGGTTCGTCGGCAGCACACACGACTGGTAGTGATCATCGTAACAACGCGTTCGCCACTCGAGGTCCGTGGGCTCAACGTTGTTGTAGAAGTCGGCATCTAATCGCCACGAGCAGTTGCACCATGAGAACGTGCCGTACGCGTAGAACATCAGCAACAGGAAAAGCAACTCAACGCCACGGTAGAAGTGGCTGAATGCGTAGAAGCGGAAAAGCTCTGCGAACTTCTCGTGCTTGATCGTGAAACCACGACCCGTAGCACGGTACTTGGCACCACCGTGGATCAACGTGCGGTCGAAGTAGTGCATACGCGTACCCATCTGGAACGTGAAGAAAATTGGGCCCAAAGTCATGACGTTCCAAAGCAGATAGGTAAAACCATGACGGAAACCCTGCTCCACACCGACGACGGCAATAACCGGCACCACAAGCAAGAAACCGAACTGGAACGCCCAGGATGTGTTCAATGTACCAGCAATACCGAGACCGCCCTTTTCAAGGAAGTAGCTGTCCATACCACTCAGAGCCATGTACACCTTGCCGTAGATGAAGAAGTACACACCCACAACCGTCATCGTCTGCGTGAAGTACCAACCCAAGTTACCGTAGAACCACGAGTGCAGACGGAAGAAGTCGAGGCGAGAAGCCATACGCATGGCATCACGAGAAATCACAGCTTCACCAGCGCCAGAAGACAGCTTGGCCTCGAACAGAGCGAGCTGCTGCATACCGACATCACGACCCTTGCCCACTTGGATGAACTCCTCGTGGGAAACGCGGCCGCCACGAAGCGTACTGTTGAAACCAGCGAAAATATCTTCCGAAAGGTTCACACCCTTGGAGGCCTTGGCGGTACCACCGCAACTCATCGCAAACAGCTTGTCGAAGATATCGGGGTGACCGTAGTGCTGACGAACGTGGAAGAGAGCAAGCATACGCTGACCCAGCGACACGAACGACAGCTCCTGGATGGACATGAAACTGGCAAGGTTGGACACGCCACCCGTGAAAACGTGCTCACGGAAACCAATAATTGTCAGCGGGCGCTTTTCAGTGCCACGGTCCATGGTCGACAGGAGGTTTGGCATCTTCAGGGCCTCCTCCAGGTACCCGTCTTGGTTCATATCGATACACTGCAGCAGCTCACCACGCGAGAAGATGATGGCGTGGTTCTGGTTCTCGGGCTTACCTTCACCCACAATGGGGTTACCCGGCAGCTCGACGCGGTAGATTTCGACAATCTTCTCATCCTGGGAACGAATCAACACCGAGAAGAACTTCGGCGGGCCATCCTTCACCTTCTTCGGTCCATCCACGTAAGCAACACGGAGGTTCAGGTGCTTGCGCAGAAGGAAGTCAATGTCCTGAGCTTGCTGCTTCTGCTCGTCCTTCTGCTTCCCGTAGATCTGGCACGTGCACACGTAGTTGAACTTGAGCGCAACCATCTCGTTCAGCTTGCAGCACTTGTTGCACGAGCACGTAACTTGATGCATCGGCTCATTCTCGCCAATCTCCAGCCAATGAAGGAAGCGAATTGCTTCCGCGT
Organism: Phytophthora cactorum; assembly: GCA_016864655.1. NCBI lineage: Eukaryota > Oomycota > Peronosporomycetes > Peronosporales > Peronosporaceae > Phytophthora > Phytophthora cactorum. The sequence goes on from NHQK01000052.1 coordinate 386,353, forward strand.
TGTACATCATACCGCGCACTGTACGAGCAAGAGTCTGACCGCGGTAACTAGCCCACAGCTGCACCTCCTCCGGGTTCTTTTTCAGAGCTTCGTTCATGTCCTTGGCCTGGATGCGCTCTAAGAGATTCTCCCACTCGAATGGATAGATGGTCTGCAGGTAGTACAGCAGCTTAATGCAGTCGTCGTTCTGCGCCGTCAGATCCTTGATCGAGTACATGACGATTTCGTTGTAGTACGGAGTCGACACCGTCAGCGACCGAATCTTTCGAATAGGCTTCGCTTCCGGCATGTCCATGAACAGCGAGTTGGCGAAGAAACGCAAGCGACGACGTCCCTCTTCTGAACGCGGTTCAGCGTCGAAGTTATCCACAGTCAGAAGCTGGTACGCACGCGACACAATGTCAAGAGCAGCTTCGTCGTTCACAATCTTCTGCAGCTGGAGACTGGCGTAGTGCTGTGAGTCGCCTGGGAAGAAGAATGAGTTCGGCTTCAAAGGCGTGTCATTCAGCATCTGCACCAAGTTCTCCTGCTTCGCCAGCACCATCTTGAGGCAGTTAATCACCGACTCCACCGAGTCAATGACCTTGTACAACGCGCGCTGGAACTTGATGCTCGTTTCAGTCGATTTCTTGGGCACCTCCAGAATGGACTTCATGAGTTCAGCAGCCGCAGCACGGCACAGGTACAAGTTGTCCAGCTTCAGGCCCTTGAGGATCTGCTGGTGCGACGCCATCTCCTCGATGAAGTTGTAGCAGTCGTCCAGCTCCTTGTGTTCCTCACCGAGCAAGATGCGCAGAACCTGAGAAGAGAACTTGTACGAACCCAGAATCGACTCCACACGCAGATCATCCTTGGTCAGACGCTCGCGCATCGTCGTCTCGATCTTCTGAAGCACTTTGTCCTTCTTCTTCTTGTCCGTTTTCAGCTTCTCATACAACGCAGAGCACTCAAGAACAATATCAATCGACTCGTCAAGCTTACCGGCCGTCAGGAAGGCCGGCGGGTACAGCTTGCGGCCCACTGTGTCCTTGGAGTCGATCAGGTAGCTCAGAACGTTTAGCTCGCGGTCGCTGATGACATCGGCCTCACGCAGACTGGTCAAGCAGCGGTTCCAAGCCATGGCAAACGGAATCGTGCGTTCGAACTCCGCTCCCGACACACCCGTGATGGAGCCGATGTTCGAGGAGCGGCTCGACTGCGACGACATGTCTTCGTCCGTGCCGTTCGGCGTCTTCATCTCGCTGTACACATCATCATCATCACGCTGCTCCAGCAGACTTGAGTACTTCTGCGTCTTCACTGTCAATGGCTTGGCGCCCTGAGACATCGAAATACGCTCGAAGCGACGCAACGGCATGGCCATCTCGTCCTTGTCGTTCTTGTTCTTTTTGTTTTTCTTCTTTTTCTTTTTCGCTTTTTCCTCGACAATGTTCGGCACCAGCTTGCGGTTGAACACGCCAGGGATAGACTTGAACGTCAGACGAAGAATGCGGAACGAGCGAAGTTCACCGATACGCAGGTTGAAACCAGCGAACGAACCGTAGATGACGGACAACACCGAGTAGAAGATCTGCGCGTCGTACAGGAACACCATCCACGCTGGGACCCACAAGAACAGAATGTACACGATGTTGTGGTACGTGATCTGGAGCATGAAGTGCGAGTACTGTAGGTAGTCCGTCGATTTAGCCGAGTACACAAACAGTGTCGTTTCCACCAGTGTCTTGACGACAAATTGGTAATCGAACGTAAGCTTGACGAGGTACAGTACGATCCAGAAGCATGTGTAGCGGCAGTACGTCTTCATCGGAACAGGCATCGAACGGCCCACAAATCCCATGCCGATGCCGGAGAAGAAGCGGTTCTGGAGCTCGCACACGCACACCAGTCCAATCATCGCTGCTCCACCAAGGAGAGCCATTGGTCCCTTATCATTACGACCAAAGTCGATCAAGCCCTGCAGCATATCCATAATGCGAGTCGGTTTCTTCGCGAGACTAGTGATGTCAATCTGGCAACTGCCACAGTTGAGCAGACCGTCGCCTTCGTCATCCAGAATGCTGTTAACCTGTGCCATCCACGCAGGCGCACACACGCTTTGGTCGTACGTAATAGACGCCACCGAGCCTTCAGTCGACACTTCATCAGCTTTACCAGAGTCATTAAAGCAGTCGTCGATAAAGTCGTGGTAGCATTTGCAGCGGCCCACAGTCTTCTCCACGCAGTCCGTGAACGGCACAAGCTCCAGCAGCTCCTTGAAATCCTGCGGCAACGTGCCGAAAGTGTCCGAAGCCGACGTAAAGTACTGCACGCCAAGACACGTCGCCAACTTGGCGTACAAACACTGCGATCCCGCCCCACTATCCGTGTTAATATCGTCCGAGAGCGAGTCGTCCGTGTTCACCACCGACGACGAGCCCGTCGTCGCCGCGTATTTCTTACCCAAAATCTCCAGCACACCCGTTTCAGAGGACGGTTGCACGTCCTCGCCGTACATAATAGCCGAGTCGGGACACAAGAGCACCATATCGATCGAGAAACCTAAAGTTGCCAAAAACAGCGCGCAGTTCATGAGGAAAATGCGACGGAACGAGATGATCGCACGCGTCCAGCTCCGAGTCTCGCTGAAGGTCTTCTTGACGATCTTGGGGCGGCCTTTCTTGTCGTAGTTGGCAAAGGCCTCGCCAATGTTCGTGTAGTCGTATTTCAGACTCTTTTTGGTCCAGAAGAACTCGTTAAAGTCGTCGTAGTTACGGATTTCACGGTGAGGGGCACGTGCGCCCTTGCTCGTCTTCTTGTCGCTGTCACGACGTAGTTCCGCGTACATGGGGCGGATAGTGTTGGCCAGGAAGGTGCCAGGCTCTTCGTTGCCGCCACTGTTGACTTTAGGCAGCATCGTGTGCAGCAGGAAGCACAAACACTCTGGCATTTGCCGGAAATTGGCCGCCTCGCCCCAAATGAGGAAGAAGAGCGTGATGTCCACAAGCAGGTCGCTCGAGAACTTGGGCTTCTGCGAGACGTACTTGCACCACTTCTTGTAGTTGGCAAAGACACGTCCGTGGAGACGCGTGATCCCCTTGTTGGCCAGGTCCATCTCGAGCTGTGGGTCGCGCTGGCGCAGATAGTCGTCGATCGTCTCCGTGTCGTCCTGCTTCTTCTTCTTCTTCTTCTTCTTGCCGTCGTCCTGGCCGCTCTGCTCCTTAAAGTTGGTGAGCAGCAGCAACAAGTGCTCCTTCTGGTTAAGTACGCTGCTCTCCTGGAAGCCGAACGTGCGCTTAAGTGACTCGCAAATGTCCCCCAATTGGTTCGAGTTGTTGAGCAGCTGGAGAACAGGCGTGTAGACCTCGGGAAGTCGCTCCATCTCGAGGATGTTGTGCTTGATGAGGTTGCGGCCCTTCGGCCCACCGCCGACCACGCTCTTGGCACGTTGGCTCTTGATCATCTTGACGTAGCGCATCATCTTGTTATTGAGACGGTCGGCCGCGTCCTTCTCGTCCGCCGAGCGGTAGCGGATGCTCAGTGCCTGCTCCATGATGTCCACGGCGCGCGTGAGTTTGCGCTCGGCCTCGGCCACGTTTGGGGGCGACGCGTTCTGCATGGCCACGCCCGCATTCACGAGACTCATGGCTTCGTCGCACATCTGGCGCTGCATCTCGAGCGCCTCCGTCATGAGACCCACCGAGCTGCCCTCGCGCTCGCTTCCGTTGCCGTTGCCGTTGCCATGGCCGCGGCGATTCATCGCGAGTCAACTGTGCTCGTCTTCTGTATCAACAAGCACAGACCGACCGACAGCGATCGCCTTTGGAAATGATGGCAGAGAAATGCTGGATATTGCGGGCGTCGCCTTTTCCGCGGGAGGCCCTGGAAACCCCCTGAGAGGAAGCCAGCACGATCATACCTATCCCTCAATTTGAGGGACGTAGACGCTGCGAATCGAACTGGCGATCGACACAGGGTATCACCAGGAGACGAAATAAAATCAAAAGTGATATCGGGTGATTACTATATTTTGTTTTTGATCTGCCCAACAGTGGGCTCGTTTGACGATTGAAAATCGCTGTAGTGGCGACGTGCAATGACGACAGTAAATCATACATGTAGAGCAATGATTTTCTTTGTTATCGTGACAATAACACCCAACTTGTAAATGTTGAGCTTGCGCATTTGAAAGTAAGTTCATGTATGAATGATGTGGTCACCGCTCGTGTCCTCGTCTATCAGAAGAGTTGCCAGAGCCGGCAGTCATATTCCAAAACCTGTTATATTGTTGTAATTATTTAGAGCTTTGTTTGAAAGTCTACAGTGGCGACAGTGTAATAATTTCCAATTGCTACTGCTACTAAAATGACATCGAAGCCCTCCATTTTGAATGGTTCGGTTGCTTCACGCACGGAGCATTTACCTTGCGTAAGACATCCTCATACCAGGAGCCTATTTTTGTTGCATAACGAGCTTGTATTCCAGCGTAATATGCTCACTTGAGAGTTTTTCTGTCAGGTTAGAAATTATATAAAAGTATGACGTATAATACAACTTAATCCAAGTAGTACTACAATGCTTAAGTACTACTAATATTTTGTTTCTTCCAAAGGCGGCGCCGCGAATCATACGCCAGCAGCCCATGTGGTGTGCATGCCGTGATTCACGGAACTTCTGAAAGCATCACGAATCGTGATGCCGCTTCACGAAGCAGTGAAAGGCGCCTCGGTGTGAGAGCTCATCGGTTACATCAAGAGCCCCTGCATACTTGAAAATCTAAACGAATACTGGTTATCAGCGATGCCAGGCTGTATGGTTTGCTAATTAGTATGAATGCACTCGATTTTCAGTATACTTGTATACAGTACCAGTCTTGGCGGGGTCACAAACTGCTGAGAAACGGCCGAGCATGTGTCTGCGGTAGCATGCTGGCGATACAATCATGCACTCTTTAGAGAATCTCAAGGGTGGAGTGCAGCTGACGGCCTTAAATTTTTGTCGTGCGATTTTCACTGGATCCATTTCAGTCCAACCAACTTTGGTCAATCGGACCAAAAAGATGTAGCCAAACGCTGCACTTGATTTTTGTATGCCATCAAAAAGATTTAATAAAAGGGCGCGACGTGAGACAAGCTGCGCCGTAATCGGACCATTTTACAACCCAACGCGTTCAATTCTGAAGTCCAACCTTCCGACCCGCCCGATGCTGCAAAGGAACTCGCTGCAAGATCGCTGCTGTGCGGGTGGCGGCGGCGAGACCTGTCACCACTATGAGCAATTTCCATTGTGATGACCAAAGCGTTGATCGCAACGCGCTGCGAGCGCGAGGATGGACGCGGCGATCCTGAGATCTTGCCTGTCCTCGATCTGCACGTTTCACCAAGAAGATAATAATGCATGTTCAGGGCCATCGCTGGCGTGTATTGTTTTGCTATGAGATACTGGATAGGGCATGCGTACAAAAAGCATCATGGAATGAAAAAGCAGAGGCCACCGCACCGCCATCCATCCATGGCGTGCGCGCGGGAATGGTCCAAAGTGTATGAAGACACTTGCACCCTGTTCCAACACGATCCAACTTGGATGACACGCAGGAGGGAATCCGGGCTATACGATTAGCTACATCTAGTCACTTCGCTTCTTCTTCTTGGCCACACGCTTCACCTTGACGATCTTGCTCGTGGACGACGCCGCCTCGTTCGCAAAGAGCTTCGACACCTCGAGGCCCGACGTGAACGCGTTGTTGAACATGACACGCTGCTGGAAGGACGAGAGGAACGGCAGGAACATGGCGATGAAAAGCACCGGGCCAAAGATGATCCAGCCCACCCACCGGTCGTACGACCGCGCCATCGCGCGCACCACCACGTGACTCGTCTGGTTGCGGTAGACGCACAACTGCAGGAACCAGTACGCGGCGATCAAGATGATGACGATGATCTCCAACAGGTTGATGATCGAGATGACCAGCAGACTCGCGCACGCCACGAGGAGACCGCAACAGGACAGCACGAACTTCATCTTGCGCAGCTTCTTCTGCTTGAAGGTCAATTTCTTCTTGACACGGCTGGCGATGTAGCCGCAACACAGCAGCAACAGCACCAAGATGAACATGGCGCCGGAGAGTGCGTAGGAGATCATCGATCCCTTCACGATCTTCAGGTCCTGGTCCTCGTAGTACGTTTTGTACGCCAACTGCAGGTACAAACCGTAGGCGACGAAGAAGAAGCGCATCTTACGGATCATCGACACAATGCGCGCGCCTCTGGTTGAGTGCTCCAGGTACTCCACTTCGTTGGACCACCAACCGGACCAACTAGCAGCCGAGTCGTTGGTCGTCTTCAGCCAGTTCTGCCAGTCATTGTAGTCCTCGATCAGCTTGTCCCAGTCAAAGCCACTCGGGTTGAAGAAGAACGGAGCCCACAGCCACGTCGCTGCAATAATCCACAGCGAGTACGACATAACACCATAATTCTGGTTGGTCGGCTCGACACACGTCTGGTAGTAGTTAGCGTAGCAGCGAGTGTTCCAGTCATTGTCCGAAGGCTTGTAGTAGTTGTAGAACAGTGCGTCCTGCGTCCACGAGCAGTTGCACCACGAGAACGTGCCGTACGCACGGAACAAGATCAGCAGGAAGATAAGCTCCACAGCACGGTAAAAGTGACTGAATGCGTAGAAGCGGTATAGCTCTGCGAACTTCTCGTGCTTGATCGTGAAACCACGACCCGTAGCACGGTACTTGGCACCACCGTGGATCAACGTGCGGTCGAAGTAGTGCATACGCGTACCCATCTGGAACGTGAAGAACAGCGGACCAAGAGTCATAATGTTCCAGATCAAATACGTAACACCGTGGCGGAAACCCTGCTCCACACCGACGACTGCAACAACCGGCACCACAAGCAAGAAACCGAACTGGAACGCCCAGGATGTGTTCAATGTACCACCAATACCGAGACCACCCTTCTCGAGGAAGAAGCTGTCCATACCACTCAGAGCCATGTACACCTTGCCGTAGATGAAGAAGTACACACCCACAACCGTCATCGTCTGCGTGAAGTACCAACCCAAGTTACCGTAGAACCACGAGTGCAGACGGAAGAAGTCGAGGCGAGAAGCCATACGCATGGCATCACGAGAAATCACACACTCGCCAGCACCAGAAGACAGCTTGGCCTCGAACAGAGCGAGCTGCTGCATACCAACATCACGACCCTTGCCCACTTGGATGAACTCCTCGTGGGAAACGCGGCCGCCACGAAGCGTACTGTTGAAACCAGCGAAAATATCTTCCGAAAGGTTCACGCCCTTGGAAGCCTTGGCGGTACCACCGCAGCCCATGGCAAACAGCTTGTCGAAGATATCGGGGTGACCGTAGTGCTGACGCACGTGATTGATTGCCAGCATACGCTGACCGAGCGACACGAACGACAGCTCCTGGATGGACATGAAACTGGCAAGGTTGGACACACCACCCGTGAAAACGTGCTCACGGAAACCAATAATTGTCAGCGGGCACTTGGCAGTCTCAGTGTCCTTGGTCGATAGAAGATTCGGCATCTTCAGGGCCTCCTCCAGGTACCCATCCTGGTTCATATCGATACACTGCAGCAGCTCACCCCGCGAAAAGATAATGGCGTGGTTCTGGTTCTCGGGCTTACCTTCACCAATGATCGGGTTACCCGGCAGCTCCACACGGTACACCTCCGCAATATTCTCTCCGTCAGCACGAACCAGAACAGAAAAGAACTTCGGTGGGCCCTCCTTCATCTTCTTCGGACCGTCCACATAAGCCACACGCAGAGTCGGGTGCTTGCGGAGCAGCTGTTCCAGGTCGGCAGCCTGTTGCCGCTGCTCGTCCTTCTGCTTTCCGTAAATCTGGCACGTGCAGACGTAGTTGAACTTGAGAGCCACCATTTCATCCAGACGCTTGCACTTGTTGCAAGGACAGCCAAACTGGTGCATCACCTCGTTCTCACAGATTTCCAACCAGTGTAGGAACCGGATGGCATCCTCGTTGTACATCATACCACGCACTGTACGAGCAAGAGTCTGACCACGGTAACTAGCCCACATCTGGACTTCCTCCGGGTACTTTTTCAGAGCCTCCTCCATGTCCTTGGCCTGAAGACGCTCGAGCAAGTTCTCCCACTCGAACGGATAGATGGTCTTCAGGTAGTACAGCAGCTTGATACTGTCGTCGTTCTGGGCAGTCAAATCCTTGATCGAGTACATGACAATTTCGTTGTAGTACGGCGTCGACACCGTCAGCGAACGAATCTTGCGGATAGGCTTGGCATCAGGCATGTCCATGAACAGCGAGTTGGCAAAGAAGCGCAAGCGGCGACGTCCTTCATCCGAGCGCGGCTCAGCATCGAAGTTGTCGACCGTCAAGAGCTGGTAGGCGCGCGACACAATGTCCAAAGCTGCCTCCGAGTTGACTAGACGTTGTAGCTGCATGTTAGCATACTGCTGAGCGTCGCCCGGAAAAAAGAACGAGCTCTGCTTCAACGGAGTATCCGTCAAGATCTGCACCAGATTCTCCTGTTTAACCAGGATCTTCTTCATGCAGTTCAGCACAGACTCCACGCAATCAATAACGCGGTAAAGCGCGCGCTGGAACTTGATGCTGTTGTCTGATGTCGTCTTTGGCACTTCGAGCAGCGCCTTCATCAGTTCAGCGCATGCGGCACGGCACTCGTGTAGACTCTTCAAGTTAAGCCCCTTCAGAATCGATTTCTGTGCCGCCATTTCCTCCATGAACTCAAAGCACTCGTTCAAATCCCTGTGCTCATCGCCAAGCAAGAAGCGAACAGCCTGGGAAGTAAACTTGTATGACCCCAAAATCGACTCCACGCGCAGGTCATCCTTGGTCAGACGATCGCGCATGGTGTTCTCGATTTTCTGCAGCGCCTTCTCCTTCTTCTTCTTATCAGAGCTCAGCTTCTCGTAAACAGCCGAGCAGTCCACGATAATGTCAAGGGATTCATCCAGCTTGCCGGCCGTCAAGAAAGCAGGTGGGTACAACTTTCGCTCTTCTGCGTCCTTCGAGTCGATCAGGTAGCTCAGTACGTTCAGCTCACGGTCGCTAATAACATCAGCCTCGCGTAGACTGCCCAAGCAGCGGTTCCATGCCATTGCAAAGGCAATTGTACGCTCGAAGTCAGCTCCCGACACACCAGTTACCGATCCCAGCTGAGACTGACGGCCACTCGAGCTGGCGTCGTCCTTGTCATTGGGGGTCTTGACCTCGTTGTACAAATGATCTCCGTTTTGGTCCAACAAGTTCGAGTACATTTGGGCCTTGACTGTAAGAGGCTTGATCCCATCAGCCATTGACACGCGCTCGAAGTGGCGCACGGGCATGGTTGATTCCTCCTTCTCACCTTTTTTCTTTTTCTTCTTCTTCTTCTTGCCATCGGCTGCACCATCCTGGATGTTCGGCACAATCTTCTTGTTGAACATGCGGGGAATGGACTTGAACGAAAGACGCAGCACGCGGAACGAACGCAACTCACCGATACGGAGGTTGAAGCCCGCGAACGAGCCGAAAATCACCGACAAAACCGAGTAGAAGATCTGCGCGTCGTACATGAACACGAAGAAGGCCGGGATCCACAGGAACAAGATATAGATAATGTTGTGGAACGTCATCTGGAGGATGAAGTTGGAGTACGGAAGGTATTCATCCTCGTTCGCGTACCAAATGAACAGCGTGGTTTCCACCAGAGCCTTGATCATGTACTGGTAGTCAAACGTAAGTTTGCAGACAAACAGTAAGAGCCAAAAGCAAGTGTATCGGCAGTACGCGCGAATGGGGACTGGCATCGAGCGGCCCACGTAACCAGAACCGACACGCGAGAAGATCTTGTTGAAGAACTCGCACGCAACGACTAGGCCCAGACATCCGGCACCGCCAAGCATGGCAAGGCCACCCATATCCGTACGTTTGGTGTTGTCGATGTCACCGTCCGGAAGCGGGGCACCATCTCCCATTTGCAGAAGGCCGCTAAACAAATCACCGATCTTGCCGTTTGTAATCAACGCCTTGACGTCCAACTGACAGATCTCGCAGTTAAGCTTACCCGGACCAGGCTTCTTGATGATTGTCTCGACGGCAGCACGCCAGTTCACCACACACATACTCTGGTCGTATTCACTTGAAGACGAGAACGCGTGTTCGTTTTCCGTGACCCTCGTAGTTTGGCCTGTTTCCGCAAAGCAGTTGTCAATCAGATCCAAATAGCACCCACACCGACCCGTGCTTTTCTCCACACAGTCCGTAAACGGCACAACCTGGAGCAGGGCCTTGAAATCAATGGGAATGTCTTCAAAGATACCGGTCGTGTAGGTCATACCAAGACATGTAGCCAGCATTTGGTGGTTACAGGTTGGGCCGGATCCATCGCTCGACTTGTCCTCTGATCCTTCACCAGATCCAATGGCGGTGCTGTCAGAAGCCGTGAAATTCTTACCAAACACAGTAAAGCCACGAGAGTCTCCGTTGCTCAGATCAGCGCCGTACAAAATAGGAGTGTCCGGGCAATACATGACCATGTTGAGAGCAAATCCACAGACAGCCAGGAACAGCGCGCAGTTGAAGCAGAAAATACGACGGAAAGACATCAGAGCGCGTATCCACGTGCGCTTCTCCACAAAGCTCTTCTTGATGACCTTGGGGCGACCCTTCTTATCGACTTCACCGAAAGCTTCGTGGATGGACGTCGGGTTGTACTTCAAGCACTTCTTGCTCCAAAAGAACTCGTTAAAGTCATCGTAGTTACGGATCTCCGCGTGAGGAGCACGAGCACCCTGCGCGGTTTTCTTGTCGTTGTCTTTCTTGAACTCGTCGTACATTGGACGGATAACCTCAGTAAGGAAGTCGCCGGGGTTCTTGCCACCGCCACGGGATGAAGCCTGAGGCAGGGACGTGTGCAGCAGGAAACAGAGGCACTCGGGCATCTGACGGAAGTTACCAGCCTCTCCCCAAATCAGGAAAAACAGCACGATATCCACGACCGGGTCGCTCGTGAACGCAGGCTTGGTCGACACGTACTTGCACCACTTAACGTAGTTGGCAAAGATGCGTCCGTGGAAGCGCTTGATGCCCTTGTTGGCCATGTCGAGCTCCTGCTGTCGGTCGAGCTGGTGGTGCTCTTCGTTGTTCTGGTTCGGCTCCTCCTCCTGAAGCTTGAAGTTCGTCAGCATGAGCAGCACGTGCTCCTTCTGGTTGGCGACATTGGATTCCTGGAACCCGAACGCGCCCTTGAGGCTCTCGAAGATATCACCTACAGCAGACGAGCTGTCAAGGAGGAGAAAAAAAAAAACAATGTCAGTTATACGCCCATTTCACTATATGAAACTGCAGTGAGTTTAGTCTTACTTGGTCATCAGCTCGACGATGACATTGTACGTGGTCGGCAGGTTGTCCATGGGCAAGATGTTGTACTTGGTGTTGTGTCCGCGGCCCGTAGCGCCACCAGCCGTGCCCTTCTCGCGCTGGCTGCGGATCATCTTGACGTATCGATTCATCTTGTTGTTGAGCCGTTGACTGGCGTCTCGCTCCTCCTGCGTGGGGTACTCGATGGCCAGTGCCTGCTCCATAAGCGTCACGGCGCGCGAGAGCTTGGCGTCGGCGCCCGCCGCATCGGGCGGGGACGCGTTTTGCATGGCCACGCCGGCGTTGACCAGCTCCATAGCCTCATCGCAGAGCTTTTTCTGCTGGCGCAGCGGTTTGCTGTACTGCATGGCGTCATCGCTCTCGCCATCGCTGCCGGAACGCGCCATGTTGCGCGGGCTGCGGGGCGTTCAAGACTGACTGAGGAGAGGAGAGAGAGAGACAGCGGCCGTCAAGCCGAGCCTTGGGGTCCTGTCTGAGTGCACGTGCGACTGCCCAGCTGGTGGGGCGCTCTTATCGCCGATCGCGACTGGAAATGCGGGTCTAGAGTTGTGTACGCGGGGGCGGCGGCTGTCGTCCGCTCGGCGTTTCCTGTCCGGACCTTTGGCCGTCGCTCGCGATATCCCACACTGAGCCGACACCAACCGACGACGGAGCTGCCCCTCATCATGGTGGCCGGAGACAAGGAGTAAGCATAGTGAAGCCAAGTGAATGCAATGGTTGTAGAAATCAGAATCTCCAGCCGGAGTTAACCTTCTAAATTGCATATTACGAAAACGGTTCAAACGTTTCAGTTTCGGTTTTAAGATAGATGCGTAAATTACATAACCTTCGAGATCGCATGCGCAGGGTGAAGCTAGGTTAAGCGATGCGCTTTTGAATCAGTCCTTTCCGACAGCTGATTTTTGTCTTGGAGCGAAAAGGTGCATACTTTGTTCAAATAATTTTCGTGGATCTCGACGCGACGCGGCAGTAAAAGGTCTCAACAGAAAGCAGCGGCGCCATGCCCGATTGGAAGCTGCGCCACACCACCATCGCTGGACGCCTATATCAAATGCTGGTCCCTTCGGTGTCGTCACGGCGAGCAAGCCAAACAATCCAGCACGACCAAATTAATCTCCCCCAGCTGGTTTTATGTACCGTTACACCAAAAGATCAGCGCGATCACGATTGGACACTTTTGCATTCTCAAAATAGCGTTAAATATACCCTGATTAACCGCTTCGTCAGCTAAATTTACTCCTAAAAAGCAGTCAACTGGCAACGTTGCATCATTCGTATCCAGCGTGGCAAAATGGGCAACGACCGACGCCGTGTGCGGGGCATCCCAGGACGGGCACCCGCAGCGCGCGAGCGCCGTCTCATCCAACACAAGGAAAAGGAGCTTCGCGCAATCATCCTCCGCCTGCGCGCGCTGGAGCGCAATGGCAACGTCGCAACAGTTGAAGAACGAGACGAGAGTTTCCGCGAAGTGCGCCGGCTGGCGATAACACCGAAAGGCCTGGTTTCAGAAGAGTTCCGGAGGGAGTTATGGCCGTTCCTGCTTGGTGGTGATGGAGCAAAGCAAAATGGGCGGTCTATTACTGGAAATGGCTCGGCGGAAGCGCATCGGGACGCAGCACAGGTGGAGAAGGACGTGGAGCGATCTTTGTGGCATTATGACGTGCTGCAGGGACTGAAGGAGAGCGAGCGCCGCGTTAAGCGCCGCGCATTAACGCAGATCATCCTGGGCGTGCTAAACGCCAACGACGAGCTGTTCTACTTCCAAGGGTATCATGATATTGTCTCGGTGTTTTTGCTGACGCTGGGAAACTCGACAACCACGATGCAAGCTGTGCAGAATGTCAGCGAGTCGTACCAGCGCGAGCCGATGCGGTCAGGCTTTGAGCAAGTGATGGCGGCCACGAGGTTGCTGTTCCCGTTGCTGGATGCTGCGGACGAGCTGCTTTTCCAACATTTGCACGCGTCGGGGGTACGTTCATTGACTGGAGGGTGTAGTCACGCTGACAAGTTCTGGCAACTAATCTACTACTCTAGGTGGAACCGTTTTTCGCTCTACCCTGGATGATCACGTGGTTTGCGCACCAATTGAAACGCTTCGGGGACGTCACGCGGCTGTATGATGTGTTTCTTGTGACGCACCCCCTTTTCAGTCTTTACGTGTCTGCTGGGGTATGTAGTCTTGCCTAAATATCTTCTGTTTTTTTCACGCCTATTTAACTTGCTTCTGGTGCTCTTTCGTACGTAGGTTGTGCTTGAGGCGAGAGAGAAGATCTTGCACTGCGAGCGCGACTTCGGAACGATGCATGGAATGCTGTCGAATCTGCCAGTCTCCATGGACATCGAAAAGGTGATCGCACGGGCTCTTGTGCTGTTCCACCAATTGCCTCCTGAGCAGCTCAGAAAGCAAAGTGAGCTGGAGGCTGACTCAGTGTACGTTACTTTATAAGCCTGTTAGTTCTTGATACAGGGCAGCGATTTCTAAGTATCGATGTTGTGGATATGCACGGCAGCCACAATGTGTACTTCCGATATCCCTTCGAATACCAACCGTGGCGCAGCGTAGCCAAACCGATGCTGAAGGATGTTCCACCGTTACCTTCACGGCTATCACGGTTAGTAAAGCGGGTTTCATTGTATTTTTCCTCATCATATACTGATCATCGCGGCTCGATGCTACTATATCCGTGGAGTAGGGATGGAGACAAACCCAATTACATATTGGGATCCTGGCAGGTAAGGCGAAAATCTGCTCTATTCAACTTTGCGGGGGCGCGTACTAATCACTAACCACTTCCGTTTGTACATGTAGACTTCTACCATTGTCACAACCGTGGCAATTGGCATCGTAGCAGTGGCATCCGCTTATGCTTTTCGTGATCGAATTGGACTGCACGCGTGAAGGTACGCAGCAATAATTTGACGAAAGTTACAGGACTTCATTCGAAGGACTTCTTAAGAAATAGAATACACGTTGATATTATTCTGGTCGTTTGCGTTGCCGGTCATCATGCACCCGAACAGAAGCAAAACTGTCGCAGCAAAAGGCGACGATTATTGACAGGCTATTAGTAGTACTACGGGAGTGGGCATCAGTTCCGGTGCCCGGTGTTGATCGTACTCGTCTTCCAGTGCTTGAACACGAGTAGGGTCGCTCATTATACGAGTACGCTTTTGAGAAAAACCTCAGGTATAATTACGAGTCCTCGAAGAAGAGATACTCGCGACATACTGGGCAATTCGAGTCACGATTGAGCCACTCGAGCAAGCAGCTCATGTGAAAGTTGGTGCGGTTCATGCCACAATTGCACAGCGTGCGAACTTTCGGATTGTCCTTTAGAAATCAATGCACACAGCAAGATTAGATCAGCGCCAGCTGCATATTCGAAGCAGCACCCACCTCGGAAAATGTGTCCAGGCACATAATGCACTCGAGGTCAAGTTGGCCTTCATCGATCTGTCGTGGAAAACACCTCCAGATCAGCTCGAGGACCATTTAAAACGAAGGACAAATACTTACCATGCCAGTGACCTCCTGATAAGAACGCAGCAGCCTCGACAGCTCCTCTGGCCGAGGAGATGGTGTAGGATGGTGGTCTGCGTCCAGCCCCATGAGTCCCATGCTGAGACTGCGACGCATGCGCTGCTCCTCCGACTCCTTCTCCTCGTCATCGCCTCCTCTTCTGTCTGGGTCTACCATGACCCCAGCAGCGATAGTCGATCCAGAACGCTTTAAAACGCTTCTCTGGCTACTCCTACCACCAGAGCTCGTTCTTGGCCTGGCACCGAGCAGCTCGTGGGACTCCTGCGCGTCTACCAGTACCTCTAGCTCCTGGTCGTCGTCATCGTCGCCTCGCTCCATGTCCACCGTGTCAAGGTCGTCAGATTGCCGCCGCTGGTACTTGGGCGGGTGTTCCAGGCATGAGCAGCGCTGACCCATGGCGTCGATCTGCCGCACGGAGGCAATTGAGCTAGAGCGCGGCGGCACAGCAACAGACGTCCTCCCACCTGATAACTAGTCGGTTTTTTCAAGTATGAAGGCTGACAAGGTGTGTCCCAATTGGTGGCACATTTACACAGTTACGTACCCAAATCGTCAAGTTTACAAGCTTTTAAAACCATATTACTCAATCGAACGGATTAGACGGGATATGTAGGCTGAGGATCTCTACAGTAATCTGCGTGAATAGGTGGTGGAACGACAGACTCTACTTCCATACTCGGTTGTGGCAAGCGCTCATGCGCTATTTCATCTCTCCGTGCTAAAATCTGCAGCTTGGCTTGGACATCTTCGATCCGCCCAACCCTCTCACTTATGCTTAGAAGCTGAGCAAGCATGTCGATTCCAACAGCGTATCCCCACCAGCGACAGCGTTACCGAGTTGAGCATGGTTTACTGTTTGCCAGTGTGTCTGCAGGTGGGTTCCCCACTCACAGCATGTCTTCACAGCCCAGGAGTGAGTTCGTGGCTGCGATTCCTCGCTGCAGCTCGTGCAAGTAGCGTGATACGAATGAGTTGGCTCTTGCGTTCTCAGTCGCTGTCCGAATAGTTTCCAAGTGCATCAAGAGCGAGGCAAACGTGGCATCAACAACATCCAGGGACACGTTGAATCGTGCGTCTTGAAAACCAAGGACATGGCGGTAGAGATCGTCGCGAAGGGTGACGAGTTGGCCATAGTCGAGTACCGGCAGGCGCTGTTTGAGGTCACGAATCGTTGGAGTTACGACTGGTACGTCAGGTGCTTGGTATCCTGTTAACACCTTTGCTACGCTCTGGTCTTCACTTGCGGTCGTTCCGATATAAGCAAACGCTTTGGTAAGAGACTCCAACAGCCACGCTCCACGTGTGGAGATCCACTGAATGGCCAGTTTCGGCGACGCGTTAGCGTACGCTGCGGCTCCACGACGGATCGAGTGGCTGGTCATGTTTGGCGTCACCGTAGCGCTGAGAGCCGGAGGTGTAGCCTTCAAGATATCTCGGATGACCTCGGTAATGTAACTAGCTATGCTTGGCCTCTTTCTCTCCCTTTTTTGAGGTGGCTCAGAGCTGTCGTCCTCATCTTCTAGTAATTTATCCCAATAGAGGACGGCCTCATCTTGTGAATACGGTTGATTTCCTGGAAGCTCGGACTCTGCAAAACGGGAAGCCAGTGGGAACAGGTATTCCGAGGGTTCGTCGTAACAGATAAACAGCAGCCCAAACGCATGAAGCATGCATTGCTGCCATCTATCTGGGGTCTTGTAACTAGACACACCCTTGAACTACTGAAGTCTTAATTCGCGCGATATGTAGGAAAAGCTCACCAGAAGCTGCAATTGAGAGCTGTTGCTTTCGCGCGAAGCAAGTATCCACGGCTCTTCCAAATGTATGCCACGTCATAATCAACAGCACGGCATCATGTATAGACGTCGGCCCAGTAGATACGTCCGCATTTGAAACTAGGTATTCCACGATTACACTCAAATCGTTCACTGTGCATCCAGGAGCATCATTGGTTTGCACGTTGGCGCGTAGGTTGCGCTCCTCGATATGGCTACCCATTTTGCCACGAATTCTGGCAATTCTTTTAGAGTCAGTGAGCGAGCTAGTGTAGCGTTCACGGAGCATGTTCACCACTTGTGAAAAATATCCTAGCGCTGTAGCCTTTGCTAACAGTCCGTCTGCAGCTCTTGCTTTACTGCTCTTTTAGTCTGTACGTAAATCGAAAAGGCTGTTAGTAGTGAGTACATGTTCTGGGTTGGTAGACTAGCTGTACCACTATGAGCTGTATGTATGCTGTCCAAGTCTGCTTTACTTAATATTATTGAACAGAGGAACTCCTCAAAGAGTTTTTCAGCCGCAACCACTGGCCTATCGTGCCAGCTGGGGTGTCGAGACCTCGCGATGCTCTCATCATCGCGTCCTTGAGCTCACCCGCTGTGCAGGGCACAGACAGCGCACAGGCTGGGCCTGCCGCGAAGAAGAACGCCGTGGTGAACAAACCATTCAGCACGCAAGCAATGGACTTTGTCCAGGGCCGACAAGCCGTAATACGGTTTGTCCAGGACGCGATAGCAGCTTCTGTGGATAGACAGAAGTTGAACGCTGAAAATGTTGGCAGGGGCAACAAAAATGAATTCGAAAAGGGTTCATTAGTTATGTTAGCTACTCAGAACCTGCCACGACATGCAGTTTCGGATTTCCGAGCAAGTAAGCTTGCTCCGCGCTTCATCGGTCCGTTCACAGTGCTTGAACGGCATGGCAACGCGTACACGTTGGACATACCGTCCAGCATGCGGCTCCATCCGACATTTTACGTCGGGCGACTGATGCCGTACACGCAACACGAGCCATCTAACCTTGATGGCTCGCAGAGGACGACGAAGCGGCGTAAGCCAGCTTCTCGAGGGCGGCAACACGGTCGTGGAGCCTCACGACCTGCGTTCCAAGTTCCACTTGGATATTCGACGCGGTCTGAGCGGCCTGCGCGACCTGGGCCTTCTGGTAGCGCAGCTGATGCTGCAGCTGAGCGAACTCCCCGCTCTGTAACTGTTCCAGAGTGGCTACACGATTGTGTAGAGCACGGGAGTCACGATCAACCCCAGGTTGACCGTACGAGGGGTATCTTTCCTCCCCCGCCGCCACCACTGCGCGATGTGCGCGGCTCGACTCGGTAGATAGTCGAGCGAATCGTGGGCTATGAACCCCCGATGACGAACCGAGATCAGGCTCGTCTTCGTATTCGTTGGAGAGGATTTCCTCCCCACCGAGATACATGAGAACCGCAGAACGTTCTGATGGAGGACGTTCCGGAAATGGTGAGGGCGTACGAAGCCCAGAACGGAGTGCAGACGTCACGCCTGCGCGAGCGCTGCGATCACCGCTGACACTCGGAGTGTCACGACGTTCATCACGACGTTCAAGTTGAACTCAGAGGTCACGCAGCTGAACAGGTACACGCACAGTCGTGTACCCGGTGAGGTCTCGCGTAGAGAGACGCTCGGCCCCAGCGAGGCAGTGCAAACACGCAGTTCTAAAGGGAACTGCACACGGATTACCCGCCTCCATAGCTTCATTATGGAGGCGATCGATCATGTAACGCCTCAAGAAAGTCTCGAAGCGCTGTTGCGCCGCAGTGATGCGGGCGCGGTACGCTTTTGCGTCTTTGTTGAAGTTTTCAACAAAGGCGTTCCAAGATTGACAAAGTGCCATCCACTCGGTCACTTTGCTTTTGCGCGAAGTTCTCTTCGACGCATGCCATCGGAGCTCATGGAAGAGTCCGATGAAATAGTCGCGCCTTTGATTTGTCATCGGATCAAAGTGCTGAGCTGCAGCCTCAGCGTCATCAACGATGGCGCTGCACACGTACAGCGGGATCGGGTTCGGTGGCGAAGTCGCACCAAACCTGGAAGCAATCTCGGATGCACTTGGCACCCACGGAGCGCGTTCTGTAGGGACAGAACGCGGAGAAGAAGGAGTAACCGGCGTTGGTGCCTTCTCTTCTTCATCATTACGCGAGCGCTTTGAGCTTGAAGCGCTCGGAACATCTTCACGGGGTCGACGCGACCCTGTAACCGGATCATGCGTGACTGCAGCCGACTCGGAGTCGGCTGCTGAGGACGGGACTTCCCCGTCCTCCATGGGGACATCACGGATGTCCGACCCATAGTCTGTAGGCATGCTACCGTCGGTGCGGAACACCGACGAACCCTCGGGAATCGTCTCGGGGTCAGCAGCCTTATTCTCCACGCGCTTCTTGTACTGTAGCGCATGGTATTCGTCGACAGAAAGTGTAGACTCTTGCGCTGCCGTCTTCGCTAGCGAGCTCATTGCGGAATGAGCTCGAATTTCCCGGAGAGTTGACGGTCTCGTCAATTCTTTGATTGACGTGTTAAGACTTGCACGTCTTATCTTAACGGGGGGGGGGGTAACGTGGTTACACGCAAGTGGCTACACGTAGCCACTTGGTTACATGGAGGGTTCTCGAACGTTGGTGTAAGACACACCAATGGTTACACTTTGCAGACCACTGGTCTGTATGCATTTAGGCTTCCTATTGGTAGATAAGCATTTCTTTCTACCAATTAGATCAGCAGGGTTCTGACAGCCATCGGATGGCAGAATACCTTTCACATAGGATATCAATTTTAGGAGGAAACCCAGTCCAGACATAAATCATAACTAACAGTTCTCATTTTAACCCAAAACGGCTTTTAGCTTTTCTTATTTTAGTAAATCTATACTTTCGGACGAAAGTATAGTTAATCTAAGTTTAAGCAAACTACGCTTCCTCGTACACGTACGCTAACGTGTAAGCCGAAGTGGTGGGCACAGAGTTGGCCCATTACAGCTTGGGCTCAGATACAAGTCGCGCAAGACCAACACCGAGATTCGATTTGGTTGCTTCACTATTCGCGACCGCAAGACAGATCATGACCCGCTCGCTAGTCGGACAGACTCACTACATCACCTACCAAAGAGTGGGAAAGCGGCTGAAGCGTTGCCGTATTTAAGGAGATGGTTGGAGTATGCTCAAGAAAAACTTCGCCACAAGTGGCGCGATGAAGACTGTGCCTTCCCTTCGTTGACGAAAATTCCTCGCGGCGGACCACAGCGCCTAAGACGTAACGAATCCACTGCCCCCGACGACGGCCTATTTCGTAAAGTTGGAATTAAGTGGGGCTCTCCAATGTCGGACAGTAATTTTAGGCAAGTGCTCAACATTGTTGCAGAAGCCGCGGGAGTCAGCAAAAGCATTTTGGGCGATGACATCTGGTTCACTTCGCATTGTTTTCGCCGAGGGGGTGCTCAGTACAGGTTTATGTTTGCTCCCGAAAAGCGTCGGTGGTCGTTGAAGCTGGTCAAATAGTGGGCAGGATGGGCACCAAGCGAGAAAGCTGAAACAGTAACAAGATATCTTTTGGATGATGTGCTGGATCGAGAAGAGAATCTACTAGGAGATTCGCTAGCGCCTGATGCGGAATCATTCCCCAGTGCCTCACTGAAAGGGTTACAAGACATGGACTATGGATTGCAATCTGACGTCGGTGCGGATGATTCATGTGAGGAAAGACAAGCTACAGTTTACAGCACGTCTGATGCGCTGTCGTCCACGGTTGTTACCGAGCTCAAAAACGCGCTGTTGGACGGACTACGCGGCATGGTGAAAGAAATAAACCCAAGTTTGACTCAAGACACAGTGCAGGAGGAACCCAGAGGAAATCAAGCTGCTATGGGTTGTGATGACGCTACAGATACTACACGCT
The DNA here is from genome assembly GCA_016864655.1 of Phytophthora cactorum. NCBI lineage: Eukaryota > Oomycota > Peronosporomycetes > Peronosporales > Peronosporaceae > Phytophthora > Phytophthora cactorum. The sequence continues at coordinate 406,976 of NHQK01000052.1, forward strand.
TAGTCTCGGTGTTTCCAGACGCGAAGTCCTGGAAAGACTACGTCACACAGTACTGGACGTCAAATCCCGCGTGCCATCAGTATCGAGCAGGCGTTGAAATGCTTCCACATGAACGCATGGTTCACCGCTCACGCCTCTCCAGGATGAAGATAACAACAGAGTTTATTCGGGAAGAATACGGCGGTGACTAGGACCGTTTTGAGAGAAGCTTCGCTGAACACGTTCCCGGAGAACTGACTGTTAACAAGATTCTTACGGAAATTCGAAAGAGGAATGAGGGAGGTCGGCGTCGTCCCTAACTGTCGTTCCGAATTGTACTATCGTCCTTGATTGTACTATTGTCCTTGATTGTACTATCATCCTTGATTGTACTGTCGTCCTTTATTGTACTGTCGTCCTTTATTGTACTATTGATAGTATAAATTTTCATAGTATATTGCATAGAACCAATGGATGTGGGTATTTAATGCAACTATGCACTCCTACGTCACACTTTCGTCCTACTCATCGCTTGGCTCGTACTCGTCTGAGTCCGACGGGCTCTTGAAGTTGCTCGGATGGTACTCATCGGCACTGTTGTCGTCGCTAGCGGCTACATTTCTCGTTGGTGACGCACGTTCCGGTTCCTCGTAATCGAATGCGTTATCGTCGTTGATGGCGCTGTTGTTGTCGTCGTCACTAGCATGTACAATTCATGAAAAGGGAAAGGATGCAAGCACAGAGGGCATTGCAAATCCCTATTCCTGATCTTGTTCAGATACTGCTCGTTGTACTGCACGAGACAGTTCGGATGTACATTATGGCTGCACTGCGGTCCTTTAAGGACTATCCCAGTGATCACACGGTCACAGATGTTGCACTTTGGCGGTGCTGCCACGTGCCCAACGATCAAAACCTCATCATCGTCAACGTCAAGGGAGATGGGCTCCCGACAGTTACCGCATCTCGGGTCAATGGCAACCGCCTGCATGATGCATTCCCGGTGGTACGGCTGACGACATGTGTCACGACTGCACACCCACAATTGCCCTTCCAGCCGGCTCAAGCAGATTGAGCAGTCCTTCACACCTTCTCGACCTTGCACGGCTTCCTCTGCCCCGTCTTGTACATCACCATCTGGGTCCTCTTGTACACCTTCCTCTGCCTCGTCTTGTACGTCTGCGTCTGCCTCGTCTTGTACATCTGCGTCTGCCTGGTCTTACTCTCCTCCTCTACCTGTTGAATCCTCTTGCACCACTTCTTCGACGCGGCTCGCTCCGTCGAACTGAATCTCGTCCCACTCAAAGTTAGCAAATCCTAGCAAATCATCCACCTCCTCCTCATCGCTAGCCAGAAGTAGGCCATCCAGCTTATTTCGCGGTGTCAATTGATTACCCATCGCATCGTCGTCATCCATGACGTTACGCGGAACCAGCTGATTTCGAGCATCACCAGCTGTGTCGTCAGACACAGAGCGTTGCCCACGCCGTCGTCGATGCCACGCGGCGTCCCTCCGCTATCCGGTTTCGGTGGGCGATACGATCCGCCAACGGACGACACCTCGTGCTCCGTTGGTGGCGAGTGAGATGGTAGCGATTGCCCCTCACCCACTGCCAGCAATTTCCACAGAGCTGGCAGGGTGGGGTAGGAACACCTCGACATCGGCCTTCCTGGTGCTGCCGTAGGTGATCAGAGCAACCAAAGTCGTGAAGGCACCCTTCGCAGACGTATGAGGGGGATTCTAACAGCAGTTCAGAGACATCCATACTGTAAAACATAATAAATAATTCAACAATAAATTAAATTGTACAAAATGCACTCAAAATAAATTACAATCGACTAAACCTATTTTGTCGCGTGCGATCGGAAGCTGTCGCACCAGTAGAGCAGAGCACTTCGGAGTAGATTCAATAATGAACGGCTGGTTTTAAGGTTGGCGAGCAAATAGCGGATCCTCCTGGTGCGAAATGTACCCACCAGCAGAGCGCTCGGTTCATAAAAAAGTCCGTTGCCCTGGCCCATCCTCTGTGCCCAGATTTAGCTTTCACTACAGATCATTGCCTGATTTTGGGTCCTTCCTAACCTACCCCTATACTCAATGTCTACACAATTTCGCACACTGTCAGCGAAGTCCTACTTCTCCCCAAAAGATGTCGCATCGCAAATCAAATATAGAGGCAGCGCTTCCTCGAGGGGGCACTTTAGATTAGCGGGTGAGCTCAAGGACGCGATGATGAGAGCATCGCGAGGTCTCGACACTCCAGCTGGCACGATAGGCCAGTGGTTGCGGCTGAAAAACTCTTTGAGGAGTTCCTCTGTTCAATAAGATTAAGTAAAGCAGACTTGGACAGCATACATACAGCTCATAGTGGTACAGCTAGTCTACCAACCCAGAACATGTACTCACTACTAACAGCCTTTTCGATTTACGTACAGACTAAAAGAGCAGTAAAGCAAGAGCTGCAGACGGACTGTTAGCAAAGGCTACAGCGCTAGGATATTTTTCACAAGTGGTGAACATGCTCCGTGAACGCTACACTAGCTCGCTCACTGACTCTAAAAGAATTGCCAGAATTCGTGGCAAAATGGGTAGCCATATCGAGGAGCGCAACCTACGCGCCAACGTGCAAACCAATGATGCTCCTGGATGCACAGTGAACGATTTGAGTGTAATCGTGGAATACCTAGTTTCAAATGCGGACGTATCTACTGGGCCGACGTCTATACATGATGCCGTGCTGTTGATTATGACGTGGCATACATTTGGAAGAGCCGTGGATACTTGCTTCGCGCGAAAGCAACAGCTCTCAATTGCAGCTTCTGGTGAGCTTTTCCTACATATCGCGCGAATTAAGACTTCAGTAGTTCAAGGGTGTGTCTAGTTACAAGACCCCAGATAGATGGCAGCAATGCATGCTTCATGCGTTTGGGCTGCTGTTTATCTGTTACGACGAACCCTCGGAATACCTGTTCCCACTGGCTTCCCGTTTTGCAGAGTCCGAGCTTCCAGGAAATCAACCGTATTCACAAGATGAGGCCGTCCTCTATTGGGATAAATTACTAGAAGATGAGGACGACAGCTCTGAGCCACCTCAAAAAAGGGAGAGAAAGAGGCCAAGCATAGCTAGTTACATTACCGAGGTCATCCGAGATATCTTGAAGGCTACACCTCCGGCTCTCAGCGCTACGGTGACGCCAAACATGACCAGCCACTCGATCCGTCGTGGAGCCGCAGCGTACGCTAACGCGTCGCCGAAACTGGCCATTCAGTGGATCTCCACACGTGGAGCGTGGCTGTTGGAGTCTCTTACCAAAGCGTTTGCTTATATCGGAACGACCGCAAGTGAAGACCAGAGCGTAGCAAAGGTGTTAACAGGATACCAAGCACCTGACGTACCAGTCGTAACTCCAACGATTCGTGACCTCAAACAGCGCCTGCCGGTACTCGACTATGGCCAACTCGTCACCCTTCGCGACGATCTCTACCGCCATGTCCTTGGTTTTCAAGACGCACGATTCAACGTGTCCCTGGATGTTGTTGATGCCACGTTTGCCTCGCTCTTGATGCACTTGGAAACTATTCGGACAGCGACTGAGAACGCAAGAGCCAACTCATTCGTATCACGCTACTTGCACGAGCTGCAGCGAGGAATCGCAGCCACGAACTCACTCCTGGGCTGTGAAGACATGCTGTGAGTGGGGAACCCACCTGCAGACACACTGGCAAACAGTAAACCATGCTCAACTCGGTAACGCTGTCGCTGGTGGGGATACGCTGTTGGAATCGACATGCTTGCTCAGCTTCTAAGCATAAGTGAGAGGGTTGGGCGGATCGAAGATGTCCAAGCCAAGCTGCAGATTTTAGCACGGAGAGATGAAATAGCGCATGAGCGCTTGCCACAACCGAGTATGGAAGTAGAGTCTGTCGTTCCACCACCTGCAACAGCCACCAGGCTTGCTGGATGCCTTCTCAGCTGGTATACAAATCAGATCTGGAAAAAAGTGAAGGTAAGAGGGATCAGAACCAACGTGCAGAAGCCAAAGCCGCGGTGAATATCATGATGGTACCGTACCAGCAGCCGTTCGAAGTTCCTGAGGAGCCATCACGAGCTGATTCGACGGCGTATCAGGATTGGAAGCGCTTGATCTGGGAGTTAGCCCTCAAGATGGACGTCACAGCCAACTAGCGTCTTCATACCTTTGACATGGAGAAGCCCACACGCAACGCATCATCTCTGCGAAAGCGGTGGAGACGGCTACGAGGTCGCACCCCGGCGCATATCGCTCACTTGCATTTCAATACGTTGCTCTGAAACCGCGCGGATCCGTGTACACCTGTGGACAGCTCAAGACCTTGCGTAGCATGCTTGCAGCTGGCAACTCCGCACTCTGTAGAGCAGCATACGGTACACAGGACATCACACGACACACAGCACCGCACCAGCGTAGCGTTGAGCCATTCATCAGAAAAGGCCACAGCGCTCGGCCTACAAGCCCTACAGAACAGCAGACAACACGTCGCACAGCACACACATACACACACAACAACATGTCAAAAACGTGAGTTTGCCCCCGGCTGGATTCGAACCAGCGGCCTGGAGACGCTGTCTCCTGTTCTACCGCTGAGCTACGGGGGCGCGAGGGTAAGGTATGATCGGCGATCAGAGAGAGAGGGGAGCGAAAAGCGCGAATCGTTGTCTGGAGGCCGGAGGCTTGTGGGGTACGACTCGAAAATTGCTGAATGAAAGATTGAACAAGCTGTCGCAAGCAGAAGCCACTGATTTGCGTGTAATTCATTTAATTGCATATTGAACCTATTCACTGCCATCCGAAACAAATAATTCTGCCTTGATGGGCCAAAACATTCTAGCGTGGTTCAGTCATTCAATATGGTTTTCGTCCGTACTAATGCCCAGAAGCTGCCAATTACTGTAGGATAAGTCCTTTTGGTACGGAGGCCCAAGCCCTCTTTTAGGGTTATCACTCAAACAGCCAATGGAGGAGACGGAAAGCCGTTTGATTGTATAAATGTCCAATCATAATCTCCTCGGGGTAGGTTTAGCTTGCTCCAGCTTATTTCCGGAATTGTCCGGCACACATGTGGCTTGTGAAATGATTCGCCATACTATATGTCATATAACCTCTAGATTATCGAATAATTGTCGTTCATACCAGAAATCAACTTCTCCCTAAAAGGTGTCGCATCGCAAATCAAATATAGAGGCGGCGCTTGCTCGAGGGGGCACTTTGGACTTGACCGATGCGCCGATCTTGGCAGTGGCTGACCAAGATCGTCCGTTCCACGTCGTGTGTGACGCACCCGACTTTGCGATCGGATGCGCGTTGATGCAACACGATCACGAGGGTCGTGATCGTGTGGTCTACTATCAGTCGCGTCAGCTGAAGCCAGCTGAGCGTAACTATCCCGTACATGGCAAAGAGCTCCTTGCCATGAAGTATGCACTCGCGAAGTTCCACTTGGGAGTGGACCGTTCGTGGTCTACACCGGCCACGCTTCACTGCGAACTGACTGTTTCGAAGGCCTGCTGACACTCAGCAGTCCACTTCCACTCAGCTTCCTTCTTTAGAAGCTGCGACAGCGGGCGAATCTTGCCCGCGTAGTTCTCAACATACTTGCACAGGTACGTTGCAAGCCCAAGAAACTGCCTCAGTTCCTTGACATTGGATAGCGTAGGCCATTCACTTATCACTCTGACCTTCTCTGGGTCAGGCCATACGCCGTTCTTCCCGACGAGACACCCGAGAATGGGTATCTCGCTCGCCCCGAAGATACACTTCTTCAGGTTCGCATAGAGCTTATGCTTACGCATGAGCCCTAGCTGCTTACGGAGGTGCTCCGTGTGCACCTCAACGTCAGTCTTTCCGTTCACAGCCCGGCTGTGGACGAACACATCGTCGAAGTAACTCGGTGTGAAGTCGCGCACCGAGCGCAATAGATGCGTCACGCATCTATTGAAGGTGGCGGGGGCGTTCTTCAGTTCCTGTGGCATTACGAGCCACTCCCAAAAGCATACCGCTTGGAGTGCTCACCGCCGTGAGAGGGATGTCGCTCTCACGCATCAGGATCTGATAGTACCCGTCGCGCAGATCAAGAGCACTGTAGATGGTGCTCTTGGCCATCGAATCGATGATCACATCTTTTCGTCGTATCGGCGTCTGCGCCGGTGTTGTCGCATCGTTCAGCTTGTAGTAAGCATGAACGATGCGCCATCCGCCCTGTGGATTCTTGACACAGAACGGTCGTGCACTGTGCGGGGACTTCAATTCCCGCATTTGCCCTGCCTGACGACGACTCTCGAAAAAGTCGTCGATCGCCTTGACTTGATCTCGCGGCAGTGGCCACTGCCGCGTCACACAGTACTTCGTACCCGGCACGAGGTCAATCTCGTGCTGTATTCCCTTGTCCTGCGGAAGCTCCGCAGGAATCTCGTCCGGGAGCACATCCTTGTGGTCCCGCAGAACATCGTAGAAGGGACTCACCTTCAGCGAGCCCCCGCTCTGCCCGTCGAAGCGCTCCTTCTTCGTCTTCGCACTGAGAGTGTCCTCACTCTCAGTGGTACTCGCAGCGTGGAGTTGCCTCAACTCCTCCGCTTCGCTCTTCATCCTTTCGGGATCCAAAAGGATGCATGTCTGTTCGATGTGTCCATCGTACAGGTCCTTCGCGAAGCGCATCCAGCTCATCGCTGGAAGCGACATTAACTCCGGCGCACTCATCGGAGGATTATCCAGTTGCATTGACCGGTACTGGAGACCAGTACGGGTCCGTGTCAAGACGTTCAACGTCTCGACGCTCGACGTCGTGTCCAATGTCTGCCCGGCAGACATCTCTTGTAACGTCTCGGTTCCGGACCGAGACTTGCGCAGCTTGTGTCGCTTGCGCCGTCTTTTCTACTTGTGGAGCTCGGCCTTGGACGGGTTTCCGTTGTCGTAGCCGTCGGCGGATTCTTTCCGCGGACGCACACAATCAAGCCCGTCTTGATTGCATTTCGCTTCGCCGTGTAGCCCGGCTGCACGCGAGCACGCGAGCACGCAAGCTTCTCCGGTGTTGGACGTTTGCAACCGCCAACACTGCTTGCCGCGTCATCAACTCCCGGAGTTGATGCGCTTTTGACACCTCGACGCCTTGCGGCGGAGTTTGTGTCAACTCCCGGAGCTGACACGCCGACTTTAAAGCTACTGCTTGTAGCTGAAGTCTCTTGCATACTTGATGCATCAGTTCCGGGAACTGATGCACTGTCGCCACAGACACGGTCTGTGACTGGGCGATCTTCCATACTTAATCGATCAACTCACAGAGTTGATACGCACATTGAAGTAGGAACGCACCTCAAATCTGATTTCTGATATGAGACTGATTCAACGACTACCTCAGTCGTTGGGACTTGTGTGTGGGCACCGGAGGCTGCAACACCCGGTGCTACCTCAACGGTGTGGTCGGATGCACCTTGCAGTGCATGCGCGACACTGACAGGGCCATCGCTCTCTATCGCGTTGCGTCCGAAGCGTACAAGCGTACGCTTCTCCCAGTTGACCACTGGATCATGTCGTGCAAGACACGGCATGCCCGACACTAAGTCAAACTTATCGTCTAAGTCTAAGTCTAAGACGATAAGGTTCTCCACAAACACCCGGTGTTTGTACGAGAAGCGCACGCGTACGACGCGCTTCTCAGTTCTCACAGTGGCACCCGTTGCCAACCGCACTTCCAACACACTCGAGGTGTGTCTACATCCTCGAAGTTCAGCTTCGGTAGACTTTGCTGTCGAACAAAGTTGTTCGACGCACCCGAGTCTACCAGAGCACGAAGAGAGTTCTCTCTCTTCGACCTTATTTTCAGGATGACAAGATTTGGCTTGTCATCTTGCTTCTTGCAGTGAGAGTCTCTCTCACTGGGGGCTGCAGTCTTCAGTGTCGCCTGTCCGTTGTAGACACGCGTGATTGTACTACCAGTAGGGTGCCCCGCGCCTACTGATTCCGCGCGTTTTTCTTATTGATCGCGGCGATGCCCGGCATCGCCACGTCGGCCCCCGGCCTTGTGCACAGCCGCTGTGCACTCACGCGCATAGTGTCCGGTGTATCCGCATCGGAAACACCGCACACTACTGTTGTTCCGCTGCTGGTGACCAGCAGCCGTAGCGTTCGAGAGGTCCATAGGTTCCGGGCCTCCCGTTCTCAACACCGGACCTGCCATCCTCGGCACGTTCGCATGCAATTTAGCCTGCCGCAGGCTAAATTCCTCCTGCATGGCAAGGGTGATCGCAGCTTCGAGAGTACTTGGGTACTCTCGGAAGAGATAGGTCTTGACGGGACCATCCCTCAAGCCCTTCATGAACGTGACGACCTTGGTCGCCTCGTCCAACGGGTTGGTCACGATGTTCGAGACCAAGTACCACACATGTTGGACGTAAGCATGAACGTCATGCTTACCTTGCTGCAGGTCGAGGAACTCAGCCCTCGACCGGAACTCGTTCTTAGGAGGCTCAAACGCTTGTCTGAGCTCCTCCTTGAACTCCGCGTACGTGCCGAAGTACGTAGCGTCCGTGAGCCGGCGTCCGTACGCCCAGCACCTCGCTCGTCCGCCAAGACATGACATGGCGAACGCAACCTTCGACGGTTCGTCGAAGATGCGCCGAGCTGCAATGGCAGTGTCGACCTCGACAAGCCATCGGAGAAGAGGTTCCCCCTCTTTTCCCACATAGTTGCTCACGTGCAGTTTCAATGACTGCACGCGCGGTGTCGTCCCGGACAACGCCGTCGTAGTCGTAGCGGCAGCAGCATCTCGCTGCTCCTTGACTATGAAGCCCAGAGTAACACCGTGTTGTTCTGTCGGTGACGACATCCGTAGCATCGTCGCTACGGCCGCCTCCCCAATGACTGTTGCCAGTCTTTGGAGAGCTTCCCACTCTGGATCCGACAGGTGGGGGCAGTCTGTACGCGCAATGTGCGTTGCAGACTCGCTCGGGCCACGCATGGGCGGATTACCGTCCATGGGTTGGTTCTCGGCCCCATGTTCGTATTCCGTACGAACAAGTCAGGTAGTCGGTCGTTGGACGGACTACAAAGTGCTACCAGGTGTAATGCGCCAACTCTGTGCCTACTACTTTGGCTTACACGTTAGCGCACGTGTACGAGGAAGCGTAGTTTGCTTAAACTTAGGTTAACTATACTTTCGTCCGAAAGTATAGATTTACTAAAATAAGAAAAGCTAAAAGCCGTTTTGGGTTAAAATGAGAACTGTTAGTTATGATTTATGTCTGGACTGGGTTTCCTCCTAAAATTGATATCCTATGTGAAAGGTATTCTGCCATCCGATGGCTGTCAGAACCCTGCTGATCTAATTGGTAGAAAGAAATGCTTATCTACCAATAGGAAGCCTAAATGCATACAGACCAGTGGTCTGCAAAGTGTAACCATTGGTGTGTCTTACACCAACGTTCGAGAACCCTCCATGTAACCAAGTGGCATCGTGTAGCCACTTGTGTGTAACCCCGTTACACAAGCTGAATGTCACCCTTCTTCATTTGGAGAACTTCGTTGATACGACACATACCGTAGAAGGAGAGTGAACATACCGCTGAAAACCACACTCTCATTATCTCGTTGAACATTGAATCGGATTCGAGGAAAGTGATGATCCTTGAAAGCACATAGGGGAGGCGCGTTTAGGAGTTCGCTCACGCTTTTTGGCTTTGCTAAGTCCGGCGAGAATCTGAGTGATGGCAGCAGATCGGGCCGGGTTACCCCGTGGTACAAGACTTCCATCGGCAGCAGTATCAACCACCCATCGATCATGCGGATGACCCCCAGCAAGCATTTCCGGCTTAGTGTAGTGCCAACTGATGGCATCCCGAAGCTTTTCGGCGGGCCACTGGCTCTTGTTCCTTGTTGCGAGCTCGTTAATGTAAGCAGCGATGACTGCTAGTAGCTGAACAAAGCGCTGCTTCAGTGGATCCGGAAATCCTTCAGCACGGCAAAACGCTGCAAACCATCGAAGGCTGCCGTTGTAGTCTGTTCGTGTTCAAGCTTCGAGGCACTGCCCCGCAAATTTGGCTGCAGTGACTGCTGCACTGTAGAGGCGACTTTTTTCTGGTAGATCCATGAGCCGTCGTTCACTGCTTTGTTGTCTGGGAAACAATGAAATGAGGCTTCAAGCGGCCAGGCACCTGTGGTTGTACTTGTTCTATAATCGCGGGTCCATCTCCCCGACTTTTACTATGGGGTACTTTGGCCACTTTTTAAGTAGACTGGCCGCATCGTGTCTGGTCTATAGAGACATTTCATTGGATAATATCAGTTTCTGCCAGTTAACGTCGATGTACTTTCTGTACAACTATCGCACTATTAGAGCCCCCTATGCAAACCACACAGCCAGACGGCCGTGTGTAATTCAGTGTTTTCTACACAAACACATGCTGCATTACTTCGTCAACATTTTTGGATTACGGTGTCACACTTGAAACTGATAACCCAGTATCACTTCATTTTTTTCTCCAGGTGGTTCTGCGCGTATTTTTTCAGTGCGTCGTCAGTTTCAATCTGATTCGCACCAGTTTTAAAGTAATGTATGTCAGTTTCAAACTAATTCGCACCAGTTTCAAAGTAATTTATGTCAGTTTCACAGTTTTCTAAACATGTAATCGCAAACTGATTTCACTAACGTGATTTCACTCACCCACTTCGGGTCAGGCAAACTGATCCATCGCCTAAATTCAAGGATTACTGACGCCTACAGCCATTTTTACAGGTTGATTTTGCCAAAGTAAGCAACCAGTTTCAAAAAAAATCATATTAAACCTTGCAAATAAAAAAAATATGATTACGTTTCAAGATCTTATGCTACATGGGTTGGACAGACAGGCGCGGTCTGTGCAATTCGTTCGGGAGTAACAAACATATTTCACGAAAATTCTGTTTTACTGTTTTCCGGTTTCCTACTATCCACACGCTAAAAATAATTCAAACCTCTCACTATTCATTTTGCCTTGCAACTAGCTCCGTGGCTAAACGTCCTCACACATCGGAACTCGACGCTGAGCGTCCCTTTAAGCTAACCAGAACGACGGAAAACCTCCGTCGCGACACGATTAACAACTTGGCGACGTTTAATCGTAGTATGGAGGACGAGATTGAGATCCTCCTCCAAGATTTGCGTGAAGCCTAAGCTACCATAGCGCGCCTCCGCCAGCGGCTGTCTACTCGCGAGATGTTTGGTTCTGACGCGGAAGACAGCGAGAGCGACACCGACGAGGGGACCCATGGTTTGTGGAAACATACAGCGACTACCAGGTGGAGGACGACGCCGACGATGAGGAGGACGATGGCGACGATGAGGAGGACGACCACAACGGCAGCTTCATCGATCTGACTTACGATTGCGAATAAGTTTCCCTGTGCTATTGCATAAACCTTTCGGGAACATTTTTTTAGTGTGGGTTATTGCAAACATTATAAAACTGATAAAACTGATTTTACTGTTACTGTGAAAATGTTTTACGTATATTTTCCAAGATTATTAAACATTTTGATTTACGTAGTCCGCCCGTTATTCAACTACGATTAATGACAACGGTGCATCAATACATAGGTTTGCGCAGTGTGGCGTGGCGGGCAAGCTTTACCAAACTCCGCTCATTCCGACATTTACGTCGAAGCACGCAATGAGCAGTCAAAACGAGTGGAACGAGCTGGAGGCTAGGTACGCAACACCTCCTGCGGCTGAAGAAAGGAGCTTAAGATCGCGCCGTAGAGCGAATCGGCAGCGAGCACGGTTGCGGCTCCAGCAACGCCAAGTTCGTCACCGTATCGAGACTCAAGAGTCTGCCGCGGTCGCGGCCGGTGAAGAACCTGTTCTAGCTTTGACTCAGGCCGAGTTAACTGTGCTTTTCCGTCGATACGCTACCCCATCTACTGGGGAGGACCCTGCCGCTCGACGCCACCGCCTCGCTAATCGCTGTCAGGCTCAGAGGCGCTTGGAGAGTCGAGCTGCTGCTCGACGGCTAAATACGGACGGAGGAGTTGCCGAATCGGCCCTTCAACCTCCCATGGACGGAATGAGTACCGACGATGCGCAGCTTCAATCGCGCCAGGTCCAGGATCGCTCTGGTGCACTACCAGTCAACATGGTCCGTTCGACAACCTCTCCCTATTCGTACGAGCAGCTTGCAGCGGCGGTTCTAAATATTTCTGCTGTATCGCCTCACGACCAGCTGATCGCTGCCCCATGTACCATCCCAAGAGTTGACACAAAACGGCTCCCCGACTTACACTCCGCTAGCGGATGCGCTGAGAAACCTGACCCCCGACGTCCCAGCAGAGGACAACCCCAGTCCCAGTTTTCCATCGTATGCCCAGCTAAACGCCGCCCTGAGGAATCTCTCACCGGATACCCCGTCGCAGGACACCTTCGCAGAGGGGTTTCCAACGTATACGCAACTTGCCCAAGCGCTTCGCGACTTATTCCCTGCAACGCCTTCACCGATAAATGAAACATCGGGGTTCCCCACGTACGCGCAGCTAGCGGCTGCGTTACGCGCTCTGCCCCCTGTGCCTACGAGCAGGCGTATCGGCGTCCCGAGGTACGCTGCGCTGGGGGAACTCAGCGACTTTTCCCCGGCATGCGCTTCCTGAGCGTTCCCAGCGCTGTCCTCACTACGGGACTATGCTCTGGCCATTGGAACTGCCCAATCCATGTTGCTTGCGCGGTCATGTCGCTCTAGCACCCGCTAACACGCCCCGGAACGTGTCCGCCAGCTCTTCAACATCCCGTCATTTCTCGAGAAGATTTGCGGATACAACAGTGCTTTTGCATTCACGCCCACCGGCGCCAAGGAGGATTCTGCTATCAATCGTGGGAAAGCTCCTTACACTTTCCGGGTCAACGGGTCGATGCATCACCGCATCGGTCATTTACTTCCACGAGATGGTGCGGCCCCCGCTTTCGCACAGATTTACTTCTACGCTGGTAGTACGGAGGAGCAGGTCGCTCTGCGTGGGTCGGCAATTTCGTCAGGGTTGAACCCTATAATTTTGGGGAAACTCCAGACGATTTTGAACGACATTAACCCACTCGCAGCGACGTATCGGAGCGCTCGGGAATATGCAGATTCCAGCCGGGAAATGTGCTTGGTTCTGTTCGAAAAACCAAATACTGATCCGAGACGCTACAACCGTCCTACCGCTGAGGAGGTGGCTGCAATTATGACCCAGCTATTTCAAGGCGCGATGTGGTACGGCACTACCGTAGTGGTGGCATACTGCGCATTTTTGAGACTCACCCGCTGTATGATCCTCTCCAGTACCCGCTCATCTACTTACGTGGTGAAGAAGGGTGGTCTACACATGCTCGGTACGTCGGTGGAGTTCGCCAGAACCACAACGCAAAAGTCAGCCTTCGAGAACACACTGCGTATCGGCTGTACATGAAGCATGAAGATGTCGAGTACTCTCTACTGCATCGATCTGGGAGGCTGATGCAGCAGTGGTGCGTGGATCAAGCTGCCAAGATCATTGAGCAGAGGCTCTTCTTCCAACGTCGTTTGAATACCCAGCACCTCTACAGACGTGAATTGTTTTCCTGGTTACAGGACCTGATGCTGGCGGACCATTCTTTGGTGCGACAAGTTCCAGACTTGCACGACACTGGAATCCACACCATCCTGTCGTCCAAATTTCCGGGTGGGGTGCGTTACATGCGCCAGCAGTGCTACGACTCGATGGCCATCGTACGACAGTTCGGGAAACCCGATCTGTTCATCACGGTGACAACCAATCCGAAGTGGCCCGAAAATCAGAACAACTTACTGCCTGGCCATACCGCTTCTGACCGCCCCGACGTCGTGACGCGCGTGTTCAACATGAAGCTGAAGGCAATTTGGAGGATATTACCACCAACCGAGTGTTTGGCGATATGCAGGCTTACGTTTACGTGATCGAATTCCAGAAGCAAGGTCTGCCGCACGCGCACGTGTTAGTCATTCTAAAAGGTGAATCAAAGCCCAGAACTTCTGCTGATTACGACAGATTTGTTTGTGCGGAGATCCCGGATCGGGAGGCCAACCCCGAGTTGTATGAGACTATCTCCACGTGCATGGTCCATGGTCCCTGTGGTGAAGGTATTAACACCTCCTGTAGTGGTGAGGACGGAAATTGCTCCAAGCGATTCCCTAAGGCTTTTGTCGACGAGACCCGTGTTGATGGAGATGGCTAACCTGTGTATCGGCGCCGCGGACCCGGACCCAACGACCCCGCCACACCTGGAGGACCGCAACGGCCTTCTTCCTTTCGATACGTGTCTAAGAAGGTTAGAAACCCGCGTCAAAATGGCCCCAAGTCCAGGCGGGAGGCAGTTGTGGTTGACAATCGTTAGGTCGTGCCGTACAATCCATACCTTTGTCAAAAGTACAATTGCCATATCAACGTCGCGATATGCTCCACGGTCCAGTCAGTGAAGTACCTCTACAAGTACGTCTACAAAGGCCAGGATCGTGCGACGGTGGCCTTACGGACCCGACGAACAGATGGTGACGCGTCAGCCTCCGATGATACCGGCACGAATAACAGGCCGGTTGATGAAATTCAGCAGTATCTGGATGCACGGTATTTGTCGCCCCCCGAAGCATGTTGGACCACATTCAAGTACACCATGCAGAAAAAGTCTCACCACTTCCACAGACTACCTGTCCATGAAGATGGTGGACAATTAGTCGTCTAACCCACCGACTCCCGAATTGAAGAAGTTCTCGAGCGCAACCAGTTCACGATGCTGACAGCTTTTTTTTGAGCTGTGTGACGGTGATTCCCCTGAAGGTTATACGGCTCGCGGGCTTCTCTACCACGAAATGCCTGTGCATTTCGTGTGGGAGAAGATTGGCTTGCGGTTCCGCTGGAAAACGCGTACGTTAGGCGCTGACAAGGCCATTGGCCGATTGATCTCGGTTTCGCCGCGGGATACAAACCGGTATTACATTTGACTACCGACGGGGACCCCGCTCTTTCGAAGATTTACGAACGGTTGATGGAGAAGTGTATGGATCGTACAAAGCTTCTGCTTTAGCGATGGGCCTTCTTGAATCTGACGAAGAAAACCATCGCTGCCTCAGTGAGGCTACTTTGTTTCAGATGGCTGGGCAGCTAAGACACCTCTTCGCAGTTCTGTTGGTCTACTGCGACACTGCTTTTCCTGCGGAATTGTGGTCTACCCATCTACCGGCGTTGATAGAAAATTATTTACGCGAGGAGATACAAGCACGCAACCAAAGAGCCGTCGCAGAAAACCGTGCCCTTGATATTATCCAAGATCCTACTGTGGTGGAGGAGAACAGTCACGTTTACCGTCGTGCTCTTTACTTGACTCTGCAAGATGTCAACTCTCACTTGACATCAAACGGCCAGTCGCTGCTGACGTACCAGGAGCCCCTTCCGCAATTCTCGGCCTCCGGAGATGTCGAACCGTAGATGACGTCGCTGACCGAAACGCGAACCAACTTATCGCCAGCGAAACTTCTTACGAAGCCGACGATATGGACCGCAGAGCTGAGAATTTCGCTTCACTAAACGCTGATCAACGAATGGTGTTTGACAAGGTGATGGCTGCCGTGGCTCCATATGGGTCTAATCCGTCTGTTCCGCATCTCTCTGGCAAGCTCTTCTTCGTTGACGGACCAGGAGGCACAGGTAAATCATTTCTGCTCGATACCATCCTTGCTTCTGTACGTCGTACCGGGCGTATTGCTGCAGGAAGCGGCATAGCAGCGCGACTTCTTACTGGCGGTCGCATGGCCCATACGACGTTTCGCCTCCCGTTGGATCCTGATGTAACATCAACTTGCAACATTGGTGTTCGGTCTTTCGAAGCTGCATTACTGAAGCGAACAAGCCTTATTGTTTCGGATGAAGCACCCATGACACATCGCTTCCAATATGAAGATGTGGATCGCACGCTTCAAGACTTGCTGAAGAACAGTTTTACGTCGCCGTATCTCGAGTTACGGCTCGACAGAACATTACTATTTTGGCAGAAAATCCTGCTACGACGGAAGACGGTGTGTATACCAAAAACATAGTTTACAGAGAAATTGTCGTTTAAATTAAATAAAAGCACGATTTCTTTCAATTCCCGCCGAGCGAAGCGAGGCGGCCCACACTTCTGCTCGGCCTAAAAAAACTTGCATAAAGAGCCCCGCTTGCGGGGCTCCGCTCGGCTTGCTATTCGATAATCTAGAGGTTATATGACATATAGTATGGCGAATCATTTCACAAGCCACATGTGTGCCAGACAATTCCGGAAATAAGCTGGAGCAAGCTAAACCTACCCCGAGGAGATTGTGATTGGACATTTATACAATCAAACGGCTTTCCGTCTCCTCCATTGGCTGTTTGAGTGATAACCCTAAAAGAGGGCTTGGGCCTCCGTACCAAAAGGACTTATCCTACAATAATGGGCGGAGCTTTTTTGCCGGCGCTCACGGCGCTACTGGTGGCGCTGGCTCTGCACACTTACAACGACTTTGTGCCTGTGGACTCATATTTTCCCTCGTCCACCACTACCAACGCCAGTGTGGAGGCGCACTACAGCGACT
This sequence comes from Phytophthora cactorum, assembly GCA_016864655.1. Lineage (NCBI taxonomy): Eukaryota > Oomycota > Peronosporomycetes > Peronosporales > Peronosporaceae > Phytophthora > Phytophthora cactorum. The sequence continues at coordinate 423,553 of NHQK01000052.1, forward strand.
CGTACTACCAGGCGCGAGCGCTTTTCCGATCCCGCGCCAAAGCTGCAGGTGCCAAGCTCTTCTCGCTGCCCCTTGAGCATCTAAAGTCGTTGGACTTGACGGTGGACGTTGCAGTACTCGAAGGCTCTAGTGAACGTGTTCTGCTCCACATTTCAGGCACGCATGGCGTCGAAGGTTTCGCCGGGAGCGCCATTCAGGCGGCAGTACTGGAGCACACAGCGGCAAGCCCAAGCTCCACCACGAACAAGCCCACGGTGATCTTCGTGCACGCGCTCAATGCGTATGGATTCGCACGACTACGTCGATTTAATGAGCACGGTGTGGACTTGAACCGCAATTGGCTCACGCCAGTGGAGTTTAAGGAGCGCCAAGAAAAAGACCCAGACCGACTGGGATACATGAACGTCTACGAGCTGCTGAACCCGAAGGAATTGAGCGGCGTCAAGAACTGGTTCTGGGTGAAAGGCGTCATGCATTTAGCTACAAACGGTTTTGACGCGATAAAGCAGGCGACAATTGGCGGCAATTACCGTTTCGCACAGACACTTTTCTTCGGTGGAACGGAGCTCGAGCCTAGTTTGGCACTGCTGCAGAATTTCCTGCGGGAACATATCGACTTCAACGCCGTAACCAAGTTTGCAATGATTGATGTACACACGGGACTTGGACCTGCTGGTGTAGACACGCTGATACTTGGGGCGGGGAGCGACATGACGGTAGCACGCAGCGTCTTCACTGACCCCGAGTACGCGAACAAGGTGGTCTTCGTGCACGATAACAAGAATCCAGTGTCACGCGGTTATGATGGTGTCGGTGGCTTCACTTTCGATGGTGTGTCGAAGCTTTTGAGCTCACAAACCAAAGGGAACGCACTTTTGTTCTGCCAGGAGTTCGGGACGGTGCCTGGTGTGTTCATCCTGAAGGCAATGATCGAGGAAAATACCATGTACCACCACGGATCGTCATCTGCAAGCCGCTTGCCGTACGCGCAGAAACTCCGGGACGTGTTTTATCTGCACCAGAGCAGCTCCTGGAAGAGTGAAGTGCTGCGTCGCGGCGCTGACGTGTACGATCGGCTGTACGCGTATCTATCCTCGTAGTCTCGAAAGTGGCCAGAGTTATCCCTGGCAAAGCACCTTAAGCTTAGTGTTTGTCGCCGTCCCAGAGCAAGTAGTAATACATAAGCAGATTGCAAAACATAACCTTAACCTGCTGCCTGTTTGCTCACGTATGCAGTTGAATCAGGGATCTACTTACAAGACCCCTACTGGATGGTTTTGGACAGCATTGGACACATAATTCCCTGACAGTGAGCCTCAATTTAAGGTGGAGCTGTTTATCTGATTCCTACGACTAATGTTACTACTATACACACGACAATGTTCCGCTCCAACTCGCCAGCAACTTGGTGCAGTGATGGAATGGCGCCATTCTTGTTAAAAATCTCACGAATGACAGCTGAGCACTATTGCACCGACTATAATCGCACTTAACGAATTTTAGAAGTTGTGTAAACCACTCCAAACTCAATGTCTCATCTCATTGGCTGAAAATTCGCATTTTCGAATGACTGGCTGTTGTGGGCGGCTCCATGACCGGCACAGGCCTCTTTGCCCACATTCGTTTATTCGCCATCTACGATCACCATGCCCACCAAGAAGGTCAAACGCACCACCACCACCACGACCAAGACCACCAAGGCGGTCAAGGTCTCGGCCGCCTCGAAGAAGGACCCCCTCTTCGTGTCTGCGCCCAAGAACTTCCGCAAGGGCGGTGACATTCAGGTATTTTGAAGCGCCGTCTCTCTCCATCCCATCGTTTCGCCTCTTTGTCTCTCGATGAAGGACAAAAGGCCGCGATTCCACGCCCCTCAGTGACAACAGAGAGGAGCAGCTGAGCTCGTAGCCGAAGTGCTATGTGGCTCGACCGCCCTTCTCCATCTCACTTGAGAACAGTGTAGCGGGTTCCCCATGACCGCAATGACACAAACTTGTGGTGGCAATTTCATTCGCTCGCGATGATTTGCGCCTCAAGGGTAAAGAACCTCGCTCTCTGCCCTGTTGTCATGCACCAGCTCACTCGTGCAGGAGCTTGATTGCCTTCGAATGTAGCAACGTTACTGACTCTTTCATTGTGTTGTTCTCAATTGATCTCTACAGCCCAAGCGTGACCTGTCCCGCTTCGTGCGCTGGCCGCGTTACGTGCGTCTTCAGCGTCAGCGCAAGGTCCTGTACCAGCGTCTGAAGGTGCCGCCGTCGATCAACCAGTTCTCCAACACCGTGGAGAAGAACGTGGCCACGGACTTGTTCAAGCTGCTGCTTAAGTACCAGCCGGAGACCAAGGCCGCCAAGACCCAGCGTCTTCGCAACATTGCTGCCGGCAAGGAGGAGGCCTCGGCCCCGCCCGCCGTCGTGAAGTTCGGTCTTAACCACGTGACCTCGCTGATCGAGAACAAGAAGGCCAAGCTCGTGGTCATTGCCCACGACGTGGACCCCATTGAGCTCGTGGTGTTCCTGCCCGCTCTGTGCCGTCAGTTCGACATCCCGTACTGCATTGTCAAGGGCAAGGCTCGTCTGGGACAGCTTGTGCACCAGAAGAACGCGGCTGTGGTGGCTCTGACGCACGTGAACAAGGAGGACAAGGCCAAGTTCGACTCGCTGACGCAGGTGTTCCACACCAAGTTCAACGAGGATTCCGTGTCTCGTCGCAAGTGGGGCGGTGGCATCATGGGCCTGAAGACCCAGAAGAAGCTGGAGCTGCGCGAGAAGGCGATCGCCGCCGAGGCTGCCAAGAAGGCCCAGTACTAAGTTATGTTCCGGGTCTGAAGCGGAGCGTTGCGTGGCACGCAACCTTCTAGTCTTCTTCATTCATAGGTGCTCTCGACTAGGAAGGGAATCCTTGCTGGCAAGTGTAATGGCTGAATAACATTCAAACATCCAATATTTCACGGGTAAATGCTCGGTTCGTCATGCAGTCTGGATTCAAGTGGATAAAGTGAGGACGGATACTATCTGTTTCATGACATGATGGGTGTAGAGGCTTTACTGTTCTTCCTTCTTACTGTGTTCCACTCCCTGTTCACTTGGCGTTTGTAGCTGTCAACTTGCAATGATATCAGTTACTGTTTGAAAACCGCACTTTCGTCCGACCTTCTGCGTTTTCAGTGTCGAAAGTGCAAAACAGAGCACACACCACTTCCTGCCACTTACCTCTTTGTCGACCTTCTCCCCACTCACTCATCTAACGCCCCATGCAACTTTCTCCTTCTAACCACTCTACATCATCAACAGAAGACGCGGCGGATCTCAAGGTGGAGACATCGCCTGATGATAACAAGCCTCTGGACAGCCCCAGCAACGTTGCAACGGCGTCCGAATCCTCTCCTAAACATGGCAATAGTAGTCCAACGGCCCAGAGTGAAGACAGCACCGTGACGTCGCCTCATCCTGCCCAGACTGAGGGAACGTACTCGACAGACCTCTTCCGAGCCTTCCCCAAAGTCTGTCAGAAGGCAAAAAGTGGCGTGCAACTCTGCCAGGCAGTCTCAGCCTTTGTCGTAGAGCGAGCTGGATTGGAGAGCAATTACGCGCAGGCGTTGCTCAAGCTGGCACAGTAAGAAGGGGCTTATTGCTGAGCTATTCAGGGTCCGGGTGGGTCTATTTACCTTTGTTGATGCACTTTGGCAGGAGTGCGAAGGCGGAAGACTGGTCGGAGCAGTTTACGGAATGCTGGGCCGCATTTCAGGAAGCTACGGAGCATCTGGCTCAAGAGCGGTGGGCGTTTGCCCAGACGATGCAGACCTCTATTGTGCCTGGTGCAAAGGCCTTCGCGGCGCAGCAGGAAACTCAGGTGCATCGACTCGTTTCAGGTTTGTCATGCTACTGTTGTTATTGCTGTTATTACTTGGGCGTCATAAGGACTTTAACGCAGTGGATTCTTGTTGCTTTTTGCAGAGGGGACGAAGGTGCGCTGGGCTCAACAGCAGATGATCTCTTCGATGGACAAAGCGAAAGAGAAGTACGAGCGAAAGTGCCAAGAAGCGATCGAGATCACGGCAACGATGCGCAAGAGTGAGAGTGGCACATCGGCAGACGTTAACTCCTCTTCCTCCGACTCATCAGATGAAGTTTCAACGTCAAAGGAGCTAACCGACAAATTGGCAGCAGGTGCTGGCCAACTGCTGACGAAGATGTGGGATACCACGTCTGCCTTCGGGCGCAGCCCGTTGGAGCGACAGAGGTCAAAGTTATATAGCAGTCTTGAAGATGTTATCGCCGCGGAAAAGCACTACGTCCAGACGGTGGAGTACACTAATGCGCAACGTCTCATTTTTGAGCGGGAAATCAAGGAGAACCTGCACGCTTTTCAGCTGACAGAAGAGCAGCGTCTCGAATATCTTCGAGATGTTCTGATGCGCATGCAAAAGGCGTTTATCGGCATGTTTTCGCGGTCCCAGCAATTCGTCGAGCGGATGAAAGCAAGTGCCAACAAAGTCGATGAACTGGGTAAGGGTAACACATGTGTGCTGCTGTGATGAGCGGTAATGTACTGACACGATGTGGTTCCTAGTTGATATTGAAAAGGGCTTTCAGAGTCTTGGAAGCCAAGAAGAGGTGGATGTCGATCGAGCAGACTTATCTGTCAACCCTTTCTATCTACGCATGACGCATATCCAGGCGATGTCGGACAACGGACAACGGATGGTTGGGACCATCAACACGGTTGTGACAGAGTTCATTGCGAGCGAGACCCGCTTTTCACATTCTCTACGTAAGCTACTCCGAATGCACGAGAACGGTGGACTTGCTTTACCTACAGATCTCTTCGGCACGTCATCGTCAATGAATTTCCTGTCCGATGAAGGCACAACGATGGCGAATGGCTGGATGACGGTGAAGGATCAAGTAAAACTTCTGCTGGAAGTTCACCAGGTACGCTGCAGAACTTGCATAGTACGACTCTTTTTTCTTCTTCTTTCTTATGGTTGTGGTTGTTACGCAGGAATTCCGGTCGCTACTTGCTGAGCCTGTGTCTCTCAGCCTTGCCACCATGAAGAGTGAGTACGAGAATGTTCGAGTCTCAACACAGGAAGGCTTTTCGAAGCTGCACGCGTCATTGTGCAATGAAGCAGCTGCACATAAGAAGCTTCACCACAAGCTTGATACGAAAGCCCGGGACTTCGCGATGACCTTTTCGTATCTGCCAGGAGCAACCCCCGTCGCCACGAGTTCCTACGGCCTTGATGTCACTCAGGCTTTGATGGTGCTTAGTGCCAATGTACGTTCGTTTAATGAAAAGGAGCGACGATCCGAAGCCAAACTCCGTCAGCTTGCGGAAGAAATACGCCAATTGCAAGCGCAAGTCACCGAAAGCACCAAATCTCTAAAGCAGACGTACCAGAATTACGTTCAGGTTCGTCTCCATATTAACTTTTTGCTTGTGATTAAACACACTCACAAAATATTGCAGGAAATCGAGGTATTTATTTCGACCTGCATGAAGAATGAGAAATACCGTCTCCAAGTCGGTAAGAACTCGCTGCAATCACTTGCGAAAGCCGTCGAGCATATGCTGCAGGGAGGAACGTCAGTCGGAAATAAGGCCCTGATAGAGTTTGAGAAGATTGATCCATGCACGGACATGGCAGAGTTTATTCGGATCAACCGACAACCATACGAACGGACCAAGCGCATCGTGCCTGCTTATCACGGCAATGACAGCTTGAAAGAAGCAATGCGAGAATATCTTGCGTCGCTTGGTGCTCCTTCATCGATGAACTCAGAAAATGCAGACAAGAATCCCCGAAGCCCCACAAGCAGCATTGATCAGTCTGCCTCACCTCCCAGCAGCGAGACCAATGAGAAGAAATCACCGCGTTCAAGTGTTTTACTAGAGCAAGGCGATCAGGCAGCAACGAAAAACGACGGTATTGCAGATGATAGTCTTTCAGGCGGGGATGACAGCGCAGATTCTGGATCCGAACAAGATGAAGAATTCACCGAAGCGCAGCCACTCGGTGTTTCCGACTTCCAAAAGAAGTTCAAGGTAGTAGTGATGCAAGCTAAACCCATATTATGACTGGTCTACTAACTGTTACGTGTCGTTCGATGTAGCTGGACTCACCCGAGCAAGTTGTCGAAAGCTTTTCGTGTGCACTTTACCTCTCCAACTTCCCGTACCATGGACGACTTTATCTAACAAGGGACCGAATGTGCTTTTCTGGATGGAGAGAGACAGTATTCGTACGTTAGATACCACGTAAAAGTGCAAGATTGGTGGATAAATGATCTAACGTGATTCGTTGCAGGTTGCTTCATTCTCAGAGATTTCAGCAATGGAGAAGAAGTACACAGCGCTGATAGTTCCCAACGCTATTGAGGTCGGAGTCAAGTTTCTTTTTCTTTGCCTTATTGGATGTGTTTGAGAACTCACACTTACACATGTGCCCTGTTTCTTGTGAATCATAGTTTACTGTAAAAGGAGAGAAGGTTTTCTTCGCTTCATTTGTATTTCGGTAAGCCTTTTCATTTGCTCAATCTACGATCGCCTCAGCATAGTAACCTTCCCGTCCATGCATATTACAGCGATGAATGCTATCAGAGCATCCAGCAATTACGGTCCATCAAGAAGGAGACTGAAGAGTTGATGTCAGATCCAGCAAAGCAACCTGACACAGAGTCCCTTGACACAGACAACAAGCCCGCGACTGACAGCGAGTCAAGACGACGAAGGAGTTCTATGGACTTGGCTGCTGTTGCTCCTAGTCCTGAATCAACCTCCCCTGATACGACTCCTGCAGAGGACAGCCGCCCCCCGTCTTCCCTATCTTCAGATTCTGTGGCATCGCCCCCTACCATTCCAGATAAGGATACTCTACTGAGTGAGTATGATTTACTGTTGGACGAAGAAGTGGAATTCAGGTACGAAATTCCGCAGCAGCTTCTTTTGAAATCCTTAGCATGTGCACTAACAAACCTGGCTGTTGTTTTGCTTGCAGCGTTGAGACTGCTTTCTCAACCTTATGGGTCGAGTCGGACACTTTCTCGCGTAATGTTCTCGAGGCAGCCGGCGCTACGAACATCTCTCTCCCTGCTTGGGAGAAGAAAGCTACTTCTTACACGGCGGTGACCACGCCGGACACGTTTGATGGCTCTCGGGTGGTCTCGTACACCCACAACAAAAAGTATATGGTAGGCCCCAGCGTCATTCCAACGACCCAAACCCAGCGCTATTCGTACACACCAGGCAGTCGCCTCGTTGTGAGCACGACAACGTGCGTTTCCGATGTGCCATACTGCGATTACTTTCGCGTTGAACATCGATGGGTCTTCAGTGCTACGAAAAAACGAGGCGTGTGTTTGGCTCAGGTGGGGCTACGCGTACAATGGTCGAAAAGCACGTGGCTGAAGAAACAGGTATGCACCGTGATGAATGTTACCAAGGAGATCTATTCGACTGACTTTGCTATCGTTGTCATTTCACCATTTAGATTGAAAGCACGACAGTCACCGAGGCCAAGGATGCTATAAAAGCATGGTTTAACGCTGCTCTCGATGCAACCAAGGAGAAGGCATCAACTGGCAGTAGTGCTGGCTCTCCTGCTCCTGCGACCAAACATTCAGAAAAACAATCGGAGTCTGTTGCATGTAGCGCACAGGAAGTTCCATCCAAAGAACCAACTAAAGAGGTTGCTGCCGCGACAAGCTCGCCACTCCAGGCTGATTCTACTTCGACCTATGGACTACCGGCACAACTTCACCCAGCAATTCAAGTGGCAATCATCATCTGTGCACTGATGTTCGTCTTCACCATGTATCGAGTGTGCACTGCGATGAACCAAATGCAAGAATTGACAAGGGAGTCGCTGATCCAGCAGCGTCAGCAGCAAGAACTGCTCAAGGAGCTTTTAGAGAGGCTTGGAAGTACGAGAGAGCGATAAGCAAGGACTTGAAGACTATCTCTTTTAATGAACGAAGAAATTGCTGGTTGGTCTGGTGTTTATTGACTATTTACGTCATCTTCTTCCTACGCAACCACAAGTAGCAACAATGTTTAGAAAAACCACAAACGCGTGAACGCTGATCAATTTTCGTACCTCATCGCTGTATGAAGGAAGAGTAGCAAAACTTAACATTGGAACTCCATGAGGTCGGGAGTGCTGTCGGTTCATAACTTCGGCGGGGAAAAGCTGAACATCGTCCAGATCGTCTGAGAGGATCAAAGCATGTTGTGTTAGGCAGTTCATTCCAAGATCGAACACAAATAATTGCCAAAGTATTACCCCCTTGTTGCGGATCATCCTCCGGCCAGCAGTCAGTACTCCACGTGTCACGGACACTACTTTGATTGCTATGGCCACTGGAATCCCCTGCCCTTGCTTGTCTTAAAGCAGCTTGTAAACTTTCAATCTCGTGCTGCATGCTGCTTACTCGCTTTTTCATCACAGTATTTTCCTGTTTTATGAGGGCGAACTCTGTTCATAAGACAAGTGTTTCTTGAATTAAAAAGAAAGCAAGGGAACTTAGGAATTATACCCACGTACCAAATATGTCCTGCTCACATGCACACCAAGGCTTCGCTCCTTTGCTTTTGCTTGATTTGATAGGACTCTTTCTGCTGGTCATGTCAACATAAGTGCTAAACTCGTCTCGAATTCGTGATAAAAGGCGTCCATAGTGCTGCAGCACAAAAGAATGATCAGTTCAATATTGCAGACAGAAACGTACACAAATGAAGCGTACCTCATCTTGTAGCACGACGCTATCGAGTACGTTTTGGCACGCTCGTGTACGTGACAGGGTTTTCTCTGGTAGCTGGAAGAGAACGTGAGCTTTAACTCAAGTGCATCACCATTATGCATACGTACGTTCGAGCGTCCTATCTCGTTCAATCGTTCCACAAGCTCGACTTCGAGTTGCACCGAGGAAGATCTGTATCCACCCACGAGGACCGATGGTGCTGGATATGGTGCGTTGGAATTGGTAACTGGCTGAGCCGGATTCGACATTAGAATGGAGGCGCTGGCAGATCGATTAGGACCGATACCCACTCCGGAGACGCATTCTTCCTGGTTTTGCGGCTTGTGTGTTGGTGCCAATACTCCTGAATTTCTTCGAGCAAGACTCACGATGCCTTGGCTTGTCGATGATGTATCCGCGTTGGAAGTGTAATACCCCTTGACTATTTTCGTGTGAGTTTTGGAAAATGACGCGGACGCCAAGTTTCGAAGTGCGTCAATCTGAGCCTGCAGCTTGTGGCTTTGGTGCTGGTGCCCGCTGTTGGATCCCTGCTCCACGGCGTGGAAAAGCTTCTTTCGGACTGCAGACGCTGACGAGGATCGCCTGCTTTTCAGATATGAATTGAGAATCATCAAACAGTTTAAGTAATCCTAATAGGTTTGACGCACCTCTGCATCTGGCGAGTTTTTGACGGTGCAAGTAGTGCGGATTCATGCGCATTCGCCGCTACTGACTTCGCTTTAGCCATTGTCTTGGTGACCCCAGAGGATCGCATGATCGACGATTTACTGCGAAGGTACCCGGGATGGGTCCCATACTTTGATGCCAGCTCACGGTCAATTTCAACTCGGAGGTCAGAGAAGGAGTTTTTCTCGGAATACTGTGGTGAAACACGGTTGCAGCACATAATATGTTATGAGCGAACTTGACAGCTACAGTTCGAGGTGATCAGTATCTTACTTTGCCGACGACGCCAACGTGCAGATCGCCAGTCTCGGGATCAGTATTATTCCCTGAAAACAACGGACGATAATGCTGCAAGCAAGGCGTGAGTTAGCTATTGCCGCCAATGTTACACCGCACCACCACGTACCGACACAGCAGGTCCAACATTGTACACGTTGCTGCGCTTGCGCTGCATAATACCTAAGTGCTTGAGCTTCCTCCTTCGTCCGCAATTACTCGTCTCAAGCCACAAAACGTTTTTGCTCAGCCTAACAATAACTCTATTCGAAATGGATTGATATGCAAGCTGCCAAATTTGGCAAAACACGTCTAGGACAGCAGCATTGCAGCTCGCGCCTTACTCGTCATCGCTGTCCTCTTCCTCTTCCTCGTCAAAGTGGCCCTTGCGGCGATTCCGGTTCACGTGCATCATAGCAAAACGGTCCTCCGCCATCGTCAGTCCCTTCGACGATGAGGCAGTAGGCGGGTGAGCCTCTTCCTTGTCCGCAGCGTCGAATTCCTCGCCCTTCTGATCTCCATCTTCGTTAACACTGTCTCCTTGAGTCCACGCCGGTCCAGCGGGTGAGTCGTCAAATGCCGCAGGCCTAAATAAAAATAAAAAAGTATCACCAACAATCAATATCAGCTCCTGGAAACTCAAACAAATCAAACAATTATCCTATTGCAGCGTACCAGAGTTCCTTGTGCTTGAGGTTTTTGATCTGCTCCTTGTACAAAATGTGCTCCACAATGGACGTTACGGCACCTTTCTTGCCCGTGGCGGTCGTTGCCTCTCCGCCGTCTCCTTCACCGACAATCAAAAAGTCGCCTCGCTTGACCCAAATGAGCTTGCGGAACTTGGTCGGCAACATCGTCACAGATTTTGCGCCCTTGGCGTCCACCACCTGCCAACAAAGCAATGAGGTCAGCACCAACAATTGTTATTTTTCTTTCTATCTACGTGTTGCAGACGTACCTCAAACAAGTTGCTGCCTCGCAGCGCCGTGACACGCACGATGAGCTCGTTCTCCTTGGGCTCCGGGTCGCCATACAGCACGCGCTTGGTCACGCCCTTGCGGTACGCGCTCTTCCGTCCACTACCCGACATGTCAATAACTTTTTCAGGTTTACAACTCAAAAACCACATCATAATTTAGTCGGACTATAAAAAGGAATGGACCAGACGATCTGTAGCCAAATGCACAAAACTGGCATCACTACCGAATCAAAACGATGGCTGGACGAGGACGCGGACGCGCTAACACGTTGCCGGCATGGATGACCAAGCAGGGGCTCAACGGGCCACCGCCCGGACCTGCGTCAGACTCGCGCCCACCTCCGTCTGCTGATGGTCCTCCGCCGCGCAACGGCCAGTTCGATGACGCGCCCGAGTCGAATCGCGGCCCAATGACACGCAACGACATGGGCGAGCCATCGGGCGGCAAGCGGCGCTCCCGGGACCGCGGAAACGGCCGCAACAGTGACATGAGAGGCCCACCGCCCATGCAGGACCGACCTCGCTCGCGCTCTCAGGATCGAGGCAACGGCCGCAACGGTGACATGAGAGGCCCACCGCCCATGCAGGACCGACCTCGCTCGCGCTCTCAGGATCGAGGCAATGGCCGCAACGGTGACATGAGAGGTCCACCGCCCATGCAGGACCGACCCCGCTCGCGCTCTCGGGACCGAGGCAACGGACGAGGCTATGGCTACGACGCGAACCGACGTCGGGAAGACTCGTTCCGACGCGGACCGCCCCGTGGGCGCTCCCGCTCGCGGTCTCGTGAACGTCAGGGTTACCGTGGAGACAATCGACGTGGAGGCGAAGACCGGGGATACGGATACCGCGGACCGAGAGATGAAGGCCGGCCGATGCGCAGGGAGGAAGAAGCCATGGAGCGCGGCTACCGACGCCCTGCGTCTAATGGACACGATGACCGCACGTCCCGCAGATACGCGTCGGACTACCAACCGTAGACGTGGAGTATCGGTGCGCCACCCATTTGTTTTCACTGTTGAAGATGCAAGTTTTTAAGCAAATGCACGAGAAGTATTCGAGATCGACTGGACAGCGTGTGCAACTTGAGAGGTGGGGTGGTGGGGTATTATAGTAGCAGGCAGGTGGTAATCATTGCACAGAGCTATTAATAGAGCTTTGGTGCTCGACGTTTGCGAGTAAAAATAAAACGCTCAATCTGTAACTGGAGCTGGGTCGAGTTGCCTCGCATTGTTGCACTTTAGCTTTTCATCGCGTTAGGTCTTGAAAATGGCAAGTGCTTCGAGTCCTGCAGCAGCATCGTTGCCTGGTTTAACACCGACCGCCATGGCGCCAACTGGAACAGCTAACGAAACTGTGACGGGTCAGGAGGATGCTGCTGGGAAGAAAACTGAAGCCATGTCAAACGCCAAGACACGGGAGCCAAAGCTGCTTTTCGCTGTTGCGAAGAATGTTGTGACTGCGTCTAACGCTGCGCGGTCGAAGAAACAGTCCCCCGTTAGCGTCAAAAGCCCCGTGGCTGCAACGGGAGAAGCCAATGGCAGCATGCGAACCGTGTTCGGAATCATTAAACGAGCTCAAGCGAGTAAACCGGAATTGTTAGCGCAGGATTCCCAGCTACAGCAACAGCGACAACCATCGGAAGAGAATCATGAACAATCAAGCAATCGAGAATCAAAAGTTGAACAGGAATCCAAACACTCCTCTGCGTCAATCGAGACTGAAGACCGCACCACGTCGGATTCCGGAGACAAACCAGGACGGAGCTTCGTGGACGATGTACGAGAAATCCTGGAACAACTGGTAACACAGTTGGATAGTGTAGATCCCCGCAAATTGCTTGCAGTGCGATTAGGAGGCGAGCTACGAGGTTTGCTGGGCAAAGCACAAGATGAATTCGCAGCGTACGAGACCGAGTTCATGGAGCATGCATCCAACAAAGGCGTATCAGTAGCCTTGCAGAACTTTTCAGCCTCACTGACTCAAGTATCCGCTATCGCTGAGCGCCTACACACCGCGAAGTTTATGCTGAATCGAACATTTAAGCGCGAGGTGCTGTTTGCCTTCCAGGAGATCAATTCGTACTACACGTCACTCTTCATGGAGCTGTCCATGGCAGTAGCTCGACGATCAGGAATTGACCCACAACCTGAAACGCCACCGCCGGAACCAGTGGAAGTTCCCGCCCCGACCGGGGACGAAATCTGCTTGGAAGCTCATCAGTATTTCTTCGGACACGGAGTCGCCAAGAATCTTCGTAAAGCTTTCGAGCTCTATACGGTAAGCCTTTAGCACACAATTCTTGACGACGCACCACCTTGTTGTAGTCTAACATCACACGATGTTTACACAGCAAGCTGCTAATCTCGACTGTGCGGTGGCCATGACGTGTTTGGGTCAAATGTATTTTGCTGGGAACGGGACGGAGAAAGACTTGCTAGTCGCGGAAAAATGGTTTGAACTTGCATCATCGGCAGGTGATATCGAAGCCTGCCATCAATTGGGTCTCTTGATGGTAACAGCCATGATTTATTGTAGCTTGTCCAACTTGATCGTATTCTGATGTTGTATGTGCGCTATTCCCAACGTCAGTGCGAGAAAGCAGCGCATTTGAAAGACACACAGCAATCGGATGAGTTCTTTTCCCTTGCTCGAGTTCGTTTTACCCAGGCAGCGGGGCAAGGCCATCGTGATGCCCAATACGAGCTAGGTAAGTGGTTTTTGCGGACTACTTGGAAGCCATACTCATCGGAATTCTTGCTGTATAGGTGTTTTCCACGAGAACGGGCGAGGTGGATGCGAATACAGCGAAAGCGAAGCAGCCACGTGGTACGCGAAAGCTGCCGACCAGGGTCATACCGGGGCCGAGTCAAGTCTCGGCCGTCTTTTTCTTGTTGGCATGCAGATTCAGCAGGATATCGCCAAAGCTGTTCACTTCCTGCAGCGAGCGGCTGCAAAGGTGTGTTCCAGCCACTTAATTCGAGTATCTGGTACATTTTCTGATCTTTTTGTAACTCGAGTAGAGCGATTCAAGCGCCCAGACACGGTTGGGGCTGCTGTACACAACTGGAAATGGCGTCAAGCAAGATATGGAGCGCGGGGTGGCATTTCTGCAGAGCGTGTGTCCTCCCCTATTGCTGGAAATGGTCGTCATAGTGTGTTCTTGCTGACTTGTTTTGATGACTTCGCTGTCCAGGCTGCAAATGCTGGTAGCAGTGTTGCCATGACTCGACTTGCAGGTTTGCTGCTTCTCCAGACACCACAAGTAAACGGAGCACTGACTTCATCGAATGGGTTGCCTTCATCCGCTCAATTTCGAGACCGCGAGGACTCCCACGACGAAGCACTGCGTTTACTTTTGAGCGCCGGACATGGGGGACATACTGATGCTTACTACGCACTTGGAAAACTGCTCGAGACGTCGTCGCTACTTCGGGATCAATCTGCTGCCCTTCGCTTCTACTCCAAAGCTGCCACCGCGGCGACGGTAAGGATGGACTCTGCATAACGTTCGTCAACTCATCCACTAATTGTGCCTTTGTAGGCCCACACCAAAGCCGCTAAGCGTGCAGCTGCAATGTACTACTCAGCCATAGGCTGCAAAACTGATAAATGGAAGGCACATCGATTCTATACGATCGCAGCAAACGCCGGCGACGCAGAAGCCTTGAACGCCCTTGGTACAGTTCCAGCTATCCATGCTAAACCACCGAGTTCAGCACATACTTCGATCCCTCATCGACGCGCAATTCTGACTTGTTGCAAATTGTGAACAGGTTTGATGTACGAAGAAGGCGACGGCTGCGACCTGAATTTCCGAAAAGCTGCCGAGTGCTACCGTGCCGCCGCAGATCTGAATAGTCCACATGCCCACTTCAACTTGGGATGCCTTCTTTCAAACGGTAAAGGCGCCACCCGTAACGTAGATGCTGCACAAGCGCATTTCCGGAAGGTGCGTTGACAGACCGAGTGTACCGGAGGACTGGTAACAGCAAACTTACTCCAGCTTGGATATCTTAATTTTTGCAGGCCGTGGAGCTTGGTTACTCACTGGCACAGCAGTTTGTACAATGAAGCTGGCTTGGACCACGTGGTATGTGTGCGTTTGCTGCCAAATGCCTCGGAAAGTAAAAAGAAACCACACGCATTTATTATCGAAGTAATATGAAAAGTACATGCAGTACGTACGCACGTCTCTGTAAATGCCGAAGATCTCGCCAGGTTGGCCATGATAAACATGGCTTATGGGCGAGCAGTAAAGCTCTTTACCAGTTGCATCGCTCATACTGAGTCCCTTCAACATACACGACTAAGCAAGCTCCCGGCGGGCATATTTTCCCTCGTCCATGTACTCGACGGCCACAGTTCTGTTGGAGAAGCCGCGGCCATGCAGTTCCGTGGCCGCAGCCTGGGCCGACTGCACATCGCCAAACTCAACATAGACCTTACCGACGGCACTGGGGACCCCATCACGCGGACGCGGCAGCAACAACGACGGAACAGCTCCAAAGCGCTCGCACTCGCCCTTGATGTCGTCAACAATGTCAGCATATTCCTCTTCATCCTCGAGCTCCTCCGGTGTCACCATGTTGAGCAGCACAACCACGCGAGAAGGCGTACCGAGCGGCACACTCGGGATACCTGCCATACTCATCGCCTGCATCGCAGCAAGCGACGGGTCCAGTCCCATTTCCAGGCCCGTGTTCACTGTACCTGCAGCGCTGGCGACAGCCTTCGCGTTCTCTTGCGACATCGCTCGACGCACGGTAAGAGTCTTGTCACCAAGTCGCATGTCGTTCAGACCCAGACACGCAGCATCTGTCACGTTGATATCCATGTACTCGCAGAACCCGTAGCCTTTCGACAAATTGGAGCTAAGCTCCTTGACTAGGTGGAACGATCGCAGCGGACCGAACGCTTGCAGCAGCTCCTTCACCTGCTCCTCGTTGAGGTGATACGGTAAACCACCGATGAAGATCTTACCCGGGCCATCGCTCACAGTAGTGGAGACAATGCCCAACGCAGCCAGATTAAGCTGCGGGATCGGTCCCAGGTCCTTGGGAACAGTAGCCGGGTTATAGTCGTTGGGCCGGCGGATCTTCAGTGGCTGTCCATTATACGACACGCCGTCCAGATTCATACAAGCCGTCGTCAGCTCAATGGAGCGCAGTTCCACAAAGGCGAAGTGACGCTCGCGGTTGATGTACACGGACACCACGGAGCCTCCTTCCTGCTTCTCGCCCAGCGCACGGTCAATGACGTCGTTAAAGAACGCGGTGATCTCTGGCTCCGAAATCTCACCGATACCGCCAACATACAGTCGGCGAGCGTGGCGCGTTTGCTGCGACATACCGGAGGAGAAGCCGTATCCCGGGCCCGGGTGCGAATGCGTGTACGTCGGCGTCGGCGCTGGCGGAGCATTCTAAACGAGAGGAAAACAACATGAAAAAAAAACACAACGAGTTAGACGAGATGCGAGAGAATCGCGCTCGAAACCCAGCGCCACTCCAGGACATTGTAGAGCTGCCAAGCACCACGACGCACAGACAACGGACAACGCACACACAACGACATCGTGTCAGCCGTTGTATCTCTCCGTGCTGTTGGTAGCTGTGCCCCGTTGTCGGCAAGTAAAAAAGTGTTGGGACAAAAATTGACTCACCGCAGTGGGCGTCGCGTTCTGCGGCGCTCCAAAAGACGCTGGGCCTACAGGGCCCGACAGTGCAGCCATGTTCTGCTGAAGAATAGCTTGGGCCGCATAGGCTGCGGCGTTCTCCTCGGTGACTCCGGGCGGGCGCACATCAAAGTTGGATTTCTTGCGGCGACGGACTATGCGCGTCGATGAGCGCGAGCGGCTGCGACTGCGTCTGGAAGAGCGGCGCTCTGAGTGGCGGTGATCGCGCTCCCGACTGCGGCTGCGACGGTCACGAGACGAGCGGTGGCGCGAGGAGCGTCTCTCTTTACTGCGGCTGCGGTCTCGGCGGTGCGACGAACGCGAGCGACTGCGATGACTGCGGTGCGAGCTGCGGCGCCGGTCGTCGGTGGGGTCTGTGGGCTTGGAGCTGCCGTTCGATGCCTCCTAAATAGTATAAGTTATGTCAGTACATTTGCATTTGAAAGTTTTTACGTGGAATTGACTCGTACAGGTGCGTCAGCGAACTGAGACGGCGCTGATGGAGGCATTCGCTGCGGCTGGTGGTGGGGAGGAGGGTACGCGCCACGCGACGGGGGAGGAGGGTACGCGCCACGCGACGGGGGAGGAGGTTGCGCGGGGCCTCCCTCCTGCTGCTGCTTCTTCATCCACGCGGGCAGCGTGAGCTCTCGTCCACGGCCAGCCATGATGGTCGTACTGTAACTTGATCTATCTGCTGCTTCGTCCGCCGCCAGTTTTTTTTTAAACGTATTTTTAAATTAATAAAAAAAGTGAAAAAAACTCTACCTGTGATAATGCATATTTGACTTGTGGAAAAGAAATAAAACAATTATACAATACGCATAATTCACAATTATACTTGGCGTATTGTATAATTGTTTTGTTTCTTACAATATTGTGAAAGTGTATGTAGACCGCAAAAAAACTTGCAACGTCAAAATATTTGATTAAACAGATCATCATGAACGTTTTGATTAAAGTAAAGAGGCTCAGCAGAAGTTGAAGCTCACGTGGTGCTACAGTCGCGCATGACTTGCTGCGCGATAGCCAGAGTGTTGGCGTCGCTACCCGAGGGAATCTCGCTGCTCCACGTGCACGACGGAAGCAGCTTCAGCTGCTGCACGGCGCGCTTGCAGGTTTCTTGGCTGCAGAATTCGCGCGCTTGGCCGCCCGGGAGCCACTTGACTGGGGTGAACAGCAGCGGAGCAACACATTCTCGGAGCGCGTCGGCCAGGCCGCCCTCGTTTGTGTTAAGAGTAAAGCGCAGCTGGGCGAAGCCGTCGCAGGTCGCTGCGTCGCCTACTGCGGTCGCCATCGCCAGCAGCACCAGCAGCACTTGGATTTGCATGGGTGTTTCTGTAGTACGTCGCAGAGTGCGAATTCGGGAATGCGCCGCTGGGTCGCTCCCAATCACAGAAGCTGACACAAATAGACATTAATGCATGCTAGCGACTCCTCATGTCACCGGATAAATATATTCCACGATCTTGAAGACCGAAGGACGATGAGTGCGAACCGAGTTGTCTCGAAGCAGACGGAGGAGCTCTTCCGGGCGAGTGAGACCGGTGACATACAGGCAGTCTCGGACCTGTTGCAAGACCCGCAAGTTGACATCAACTGGCAGTGCATGCAGTCGGTGAGAA
Source organism: Phytophthora cactorum (assembly GCA_016864655.1). Lineage (NCBI taxonomy): Eukaryota > Oomycota > Peronosporomycetes > Peronosporales > Peronosporaceae > Phytophthora > Phytophthora cactorum. The sequence continues at coordinate 441,529 of NHQK01000052.1, forward strand.
ACGGATTAGGAGGTGTTTTGACCGAAGACGTTGACCGGAAATCTTGTGTTCCTGTAGTACGGGGCTACGTCGCTTACAGCTGCCATCTCCAATGGCCACAAAGAGATCATCCAGATCCTGCTAAAAGCTGACGCTGACCTTGGAGTTCTTAAGACCCCCGTAAGTATATTGGCATTCGTAGGCAGATGAATAGTGCCAACTGCTGAGACGTTGCTGACTGCCTGCAGGATCGCAACAGCCCACTGCATGAGGCTGCTTCTGGAGGCGACCTGAATATCCTGCAGCTTGTTTTGAACAAGGTTCTTGAGAAGTCAGGTGACAATACTACTGATCTCTTGAACCTGCAAAATCAAGTAAGAACTCAAGTTTACCTTGTTGTGAGATTGAGGTTATTTTGATCTGTCTGTCTTGCGTTCGAAGTTTGGAAACACACCATTGCACAACGCAGCTCGAGCAGGAAGTCCAGGATGCGTCTCCCATTTGCTACAGGCCGGTGCAAAGCACTCCATTAAGAATGTTGTAAGTGAGTTCTTACTTTCTTCGTTTTTAAGGTAGTGCATTAAGAGTTGCTTGCCGAAATTGCGGCAGAATGGATCCGTTCCACTGCACCATGCGTGCTACAGTGACAAGCCGAACCTGGAAGTTGTTCAACTACTTGTGGAAGCTGGGACTGATGTCAACGCGCTGGACGAGCAGGGCTACTCGCCGCTAATTGTAGCTGCCAAGAAAAATCAAACAGAGGCGATAGATTATCTGCGCAAGCACGGTGCCGACACCGCGCTTAAGAACTCGGTACGTGTGAATCACTTCTAAGTGGCCAGGTAATGCTGGTAGGCCTCACTTATTTTTCTTTTAATCACTTGCTCCAGTTTGGCGAAGACGCGCTCCACTTCGCGGAGCTGCGCAACAACACAGGTGCGATCCAGTTATTAGAGTGATCTAAAAATCACACAAGTTGGTACCTAGTCAACCACATGCGCGCACCTCCAGAAATGAATGTCTTCTGCTTCATGACTCACCCGTTCAATGGCTATATTTGATAAGCATCACTTGTAGTGATTCACTACACTTCGAAGATCAATTGTTCTGCTCCTGAATGTCTCCGTACCCGGTTTTGTCCAACAATTACAGAGCTGGTATGAGGGACATTGATGATGAGCTATCCCGGTCCGTCATGAATGGTGTTCATGAACGGCTGGCGTTCACTGCTGGTGGTGAGAGCCCTTCGAGAGCCCTTGTAATTTACAAGCTGTAAAAATCCTCACCAACTGGCAGCGGTAAATCAGGGAATATATTTTTTTCTTTCATCAGTTTCTACTTACTGTTAAACCTCGAAATCCTACGAAAGACGTCTGGATGAAGAAAGCGGAGCAGATATATGTCCGCGACAAACGGGGCAGTCCAAGCGCGCATGGAGCCACATGCAAACGCACGTGTCATGGAAGCGATGTCCACAGGGCAGCTCCACTCCACACGCACGTCCTCGTTCAGCTGATTCCTCTGGGAACAGATCAATCTTGGCCATGCAGATCGTGCAGTCAGTGTCTTGTTCCCCGTCGTTGATATCGACACGACGCAGTGAACGAATAACATCCACGGCATCTCCATCGTGAGAATACTGCATTTCAGTCAACTCCTCGGTCGAGCGTAGGATTTCACGCAGAGCTTCGCATTCGTGCATCCACTGCGCGTGCTCGCTAAGCATCTCAAAGAGTTTCTCAAAGAAGAGTTTGATGGTGTCACACTTCCGCAGCTTGTGCCCCGGGTTCATTGCGCTCCACCGCTTCACAGCGGACCACTCGCGCATATCTTCCTTGAGTTGTATGCACATCCCGCAGCACTTCTTGACCCCATTTCGCTCACTTTGTCGGTTCGCTCTGTAGTGTTTTTTCACGAGGTGATTCATCTGCAACTCAAACTTGCGCACGTCCAAGAGGGATACGCCAAAGCCCCAACTTTGGCGAGGCATGGTTTTGTCGCGCTTCATCTCGACGAAGAACCGCGATTTCAGCTTGCTGTTGGTATGAGCCACGCTGACTTCAACTCTTACATCGCGAAGTCCTGCAGCACGCGGAATATCAGCGAGCTCGCGTACGCGTTTTCCGACGTTGGCACGTTTTCCGAATCTCATTGGCGTCGATGGAGCGGAGCGAGGACGGAGGCTCTCGACGGACCGGTGATAGCTCTCAGCTAGCGAGGCGCCGGATGAGAAGACAACGGTGGCGTCTTCGTTCTTCCGTACGGCCACCATCGATGGAAAGTCAAGTGCTGCAACCGGCGTAATCTGGTAATGCCACTGGAATGCAGATTTCCGACGATCGCTGGCTCTGCGTATCTCTTGAGCTCGTAACCACCTGGGCAAAGTGTCGAGGGAGAGCTCACAATGCAAACACATGCCCCTAGCCTCGGGATAATGCATCAACAACCCCCCCATGTGTCGTGTCACCAAACAATGACATCTGAAGTTGAAGTGGATTTGCGTGTTGCACGAAGGAAGAATGGCTCCTATTTCAGGTGTTGCACACATTGTGCCACCTCCATGATTCGTGTGTTTCCTACTGGCTGATATTCGGCCGCCCTAGGAGGACCAGTCATTTGCGACCAATTTGCCGCCAAAGCTGCCCAATCGGTTGGCAGACTGACTTCCGCTCCCGAGCTTAAACCGATTCAGTTCTATCTTTCCTGACGCAACCATGTCCTTCGCCGACCTCAGCAAGACTCAGCGCGACGAGTTCGCCGCCTCTCTGGCCGTTCTGGCGCTCTTCGACGCCGGCGTCGAGATCACGGCCGACGCTCTGACCAAGACCTTCCAGGCCTCGGGCAACGACGTGGCCGCCTACGTGGCCCCGCTCTTCGCTGACCTGCTGGGACGCGGCCTGGACGTCGAGAAGTTCCTCGCTGGCCCCTCGGCTGGTACGACCATCACTCTTCGATCATCACTCTTGTCATAAAGCTGCAGTAAAAACTGATAATCTTGTTATTTGTTGTAGGTGCTGCCCCCGCTGCTGGCGCTGCCTCTGGCGACGCCGCCGCCGCCAAGACGGAGGAGAAGGCCGTTGAAGAGGAGGAGGAAGTCGACATGGGCGGCGGCATGGACATGTTCGGCGGAGACGAGGACTACTAAGGGTCTAGTGTTTCCACGCCCGTTGGAAGTCGGTCTGAGCGTTCACAAAGGAGCGTGGGAAGGCTGTTTAGGTCTCTTTGATAGTGTATTGACGTCCCTGCCTCTCCGCCTCCACGTGTAACGCGAATAAATCGACACGGAACTACTCCAACACTCTCGTCTATCGATGCAGCACACGCAGACGCGGGTCGCTGTGCAGCCGCTTGTCCATCTCGGCGTATTTTTGCAGCGCCGTCTCCTCGTGACTTGCGAGCCGCTGCTCCAGGATCTGGATGCGGAACATGGTCTCGCTGCAGAAGCGCTCAAACTCATCGTCCGTGCCCTGGTCGTGCTCGCGCTGGCTGCGCTGGAAGGCGGCTTGGCGCTTGGCTAGCAGCGCGTTCTCCTTGTCCAGTCGCCCTTGGATGATGTTAGCGCGCTCCAGCAGACGCTCCTTCAGGTTACGCAGGCACAGATCGCGCACAGTTTGGGCGTCCTCCTTGGACAGATTTCCTCCGGTCGAGTGGACGCTCTGCAGGAATGGACTGAGGTAGTCCACTTCGTTCTTGGCCTGTATAATGGATCAGAAAGGTGAGATCATTGACATGACAGCTAGCCTATTCAGATGACGTACGTTTTTGTCGAGCTCCTTGGCGTCTTCTTTGTCTTTGGCTTGTGCCTCGTCCTCATTACAGTCGAAGAAGCTCGTCTCCAAGGCGATTGCCATTTCCTCTCGCTTTCGGAGTTTTAGAATGTCTTGAGTCTCGATGTCCGAGTGACGAACGGCACTATAGCAATCTTTCTCCAGCTGAAAATGGTACAGGCAACAAAAATGAGAAAAAATCCCTAAATCACAGATAAAGTGCTGCTGAAATACCTGCAGGGACGCTCGCAGCTCATTTTCAAGCACGGAAAGCTTGGGCTTTTTCGCGTTGGGATCCGCCATCACGACCTCCACCGGGACATTGGGAGCCTTGAAATACACACGTGACCCCGCTGTGATCTTGCCTGTTGCATAGTGGAAGTAGACCCGGATAGAGCCTTCGTGAACATTGTACGCTCGTTTACGCTGATCTTCATCAGCTCCAAGCGCAGGGTTTCGTGCAAATTTCTCCTTCATCTTCTTAATGGCAATTTCACCAGCAGGACCACCTGGTAAGATGTAGGGATTCTTCGCGTCCACTTCGTCCTTGTCTGTAGCAAGTGTTACAGACCGGAAGATGAGGAAGTCGTCACGTCCGTCGAAGTGCTCTAGAACACGCTTTTGAATCTCCTCTTCACGCTTCACCAGACCGTCGGGCCGAGCACTGGTGTAGAACTGAAACTCGCGACGATACCCGATCCATTCCGTGCGTGTTTTCAATGCCTCTGGGATTCTACCTGGTGCGAAGCGCTCCTCGAATTTGCCTTCAAATGGAAATCGAATACGGGACTCGAGTCTGTCCTTCCTGTTCTTGAAGTATTCGCGAATCTCGACGGGTAAAGTGCAGCTAACGTCACGGAAAAGTGTAACACGCGCGATTAATCCCTGCTCGTGGGTGTTCTCAGCGAACTCCTCCACTTTCGCGCGATGGTAGAGCGTAACATGCTGACAGTCCTTCACGAACCGCTTCTTGTAGGTTGCGCGATCAATGTGAAGCTTGGTCACCCACGATGGAGGGATATCGAGAATCAAGTCGTCGTCTTCTCCAGCGTCCACGCCGTGATGATCGTCACCCTCGGTACTCAACATCTTGAGATCGTCCGAGAGATCAACACCCCCTTTTGCCCCTTGGTCGCCTTCTTTCGCTGACTTCCGCTCTGCAGCAGACAGGAAAACGTACTCCCAGTCGGTTGAGTTGGACAGATCGAACAGCGTAAGATGCACGGGTTGCTGCTGCATGTTGACCCAGTAGTTTTCATGGTTCCAAACGCTCTCGATGCAGGTGTACGGTGAGTCTTTCAGTGAATAACTCCGTCCAGTCGACGGCTCGAGGTAAAAATGTTCTGAAACTTCACGTTTACCTGCTCGAATGAGGACCCACGCATGGGCACGCTTCCCTTCTAGCGGATCCTCGTCATCATCATTGTCGCTATAGCCGAAATCCAACACTCGACGTGTCTTCTCCAGTCGCTCCTTCTCCTCCAGCTCCTGCTTTTCCAGATATTTGCTCGCGAAGGTGGTACGGCTCACCAGCTTCACTTCACTAGCAGTCTTGGCATCCGCTACCCCTTTGGAAGGATCGGCCGCAATTTCACGTTCATGGGCTTTGTTCAATGCTTCCTCCACTGGCAGAACCGGCAACGGGGCTTTGCTTTGATCCAGAAGACACAGCCACTGAGGCGCAATGCCATTCACGACGTAGGCGTCATACCCTGCACCATTCAAGAAGGATACCAGGAGCGTGGCCAAGTCAAAGCTGTCTCCAGACTTCCACTTGAGCGTGAAGGACGGTGACGGTAGACATACCGGTGGGATTGCCGGGTTTGCCAAGGGTTCGTACTCGACAACCCCCGCCAAGAAGCGAGCTAAAATATGACAGTCGTACAGATCTCGATAAGGTAGCAACGTCGGTCGGATCGTTGTGCAGACGAACTTTGGCACCCCTTTCTCGTTGGGCGGGTGCAGATACAGCGGTCGACGCGTGGGGAACATGCGTTCGAATTGCCGCTGGAAACCGGCAATGTACTCGAGACAAAGCTGCTCCTTTGGGGCGTTGCTACTGTACGACGGCATCTCCGTCGCGTCCACCGTATCGTCCACGAGACGCCGCTGCTTGGTACTAACCACACCCGCCATGGTGAATTGCCTCGCTGCAATCGCTGCGTCTTCATCGGACTGAGTCACAACGCCTTGGCGCTCGTCCAAGTTGTCGTCCGTGTCATCATTGCCGTCTTTGGCGTCGGCTCTCATATCTAGCACCATGGGAACCTCTAGAGATCGTAAGCAACAATGGTTACCGAGGATACGTCCTCGCAATTAGCCTGCGCCCCTTCCAAGGAAAACGGAGGCGGCTAGTCGTCACTTTGGCCCAAGATCGAGCACATGAAAGGCCAGGCGGACTTGTCGTCGCAGTATGTGGCGCGGGGCTCGCCCAAGCGAAGCCCCGTGCGGTTGGCACGGCTGAAGATGCTTCAATGCGCCATTAACACTCGCAACTGCGACGTACGAGACCATACGGACCAAGTTCCCAGTGCACGATCAGAGAGACGAATCAACCGACTCGAGGGGCCTCAGGACGAGATGCTGGAGACCATGGGGCCATTGGGAGGACTGATGGGCTCCGTATCAAGAGGCGGAGAACCACCACGAAAGCAGAGGAAGCTGTTGCAGGCGTCGTATCGACCAGGTGAGAAGATGGCGGCTAGTGTCGAGGACCGAGGCTACTACCGACTAAGCGATCGAATCGGAGCGTACTACACGCAGTCGGCTCGAGCTCTTACGATCGAGAGGATCTCGAGCTTTACGAAGCGAGAGGCTCATATCCCAGTCAGTTTAACCAAATCGCCAGTGCGTTCACCATCGACAAGACCCATGGCAATGTGTCCGGCACTCAGCTCTCCTACGAAGTCACGGTCTTCCTTGGGGTTAAAACAAGGAGAAACTTCTCTCTCGCCTCGCGAGGAACGACCAGATAGCAGTGACAATGACCAACTTAGCGTGTTTGCCGATGGATCGAGAGCATACGCACGGCACGTGGAGAATAGTCAAGGCATTTTCCGTTCTCCGTCTCCAACGAAACCTTCTCTTCGGAGCCCCAAGTCGCGATCAAAGTTTTCTCTTGATGTTCATGAGAAGACGAGTAAAACACTGCTGGAGCCGGTGCAGGCTACTCCTCGAACGTTTGAACTGGAGAAACGACGATACGTCAAGACGATGGAGGCATACTGGAAGCAGGTGGATCTGTATCTCGTTGCTGCGAGAACGGTACCGATGGCGACTGAACGCCCTCACTGCATTCTTAAGCGACTGCAAGTCCCCCCTCCGGTTGGACTGGACACTCAAGGTTTACAGGAATTTGATGAGCGAAGTGAAGCTATGATCGCCGATATTTTCCAGGAAGTTTATGCAGATTACTACGAAACCGTGGCGCGTAGTATGTTGTCATACGATCTTCTTGATGCGAACACGTGCCTGAAAATGAACATCTACCCTCCGTTCTTACAGGCCGAACAGAAGTGGTGGACCGACGAGACGTACCAGTCTGATGCTTGGCGTGTTCTACGCCACACTGGAGTCAACAGTGACCGAGCGGAAGTGGCTCGGAGTCGAATCCAACAGAACTTGTTTGCTATTAATCCAGTGACGTTTGCTCTCCAGGAACAATGGATCATGGAGACCCCTCCATCGGAATGGGAAATGTCACCAAACGGAGGAGGAGCGACTTTTTCGACCATTCTTTTCGTTGACGTTCACAGTCGTGAGTTTCGAGCGACGTTACCTAAAACAGTGGATCATTTCGTGGACGCAATCTCAAAACGTGCCGATCTTGTGAAGGATTGCTTGAAAACATGTTGGGTCGCAGCAGCAGCAAAGAGAGTTAATGAATGTGCGCTTCAATTACACTACTACAGCGTTCGCAGTGGCACAAATCCATCAGATAATACGGTTGTACCTGGAGTGGCTGGGGCTGTGAAAGCCACCCCCAGCATCCGTGCTTCACCATCTAAACTCAAGGCCGATCCTTCGCGAGACCACGAGACTCACAGCAAGCTTTTACGAGGTCGAATGGAGTTTGAAGGACTGACACAGAAACCTCCACCAAATCGACAAAATAGTCCAAACCTTAACTCAGAAGACCCAGAAGCAGCTCTGTACCAGAATTTCGCTGGTGTCCTTGATGCAGCGGCAGTTTTGATGGCCAGAAACTTGAGGGAATCAGTTGAAGCCTCAGTGAACACGTTTGTTGGCTTCATTCGACAGTTTTCGAGTCCGACTTTCAATGGGGAGTCTGCGATGCTTCTTGCGGTGGACTGCACTATTACGAGTGATGGGACTGTTCGACCGCAGGACGGCTTCTTCATTGAGCCTTCTCCCGGTGCTTTACGCGAGAAAATCGCGTCCTGCGTCGATATCATCGTGGAATCATCGCACGGGTTTCCTCGAATCGACGGTCAAACGAAAATCCCTCCCAAGCTTCGCAGTGCAGCTACTCTAGGACCCAGTACAATGACACTGGATGATACTTTCGTCGTAAAGGCCAAGAACACATTGGCCGAGCTCATTGCTGAGCATATGCACGATCCGACAGAGATTCTTGCTCTCTTCCAGCCTTTCGACTACCTCATTAACGGCGAATACGAGGCCAAACTCGAGACGTTGATTGAATCAAGCGACAAGTTACTGCACGGCCCGGAGCCAAAGACTGCCAACGACATACTCGTGGGATACCGAAGCGAGCTTAACGAACTAAAACACTTGGAAAATCGAGTCAAGGACGAGATCTCCGACAAGTACAGCTTCAAGCTCTTAGCAATCTCATGCACCGATGTGAAAGTCAAGCTGGTGAACAAGATCAAGGCCCACGCTAACAAAGTTCTGAGTAAAATATCAGCAGACAACACGAAGCAGATGAGCTCGATGATAGCCGAATACGAGCAAATCGGGGCGAAACTCGTCACGGAGCCGTTGGATTCTTTTGAGCTCAAAGCGCTGGACAAGTTCTACGTCACCAGCATCGAGCTCATTGATGCTCTGAACACCAAACTCTACGAAGACGTGTGTCGCTGTATCCAATTCCTAAAAGACTTTGATTTTCAGATGTCTCGCGAAGAGATCCAGCTTTTCTTCAATACGTTTCGCTGGCCAGAAAATATCAAAGGGTTTCAACGGAAGAGCATGGAGCTTCAGACCAAGCGACAACATGAATTGGAACTGATTGTGGAAGGCCGTCAGGAACAGCTGACCACGCAGTTTTCATCCTTGCAACGTCGTATTGAAAAGATGCGGGATTACGCGAATCTCGCGGACTCGGAGAGTATTCTAAAGCGTATCGAGGCAGCTCGAAAGTCCCTCGAAGACGCTGAGGCTGAGGCCGAATCCATTAAAGAGCAAGAAACGATGCTGGGCATGAGTGTTACCAACAATCAGACCGCTCTGACGGATCTGTACGACATGTTAGGCCCCATTGAGAAGCTATGGACAACGATTTCCCAGACGATGGAGAAGGTGACGTTCAGTCGCGAGGCTCCGTTAGCAACCGTGAATGCGGAAGAGATCGAGCGTGACTGTGACCAGTTCCGCCGCACTATCGTGAAGATTATCAAGGAATGCGAGAAGAACACTGACGTGTACGCTGTAGCGATCACAATGGCCCAAGAAGTGAAGAAGACACTGGATGATATGCTCGATAACATCATCCCATTGATGGTACTACTGTGTACTCCCGGAATCCGCGAGCGACACTGGGAAGAGATCGAGCATATCACGGGAATTGAGGTCCAAGTTCACGAGGGATCGAATATCAATCAGATGATTGAACTCGGTTTGCACCGACATACGAGCGCGATCGAAGAAACTTGTGTCAGTGCCTCGAAGGAATACTCTCTTGAAAAAGCGCTCGACAAAATGGAGACGGAATGGGTGGGTGTTAACTTCGCCACGAAGGAATATCGGTCCACAGGCACTTCCATTCTGTGCTCAACCGATGAAATCCAGCAGATTATCGACGACCAAATCGTTAAGACCCAATCTATGCGTGGAAGTCGATACAACAAGCCGTACTTTGAACGGATCAGCAAGTGGGAGAAGATGCTGATCTGTATTCAAGACATCATGGATAACTGGATCAAGGTACAGGCAACGTGGCTGTACTTGGAGCCAATTTTCAGCTCGGATGATATCATGCGGCAGATGCCTACTGAAGGCGCGCTTTTCCGTAAAGTTGACTCGAATTGGCGTCGAAATATGCAAGAAACGGTGGCCTCTCCTGCTGTTTTGACGGTAGCAGAGCGCAGCGACTTGTTGCCAAGTCTACAACAGTCGAATTCGGACTTGGATACGATCCAGAAAGGTCTGAACGACTATCTGGAAACCAAGAGGCTGTACTTCCCACGCTTCTTTTTCTTGTCGAACGACGAATTACTTGAGATTCTCGCTGAAACGAAAGACCCGCTACGTGTACAGCCACACTTGAAGAAAGCATTTGATGGCATTTCCCAGCTTGAGTTCCAGGACAACTTGGATATCACTGCAATGCTTAGCCCCGAGATGGAAAAAGTACCTTTCCGATACGAGAAAATTTCACAAAACCTCATCAACCCGAACAATTCTGGAGGAAATGTCGAGGTGTGGCTGGAAGAAGTCGAGATGACAATGAAGAAGAGCGTGGCTTTCCATTTGGACGGATCGATTATGGATTACCCGACCAAAGATCGCTTGGAGTGGGTGCAACAGTGGCCGGGTCAAGTCGTACTGGCTGTTAACCAGACAATGTGGACGCAACAGAGTGAAAAAGCACTCATCAGTTGTGCAAAAGACCCTAACGCACTACGTGAACACTTGGAAGTACTGAGAACGGAACTGAAGCGCACAGTAGAAATGGTCCGCGGTGAACTGCCAAAGCTTATTCGTATCACGCTGGGAGCTCTTGTAGTCATGGACGTACACAACCGAGATACAATTGCAGAGTTAGTTGATCTCAAGATCACGGATAAAATGGACTTTGATTGGCTTGCCCAGTTGCGATACTATTGGATCCAAGGTGGAGTCTCAGCGACAACTGGCAAGCCCCACACTCTTCAATGTCGGATGATTAACACGCTTGCACTCTACGCGTTCGAGTATCTAGGAAACAGCATGCGGTTAGTGATCACCCCGCTTACAGACAGATGCTACCGAACTCTAACCGGAGCGATCCACTTGAACCTCGGTGGTGCACCAGAGGGCCCAGCTGGGACGGGCAAGACAGAGACGACCAAGGATCTTGCCAAAGCAATCGCCATTCAGTGCGTGGTCACAAATTGTTCAGATGGTCTCGATTATCTGGCAATGGGGAAATTCTTCAAAGGTCTTGCGAGTTCAGGCGCTTGGGCGTGTTTTGACGAGTTCAACCGGATTCAACTGGAGGTTCTGTCGGTCATTGCGCAACAGATTCTCTGCATTCAATTGGCAAAGGCTCAACATCTTGCCAACTTCATTTTTGAAGGCACAGAGCTGCGACTTAATCCTACATGCTGTCCTTTCATTACGATGAACCCTGGGTATGCAGGACGGGCAGAACTGCCGGATAACTTGAAAGTGCTGTTCCGTACGGTGGCAATGATGGTCCCGGACTACGCGATGATTGCCGAGATTATGCTGTACTCTTACGGGTATATGGATGCGAGCGCGTTATCTAAGAAGATCACGACTACGTACACGCTGTGCTCGGAGCAGTTGTCGTCTCAGTCTCACTATGACTACGGAATGAGAGCCGTCATGGCTGTGCTTCGAGCAGCTGGAAACTTGAAGCGAGCAGAGGGACATTTGCGAGAAGATACTCTGGTTCTGCGGTCTATTATTGACGTAAATTTGCCCAAGTTCCTGTCACCTGACGTGCCTTTATTCAATGGCATTGTATCCGATCTCTTCCCTGGAGTAACGATTGATCCTCCAGATCGACGGGATATGCTGAATTCGATCAACCACGTCTGCAAGCAGATGAACCTGCAGCCTGTGCCTAATTTCGTGGAAAAGGTGATTCAGATCTACGAAATGATGATCGTTCGTCACGGATTTATGGTCGTAGGAATGCCATTTTCAGGCAAAACGTGTTCATGGCGAGTACTATCCGAAGTATTAGCGCATTTGCACCAGCAATTTCCCAATGATTCTCGTTATACCAATGTTATCGTCTCCGTGATCAACCCCAAGTCCGTGACAATGGGACAGCTGTATGGCCAATTCGACGCTGTCTCTCACGAATGGAATGACGGTGTGCTCGCCATCAACTACCGAAATCTGGCGAATAATCCCTCGCCGGATCGCAAGTGGTTGATGTTTGACGGACCAGTTGACGCCGTTTGGATTGAAAACATGAACACTGTGCTGGATGATAACCGCAAGTTGTGCTTGATGAGTGGGGAGATTATCGCGATGAGTTCTGTTATGAGTATGATGTTCGAGCCCATGGATTTGCTAGTCGCTTCTCCTGCCACAGTTTCTCGTTGTGGCATGATTTACATGGAACCCGAGCAATTAGGTTGGATCCCAGTGTTAAATTCGTGGCTAGACTCCATCACGGTGGTGGAGGACAGCAAGGATCCTCCCTTTGGACCGTTTGAAATCAACAGCGAGCAGCGAAACCTCATCTATTTCCTGTTCTCATGGCTTGTTGAACCGTGCATAGCATTCGTTAGAAAGGAGCTGGTTGAGCTCTCTCCGACTGTGGATACGAACCTGGTTCAGAGTCTTATCCACATCTTCGAGGCACAATTGAGTAAGCTTCCGAAAGATGCTGCCTCGAAGAAAAAAGCGACGATTGAAGCTCTCTTCATGTTTTCTCTCACGTGGTCTGTAGGCGAGAGTATTAGTGCGGAAGGTCGAGTCAAATTTTGCGACTTCGTGCGCTCCATCATGGAGAATATCCAGTCACTGGAGAGCAAATACATCGTTGTAAGCCGAGCGCTTCAAGTTCGCAAGTGGGAGAAACCAGCCTTTGAAGACGGGAAGAATACCTACTCTCTAGCACTTCCAGTGCCTGGTAAAGGGAACTTACACGACTACTACTTTAGTATCGAAGAAAACAAGTGGTTCAAGTGGGAAGAGATGCTCAAGCCGTACGTGATCCAGCCCAATACGCCGTTCAACCAGATCGTCGTGCCTACAATCTTCACGGCTCAGCTGGAATATCTAGTGCAGCTTCTTGTGACAAACAAGAGGAAAGTATTGGTGTGCGGCCCCACAGGAACCGGAAAGTCATGTTACATGACGTCTATTTTGAACGAGGTACTGCCACAAGACCAGAATTCAGTGATCATGCTGTCCTTCTCGGCAAAAACGTCGGCAAATATGACGCAGAATATCATCGACGGCAAGCTCGACAAGCGCCGCAAGGGAGTTTTCGGGCCACCTCTGGGCAAGAACGCTATCGTTTTCGTCGACGATCTCAACATGCCATTGGTGGAAACGTACGGTGCTCAACCACCGATTGAATTGGTACGACAACTTATCGATAGTGAGGGATATTACGATTTGAAGGAAATGTCGTGGCGAAAGATCGTTGATACTATTGTGCTTGCAGCTATGGGACCTCCTGGTGGTGGAAGGAATAACGTCACTCCTCGCTTGCTTCGACACTTTAACTTGCTGTGCTTTTCCGAGTTTGACGACACGACACTCACACGCATCTTCACGACGATTTTGAACTGGTACTTTGGTTCAAATCCCTTCATTCCGGAGGTTAAACGACTGTCAGAAGCCGTGGTTTCCGCCACCTTGGAGCTGTATCAATCCGCTATGATGTCGCTCCTTCCGACTCCTAAAAAGTCTCACTATACGTTCAACCTGCGAGATTTCTCTCGAATTGTCCAAGGAATTATGCTCGTGGTGCCTAACGACCAGTTCAATGCCAACAGTTTGGTGAAATTGTGGGTGCACGAATCGCTTCGAGTGATCGGCGATCGTTTGATCGACGACGAGGATCGCGAGTGGTTTAATGAAGTGCAGAAGAAAATCACCATCAAACACTTTGCAACAAATTTTGATAAAGTTTTTGCCAGCCTCAAACGTGGTCGAGAAGGCCCCGTGTCAGCCGTTGACATGCGAAATCTCTTCTTTGGGGACTATATCGATCCTGATGCGAGCCCGAGGCTCTACAAGGAAGTGGACGTTCGTCTGGACACTGATTTTGACGGTATCGCGCAACTAATCCAGTGTCTTGATGGGTACTTGACGGAGTACAATGGAATCAGTCGCAAGCCGATGAATCTGGTCATGTTCTTGTTCGCTATCGAGCATTTGTCTCGTATTGTTCGTGTCCTAAACATGCCTGGTGGTAACGCCCTTCTTGTCGGTGTCGGTGGCAGTGGACGGCAGAGTCTTACGCGGTTATCAGCGTTTATTGTCGACTTTGAGATCAAGCAGATCGAGATCTCCAAGAACTATACAATGACCGAGTGGCGCGAAGACATGAAAGACGTCTTACGTATGGCTGGCACCGGTGCACGGCCGCTGGTGTTCTTGTTCAGCGATACGCAGATCAAATACGATGGCTTTGTGGAAGATATCAACAATATGCTAAATTCAGGAGAAATCCCGAATTTGTTCCCGTACGATGAACGGGTAGGTATCTGTGAAGCCGTTCGCCCACACGTGAAGGAAAAACTCGGCAAGGCAGTGGGAGACAATATGAATCAAACGCAGCTGTACGCATTTTTCCTGCAGCGCGTGCGTAGTAACCTGCACATTGTGCTGGCGTGTTCCCCTATTGGCGATGCCTTTAGGGACAGATTGCGGAAGTTCCCTTCGCTTATTAATTGCTGTACCATTGACTGGTTCACTGCGTGGCCGTCTGATGCTCTTGTGGCTGTGGCTGAGAAATTCTTAGCTGATGTTGAAATGGATAGTGCAAATGTCCGCAAAGCCATTGTAGACACTTGCCAGTATTTCCACGTAAGTGTGATGGAACTTTCCGACAAATTTCTGAAAAATCTACGTCGTCAGAACTACGTGACACCGACGTCGTATCTTGAACTGATCGTGGCGTTCAAGAGTTTCTTAGCACGTCGACGCGAGGCTGTACAAGGCGCTCGTAACCGGTACGTTGTTGGTCTGGAAAAGATCAATTTTGCAGAAAACAACGTGGCGGTGATGCGGAAGGAGTTGGAAGACTTGCAACCTGTTCTTGATCAGTCTAAAAAAGACACAGATATTCTGATGGAGGAGATCAAGGCGAAGCTCCCTGGAGTCGAAGTACAGCGTAGTGAAGTACAAGCTGATGTTGCGGTGGCCGACGCTTCTAAAGCTGAGTGTGAGCAGCAGAAGGCCAGTGTCGAGGCCGACCTAGCGGAAGCCATTCCAGCATTGGAAGAGGCGCTGAAGGCTCTGGATACTATCAAACCAAGTGAGATTAATGAAGTCAAAGCGATGAGTAACCCGCCTGCTGGTGTGAAACTGGTATGTGAAGGTGTCTGCGTGATGCTTGGCATTAAACCAGCTCGTATTCCAGACCCGCAAGATCCGTCCAAGCGTATCATGGACTACTGGGGTCCTTCACAGAAAATGCTTAGCGATCCGACTTTTATAACGACGCTGAAGAAATTTGACAAGGACAATCTTGATCCTAAAACCATGAAAATTGTTGTCAGCAAGTATATTGCGGACGAGAATTTCAGTCCTGAAAAAGCAGAAAAGGCCTCGAAAGCAGCCGCAGGACTGTGTAAGTGGGTTCACGCGATGGCTTTATACGACAACGTCTCCAAGGTTGTTGCGCCTAAACGTGAGGCACTAAGAGTAGCCGAAGCGCAACTGGCCGAAGTGATGCAAAAGCTGAACGAAAAACTGTCCCAGTTGAAAGAAGTGGAGGGCGGGTTAGCAGAGTTGCAGCGGCAATTTGACTTTGCCACCAAGCAAAAAGAAAACCTCGAGTACCAAGTGGACCTTACGGGTAAAAAGCTCGTCCGAGCGTCGACATTGATCGAAAGTCTTGGCGGTGAGAAGACCCGATGGACCGAGTTTGCGGAACAGTTAGCTGTTCAATACAGCAGATTGACAGGAGACGTGTTAGTATCGGCGGGTGTTGTAGCGTACCTCGGGCCTTTTACATCGTTATACCGACAAGACGCTGTCCACGACTGGGTGGCACGTTGCAAGCAGCTTGACATCCCTTGCAGCGATTTCCCATCTCTCAATGGATCACTTGGTGACGCTGTGCAAGTTCGAAAGTGGAATATCGATGGACTTCCGACTGACGGCTTCTCGGTTGATAATGGTATTATCGTCTTCAATTCACGTCGATGGCCGCTAATGATCGACCCACAGGGTCAAGCCAACAAGTGGATTCGTAACATGGAAAAAGATAACCAAATGACGGTGATTAAACTCACGGATGCCGACTACATGCGAACGCTAGAGAATTCAGTACAGTTTGGCACTCCAGTGTTACTGGAAAATGTCGGTGAAGAGCTTGATCCGTCACTGGAGCCACTGCTACTGAAGCAGACTTTCAAGCAAGGTGGAGTGACATGCATTCGCCTTGGTGATTCCACTGTTGAGTACGCCGAAAGCTTTCGCTTCTACATCACAACCAAGTATCGAAACCCACACTATCTACCGGAGGTATCTGTGAAGGTGACGCTGTTGAACTTTATGATCACACCTCATGGTCTCGAAGATCAGCTTTTAGGGATCGTGGTTGCTCAGGAGCGACCAGATCTGGAAGAACAGAAGAACAAATTGATTGTTCAGAACGCACGAAACAAGGGGCTACTCAAGGAAATCGAAGACAAAATTTTGAACATTTTATCCTCATCACAAGGAAATATTCTTGAGGACGAAGATGCTATCAACACTATGAACCAGAGTAAGCAAGTCGCAGACGAGATTAAGAAGGAGCAACAAGTTGCCGAAAAGACTGAACTGGAGATCGATTCAGTGCGGCAAGGCTACAAACCCGTGGCCTACTCCAGCCAAGTGCTGTTCTTCTGCATCGACCAGCTTGCGAACATTGAGCCAGTGTACCAGTACTCACTCTCGTGGTTCATCAACTTGTTCATCGCAAGCATCCAGAACAGCGATCGGTCACCCGATCTCACGCAGCGGCTGCATAACCTTGACGCTCACTTCACCTACTCGCTGTATCGCAATATCTGTCGCTCCTTGTTGGAGAAAGATAAGCTCATGTTCTCGTTCCTATTGTGTATTTCCATCAAGCAAGGGAAGCACGAAATTGAGAGCAGCGAATGGTACTTCTTGCTTACTGGAGGTGTAGCTCTCTCGGAACCGCCTCCGAATCCAGCCAAGCTGTGGCTGAGTGACAAGCAGTGGGCGGAATTTTCAAGACTAAGCGCACTTCCAGCGTTCCAAGGCATCATCGAGGACTTCGTCGACAACGAGGACCAATGGAAGGCTGTCTATGATAGTCCAGTCGGCCATACGCTCCCGTTCCCTGGCATACTGGGGAAAGTTAGCGAGTTCCGTCGACTGCTTGGCTTACGCTGTGTCCGTCCTGATCTTCTCGTCGTTGGAATCCAGCAATTCCTAGTCAAGGAAATGGGTGAAAAGTTCGTTAAACCCCCGCCGTTCGACTTGGCGCTATCTTACACGGACAGCAGCGTGTCGTCGCCTTTGGTGTTCATCTTGTCACCAGGATCCGATCCGATCAGCTCCGTGCTCAAGTTTGCAGACTCGCTTCGACAGAAAGCCGAGACGATTTCTCTCGGTCAAGGCCAAGGTCCCATTGCCGAACGCATGATTGTACGTGCTCGTGAAGCTGGCTCGTGGGTTGTGCTGCAGAATTGCCACTTAGCACCAAGCTGGATGCCGGTGATGGAGAAGATCGCGGAAGATATTAAGCTCGACAACACACACCCAGACTTCCGATTATGGTGCACAACGTACCCGTCCGATGTTTTCCCAGCGGCGGTGCTGCAAAATGGCGTTAAAATGACAAACGAACCGCCACAAGGTCTTCGCGCGAACCTCATGGGCTCGTACATGTCCGACCCGATAGGCGAGAAAGGTTTCCTGGAATCTGTGGTCAAAGGCACAGAGTTCCGTGTTCTGCTTTACTCGCTGTGCTTTTTCCACGCTTTGGTGCGTGAACGTCGTCAGTTTGGTCCTTTGGGCTGGAACATCCAGTACGAATTCAACGAGTCCGACCTGAGCATCAGTATCCGGCAGTTGGCCATGTTTGTTGATGAAAACGCGCAGTTACCACTACGCGCGTTGAATTATTGCACCGGAGAGTGTAACTATGGTGGACGTGTGACGGACGACAAGGACCGACGTACCCTCATGTCTGTTCTGGGTAAATTCTACTGCGTAGACGTGTTCAAAGAGGGCTATGCGTTCGATGAGCAAGGGGTATACACTATGCCACTCGATGGCGACTACGATTCGTACCTTAAGTTCATTGAAGGTTTGCCACTGGTGGCTCCTCCGGGAGTGTTTGGGCTTCACGATAATGCCACAATCACCAAAGACCAAAATGCAACAGCCAAGTTGTGCCGCGATGTGTTGCTTACCCAAAGTTCTGGTGGTGGTAGTGAAGGTAGTAGTGGATCATCCCAAGAAGAACTCGTCGAAGTCGTGGCCAATGATATTTTATCACGTTTACCGCCGAACTTTGACATGGAAGTCGCGCAGATCCGATACCCAGTGCGGTGGGACGAGTCCATGAACACGGTGCTCTGCCAAGAGCTCGTACGCTTCAACAACCTCATGTCTACTATCCGATCGAGTCTTGAGAGCTTGCAAAAGGCCTTGAAGGGCCTCGTGGTCATGTCGGCGGAGCTGGAAAATGTGTCCAAGAGCTTGTTTTATGGTAAAATCCCCGCGTTGTGGGCGTCCAAATCGTACCCGTCGCTGAAGCCGCTCGGTAGCTACGTGACGGACTTGCTGGAACGCATTGCGTTCTTCAACAATTGGCTGTTGGAGAAGCCGCCGGTTGTGTTTTGGATCTCGGGTTTCTTCTTTACGCAAGCGTTCTTGACAGGTGCCAGTCAGAACTACGCGCGGAAATACACTTTGCCAATTGATCAGCTAGGTTTCGACCACGAACCGATGCCACGGAACGACTACGCACAACCACCAAAGGTACGATTGCAAAGGATAAATCGTGATGAAAAATTGGGGAGACATTTACGAAATTGTGTTTTATCAGGACGGTGTGTATGTGCGCGGGTTGTTCCTCGAAGGCGCCAAATGGGATAAAACAACGCACGAGTTGGGGGAATCGGATCCGAAAGTGCTGTTTTCTTTGGCACCGGTGCTGCTGTTCCGACCGGTGAAGAAGACCGAAATGAGTCAGCACAGCTCGTATTCGTGTCCGGTCTACAAAACGAGGTGCGTCCTGGAAATTCGTTTCGCCTTCTCAATTGAAATTATCTAAAGTGGTTTTTATTTTATTTATTGTTTCAGCGAGCGTCGAGGTACACTATCAACCACGGGCCACTCGACGAACTTCATCTGCTTCATTCGCTTGCCAACAAGCAGACCGGCGGCGCATTGGGTCGCACGTGGCGTGGCCATGCTGTCCCAATTGGATGACTAGGTGATAGGAAGGGAAAATCGAAGATCCTACAGTAGTGCAAATACACAGAATTACACACTAATTGGCGAACTTGCCGACAGAATTCCACGTGCTAATGATGCAAACTTTGCATTTGCAAAGTATCTATTCTTGATGATGAATGGCAGCCTTCTATTTTGCGTTAATTAATTTATCAAAGTATCTATTCTTCTCTTACTGTCTCGTGCAGAAGTATTCGGATAAAGTGCCGCTGGGCCAAGCGATCGAAACTTAGGTAGGGGTGTTCTGGCTTTGATTCGGCATATCCGGGCTAGGGAACCATATGAGCGCATCGTATGATTGTGCGACAACATGGTCTCCGCTCTTCGAGCCGCACTGACATCGCGTAAAACGCGAGATTTCCGCTCATACTTGTGCTGCTGGCATGGCTAGCCCATAGTCTGCTGGAAGTTCGCAAGCGCTTCAAGCAGCCCAAAGCGTTCGGACTTAGTGGTGGTTTGATAGAGATGGGCGAGGGATCTCCCGCCAAAAACGGGGCAATTTTACGCTTCAAAAGGCAAAATTGACTTGCATTTTGTAAGATCGGGTCTCACTTTGTGCCAGGTGTAGGCATTTGGGTGCATTGCATTGCCATCGTCCAACACATTTGCACTTTGTGGCGGAGGCGACAAGACACGGCAGATCATCCCCGCTCGGTGGCAAATTATCTACGCCCAACCCTCACTTCCCCCTGTGCTCGCCTCCGTGAAACAGTAGTTGGCGTCATCATGGAGTGGGAAGCGCAATGCCTCGAGTGCGACGAAGTGCTGGACGACGATGACCTCATGAGTACGCAGGAATCCGAGACGGGCGAGATGCTCGGACTCCTCGTGTCCGACGCGCCCTGGACGGCCGAGCTCACGTTCGAGGAGCAGAATGTACGTCCTTCCCCCTTCGCTTTAGACTCTTTTTGCCACTCCATGTTGACAATTTTTATGACAATAATTTTCATCATGTATTTTATTTTGTAGCTGGTGGCACTGGAAGACCGTGACGTGGACCGCGTGTACCGCGCCATGCTACGCCAAGAGCTTCTACGTCCCGACTTTTCCAAGCAGTACGAGTACCTCAAGTACCGCCGCGTGCTCGTGGACTGGATGGCCGAGGTGGGGGAGACCCATCTGCGTATGCGCAAGGAATACGTACACGCCGCTGTGGGATATCTCGAAATGCTGTTGGCACGCGACGCACCACTACCACGCAAGGACCAGTTCCAGCTACTGGCGCTCAGCTGCCTACGCATGGCGCTCAAGTATCTAGGCACGGATGAGGAGCTGCCTCCCATGGCCGAGTTCTGGGAGATGGGAAACCGAATGTACTCCCACGAGGAGATCAGCAATGCCGAGGCAGACATTTTCCAAAAGTGCGTGAGAAATTTGTTCGTCATGCAACGGCCAGGAGTTTGCCAAGAACATTTTTTTGTTTTTACCCGTTACTTGTGCTAAATTTATTTTTTTTGCTTTGTGTACAGATTGGGCTGGAGACTCACAATGGTGACCCCGCTGCACTTCCTGCAGCATTATATGGGCCAGACGGTGTTGTTTGCTGACGACCAACTGCTGGGATCCGAGCTGGTGGATGAAGCACATGGATACTACTGCAAGTACGCCGAGTTTTTCGTGGATTTGGTGTTACAGGAGTACTTGCTGCAGGTGTATCGACCGTCGGTTGTAGCTGCGAGCGTGCTGGTGGCATCTCGGAAGGCGCTTGGTGTCACCCCACTGTGGAGGGATGAGCTGTCGGTGCTCACTGGCTACGACGAGAAACAGGTTGCGCCATGCTTTCAAGCTCTCTGGGAACACTTTGAAGCGACCTTCGGCCCTCGAAACAAAAACATCTACGATAGGGACGACTCTCCTTCCGGCGTGGCCGAATTCTGAGGTCTACGTGGATGTCGCTCTACTTTTCGGACCACGGATAGCGATCGAGAGGGGGAGTAAATAGTTGTTAGGGCGTAGTCAAGTATTTATGTCGCTGCCGGCTTCTCCCAGCTATGTGCTTGGGCTTGCTTCGATCCAAGCCCAACAACCATGGCGGGAGTGGCTAGCGTTGGCGCTAGCGTACGTGTGAGTTCTCTCCATGCGTCATTCAGTAGTTTTACAGGATTGGGGTCAATAAAGGTGACCAAGGATGCCATCAAGCAGCCTTATTCCCACACAACCATTCTTGTCGATGTGAGGACTACGTCTATTGAATTGAGTTGAATTCGGGCAGCCGACGGGTATGGCTGCCAGTCTACCAAGGGGACATTCCCATTGCGTAATTTATAAGGAGAGACAATTGACATTGCTACATAATCTCCAGTAGAGGTGATCAAGTGCTCAACACCACGGCAGCGAGCGGTCCGAGTCGCCGATTTCGCCACCTTTGACGCGATCCTTGACCTGCACGTCGTAGTAGCCGACACCCGGGCTCTCACTCTTGGTAATGAACGAGTCACGCGAGATCCGAGCACGCGACATCACAGCTCCACGCGATGACAGCGAAGTCGACCCAGCCTCCGAAGCTCCCGTTGCGCTTGCTCCATACTTCTGCGGCATGTAGTTGTACCGTTTGTTCAGGTTCCGCAGCGCCGTGCCACGAGGTGAGCGATTGCTTCCGCGGCGTGCCGATGTGTTCGATGAGTTCGACGTGTAGGAAGACACCGACACGTTGTCGGCATTGGCAAGAAGAGCAGCGGCACGAGCACTGCGCGCCCGCATATTCCCAGCGCGAGCTACAGGCATGGATTGGGCTGAATATCCCGAGACGGACGACACGTTTGATGAAGCGTAGGCACCCGTGCCACGTCGAGGAAGGCCAGCTTTCTGATCCATGGCTTCCAGAACCTCCGGCGTCAGCCGAACCTTGGATCCACCATTACTCGACGAAGGTGCTCCACTACGACGTGAACGAGGGGTACCGTTTTGCTTTGACTGTTGCCTTTGTTGCTGTTGCTGTTGCCGTTGATGAGGTGTCGCCGCAACAGATTCACCACGTAGAGCAAGTAGTTTCTCGGAGCACGTCTCAAGCTGGCGCGCGATTTGCTTGGCTTCTTCATGCTTGCGTAGTAGTGCCACCTTAAGCTGCTCGATTTGCTGAACCAGCTCAGCTTCAGAAGTGTGGTCCGCATCATGGTCCTCTGGTCCGCTGCGCTGGTTTGATTCGCTTGCATCCAAGGGCGCTGTTGCTTGAATACGTGTTTTGCTACCATCCCCTTTCTGCTGGTTGTCAGCGCCCTGGTGTTGGTTAGAATCGCCACCTTTCTTCCTTCCACGTCCACCGCTACGACTATTGCGACTGCGACCACTTCCATTGCTACCGTTGCTCCGCACACTACGACGATCAAAAGACCCTCTGCGCCGTTCTCCCTGTTGCTGTGGATGAGGAGGGGGTATTATTGCTGCTGATATCTGTGAAGGTGGCACTTGCTGCTGCGCTGGATCGGGCGACAGCGATGGAGACACCGCAGGCTCAGGCCCTCGGAAGTGAATCTTCAATGGAAGCCCCGCGTTCTTGATCAAATCGTGCACCTGGCGGAGACCCATGTCCTCAAGTGGCGTCCCAGCAATGCTCACGATAGTCACACCGGGTGCTAACCGTGGGAAGTGCGTAGCTGCACTCTTGGGATAAATGGTACCCACCTCCGTACTGCTGTCATGTCCACGTTTCATCGTAAACCCCAATGGGAGCTTGTGGAACAGCACACAAAACTCACTGGTCTCTCCATCACTATCGACACCACTGACACTGCTAGCAGCAATGGATGACGTATCATCGACGCGAGCACCAGCGTGGGTCGGGACGGTCACGCCCAGCTCCAACTCGTCTCCACTTGCACAGCATTCGCTGATTGGCGTTCCAGCTACCAGAAACTCCTGCTTCTTGCGGTGAAACACCACGTTGCACTCAGGCACTTCGCTGTCCGGGAAGGTGGCGTGGTAGGATTCAGCTGCCGCACCCAGCAGCGCCTCGCACGGCCACTGGGGGTTCACGACGCAGCGTAGAGCGGCTCCCACGAGGTTGGCAGTGACAAAAAACTCGTCGCCATTGCTCGGCGCCTGCGAAGGATTTTCAGCTGCTATAGACGCGGGTGCAGGTGGTGGAGCATCGCCCGGTGAGGACATGGCAACAGGAGGACTCAGCTCAGCGGAGGCCCGAGACGGCACTAGACTGACGTGCACGACGGGATGTCTCGGAGCTGCTCAACCTATTCTTGAAATGGCCACCCACTCCAATTACTAGAATATTAGCCAATAAAAAAACGGACAGCTGTCAACGGAAGAAAACTGTAGCCATCTGGGATACCTTGATGGTAAGTTATTGCGATTTTACAGCAGCTTTCGGAAGGACAATACGTCGAAGCAGGTGTCGCAAACTCGGTCGGGTTTAAGTACTTGGAACTTTGGGATGGCGATCTTGTCGCTGGAGCAATTGTAGCACACGGTGCGACCGCAGTGGCGACAATGGTGCTTGCGCATGGCCAGTCGGAATGTTGTGTGGCACGATGAACATTCGGTGGTTTGCTCGTCGCCGACCCACTCGGGGGGATGCGACAGGTTGCGCAGCACTGGCACTAGCATGGAACCCTGGTTCGTGCTCTCCACGAGGTCCACCACACTGCGACCTGCTGCGTCCAGCAAGTGCACGAAGGCGCCAGCACTTACCAGTGCGACTGCGACGTCTTGGCTGCCTCGACCCACTGCCAGATGCAATGCAGTACTACCGTCTAAACTTTGCGCGTGGATATTGGCACCGTGTTCAATCTGGACAGCAGCAGACAACAACCAGACAAGTTAATAGTTGCAATCAGTACGGTGCCAGACAGAACTTTTGCCACTTACAAATGCGGTGATAAGTGACGCCGGTCCGTTTTGGTGCGAGCAAAATAAATGTAGCGGAGTGTAGCCGAACCAGTTTGCTCGGTTCGGATCTGATCCATTCTCGAGCAGCAGCTGCAGCATTTTCTGACACCGCTCGGACGGCGACATGGCAGCGAGGTGAAGCGCGGTGTTGCCCTTCAAGTCCTCTTTGTTGATATCAAACCCGCTTCGCTCCACTCCGTTTTCTTCTGCGTTGTTAACTGCCTCATCTTCAATCTGCTTCACTTGTCGCTGCGAATCTTCGGATTGGGTATCTCCTGGCGTTCTATTGCTCTCGCTGCTTTGGTCACTAATCGCTACCAGGTTTTTGGCCTTAGCCATAGCAGCTTCGTTCTCGTGGAGCAGAACCAGAGTGACTGCAGTGTGGCCGTTAGCAGCAGCGTGGTGGAACGCATTCTGCCCTTGGTCATCCACAATATCCTGCTCTGCACCATGACGGATCAGATATGCTACCACAGCGACGTCTCCTCGTGCGGCAGCAATGTGCAATGGAGTCCGTCCTCGCCTGTTCGGGATATTGGCATTCGTCCTAAACGCACTATTCAGCAGCACTTCAACGGTTTCGATGTTTGATGCGTAATGCAGCGCCGTGTTTCCATCCTCGTCAGGCAAGTTGGAAGCGGCATTGTGTTGTAGCAGTAGTTCCACCACGGCGCTGTGGCCCTTTCGACTGGCAATATGTAGCGGTGTCTGTTGGTGCCCAAACTCAGCTGTAATTTCCTTGTCTCCGTCTTTCAGCTGAGAGATCAGATTCACATCAGCAGCGTTTTGCTCGATTAGGATCTCGCAGTGCTGCACATTTCCACTCGCGCTGGCCAAAAATATTAACGGAACCTTGTCGGTGAGGAGGAAGAACGGCGCGCTCTCGTCGACAAGCAGACGGCGAATGATCGCGTTGTTCCCAGTCTTCAGTGCTGCAACAAGCGGCAAGTCGGTCTCGCTGTTCCCAACATGATCCAAAGGTTCTCCAAGTCGCAGCAGCTCGTTTACAACGCGACCAAGCTGATACCGGATCGCTACAACCAGCGGCGTATCGGATCGCATGCTCAAGATCTCGCACAACCGCTCCGTTGAACACTGTCGCCCCGTGTCACTCTGCAACAACTCCTCAAACGCAGCTTCATCCATGCGCTGAAGTTGCTCTAAGCACATCTTCTGCAGTTCATGCACCGCCTCAGTGCATCGTGACAGCACTGAGTTGCCTGCATCACCTCCCTCACTAATTAATCGACGTCCATTTTGAGACGACGGTGGGGTTATTGTATTCGAATCCGCCGGTTCTCTTCGTCGAGCGGTCAACGGGTTCGTCGCCAGCACCGTGTCCATAAACACCAACACGTCTAGTGTTTTCTTTTGCAACTGTCGCTTCTGTTCCTCGGCATCTTCACTCTCTTCATCTGCCTTTTCCTCCTCCACTTTATTACCTTTCAGCTCCAAAAAGCCTGCAATTCTCTTGACGCAAATATCCACAAGCGACGGCACCAAGTACGCAAACGCCGCTTGCAGCAGCTGTTGCCAGAACTCCTCTCGGCCTCGCTGCCTGCCCCCTTCTCCCTCCGTACCCAGCTCATTCGTGTATAAGAACCTCAGCAGTGAATAAAACACGCGGTAGGGTGTGTCCTGCACGTGGATTTTCAGTGGAAACCGCACTTGGCCTGGCACCTGACTGCTCTTAGCTCTCAGCAGCGCCGCCTGGAACGCGCCGCTACGTAGCGACAGCACGAGCCGATGCGCGGGGATGAGGTGGTCTCCTGCTGTCGAGCTCTTGTCGCCCCCATCAGACGTAGACGAATCGCCAGAGTCCGCCGAAAAGATGAACAGCACATCGCTCAGGTGGTTGTTTGCGAACAGCTTCTTCACCTGCAGCAGGTCCGATACCAGCGTGCCACCACCGTCCGCCTCTGTCATTGATGCTTACTTAGTCTGCTTCAAGTGAAGAACACGCAAAATGGGCACATCAAATGGGCCTAATTGCTTAAAATCCATTTCTATAATGTTTTAACTTGTTAGAACATCGATATCTGATCCATTTTCGACCACCAATGGTATAACCAGATCCGGTCTGAGTCTGAGAAAAAGCCGATCTTTCAGATAAAACCTGAGAATTCTCAGACTCAGACAGGATCTGATTATACCTTCGGTGGTCGAAAAAGGCCCATTTCGTTTAAAATGGGCACACGAAATTTTACGATTTGGTGTTTTCGCACACCAACCCAGTTCCAGAAGGTACCTCAATTTTCAATTCACAGCCACGCGAAGCCACCAACACCGATCAGAGTGAAGATCTCGGCAGCAATGGCGGAGCCCAACATGCCGATGCTGCGCCAGTCGCTGGAGGGGACGCTGTCTCCCTTCGCAGAGACGCGTAAGGGCGCCGAGGCGTACCTGAACACGCTCTCATCACAGCCCAACTACGTACTTTTGCTTCTACAAGTTCTCGAGAGCTCAAACGAGAAGCAGGAAGTGCGTCTGGCGGCCGCGCTGCTGTTCAAGAACTTCATCAAGCACAATTGGGATCCGGAGAAACAGGGCTGCGTGCCTCAGAACGAGAAGAACCTGGTCAAGCAGCACCTGGTGGAGCTCATGTGCCGTATGCCTGAGACTTTACAGAAGCAGCTCATCGAGGCGCTCACGACCATCGGAGAGTACGACTTCCCCGCCCAATGGACGGACCTGCTGGCTCAACTGGTACACAAACTACAGACCGAGCAGGACTGGCAAGTACGCAACGGCGTGCTCATGACGGCCAACACCATTTTCAAGCGTTTCCGCAACGTCTTCAAGTCCGACGACTTGTTCCGCGAGCTCAAGCACTGTCTCGAGGTCTTCCAGGAACCATTGCTCGTGTTCTTTAAGGAAACGGGCGTGGCGCTGCGTGCTCCTGGCGTGGCTACCGCACAGCAGGCGCAGATGATGACGGCGCTGCGGTACATGAGCCGCATCTTCTACTCGCTCAACTGGCAGGATCTGCCAGAGTATTTCGAGGATCACATCGCCGAGTGGATGGGCGAGTTCTTGAGTTATTTGAGCTACGAGAACCCGGCGCTCGTGGACGCGGACAACGAGGACGAACCCGGTCCAATTGATCGACTACTAGTGGCCATTGTGGAGAATATTAATCTGTACGCGGAGAAGTACGACGAGGAGTTTAAGCCGTTCTTGCAGAAGTTCACTGAAGTGATCTGGAACCTGCTGGCTAACCGTGTTACGCTCTTCCCCAAGCACGACGAGCTGGCGGCCAAGTGCATGAAGTTCCTGACGTCGGTGGCCTCGCGGTCGTTCCACCGCACACTATTCGAGTCCCCACAGGTACTGACTGAGCTGTGCGGAATTGTCGTCACCAATCTGCAGCTGCGGTCGTCAGATGAGGAACTGTTCGAGGACAACCCGATGGACTACATTCGCCGCGACATCGAAGGATCGGATGGCGACAGTCGTCGTAGCGCTGCTCGTGACTTGGTGCGCGGTCTGCTTGGAAACTTTGACGAGGCTGTGACGCAAATCTGCATGAACACGATCCAGACGCATCTGCAGCAATACAAGGCGGACCCAGCGCGGAATTGGGCCATGAAGGACGTGTCGATCAACCTGGTGATCGCTATATCCGCGATCAAGCAGTCGCGTCTGCGTGGAGTGTCCGAAGTGAACAGCCGAGTCCCGCTGATGGAATTCTTCATGACTGAGGTGCTCCCGGAGCTGTCGACTCCGAACCAGGCGTCGCTCATTTTGAAGGCCGACGCTATCAAATTTGTGTCGACGTTCCGTAGTCAGATGCCGGTGGAAGTGATGGATCAGCTCTTCCCTTTGTTGATGAACTGCATGGACCCGTCGCAGTTTGTGGTGCACACGTACGCGGCTGCCTGTCTGGAGCGTCTTCTTACCGTGAAGGACCCATCCGGCTCGCTTCGCTTTTCTAAGCAGCGTCTTGCACCGTATCTGGGCAAGCTGCTGGAGCACGTCTTCAACATCCTTGAGCAGCCCAATTACCCGGAGAATGACTACCTGATGAAGGTGGTTATGCGAGTGATGAATGTGGCCAAGGAAGACATTTTGCCGCTGACGGACATGGCGGTTAACAAGCTCACGAGTATCCTGAACCGCATCTGCGCTAACCCTAGCAACCCGTCCTTCAGCCACTACCTGTTTGAGTCGCTATCTGTGCTGATCCTTAATGTGTGCAAGACGAATCCTGCCGCGACAGAGCGTTTCGAAGAGCTGCTGTTCCCGCCGTTCCAGAAGGTGCTAACGAACGATGTTGAGGCGCTGTCGCCTTACGTGTACCAAGTGCTGGCTCAGATGCTGGAGCTTCGACCCAGCGGGGTCTCAGATGCATACAAGAGTATGTTCCCCGTGCTCTTGAACCCTACATTGTGGGAACGAGTTAGCAACGTGCCGGCTATTGTGAAGCTCATCGAGGCGTACATGCGCAAGGCCCCGAACGATGTTGCTCAGTCGGTGCAGGGCATTCTCGGTGTGTTCCAGAAGTTGATTTCGTCCAGATCTACTGAAGCGAACGCCTTCTCACTGCTGCGTGGGCTCTTTGCGTTCATGCCACGTGAAGCTTACGTGAATTTCCTGAACGAGATTGTGAAGATTCTCATGATTCGACTGCAGACCCGCATGGCAGGACGCAACTCTGTGGGATACACGAAGGAGCTGGTCTATACGGTGTCTGTGCTTATTGGAAAGCTCGGCCCGGACACACTCCTGGCGTCTCTGGAAGCGCTGCAGAAGGGAATGTCGACCATGTTCATCAAGTCTGTGTGGCTGCCGTGCAATGCGCGTGGTCGTGGCTTTGCCGAGCGAAAGGCTTGCGTTATTGGACTGACGAGACTGATGTGCGAAACGGAGTTCTGCAGCGCCGACTTGGACATGTGGACGGAGATGTTGGCAGCAGCGGTCAAGGTGCTCGAGGAAGCTGGAGAAAGTGGTGCCGCAGTCAAGGACGAGGATGAATCGCTGCTGGAGCTGGAGCAAACGGGTTACGAAGCTGGTTACGCGAAGCTGTTCTTCGCGTCGGTGATTCCGCTTGACCACTTGCAGGAATACCCCGTGCCGACCCGCTACCTTGCCGAGTCGATCGCGAAGCTGTCGGCCTCTAAACCTGGCGTGGTAAGTTCTTGTTCTATGAAGACTGGGAGTGTATCATCTAACTCTTTGTGTTTATCCAGCACTTGGCGTACGCCCAGACAAAACTGCCAACACCTGCCACGTTGACGTCACTGCAGTTGTATTTTGCGCAGAACAACGTGCCATTCCAGTAGATTGGGTAACATGGATCGACGGACAACTTTCACTGTCCAACATACACTTAGCAAAATCTCAGAGTGTGGAAAATGTTGCGCAGCATGCAGCAGCATTCCATCACGAAACTTCTATTTGTTGTGTTTCACTAGGAAGAGAGCGATTTTTGCCATTTGCATGCTCTCCTCCAACATACGTTTAAGTACACCCTACTTCGAAGTGTTTTATCTTCGGTGTGTTGGGAGCGTTTGAAAAGAAACTTGTGTTCATTTCTTGCTCTATGTAGAGTCTACAGAGGAAGGAGTCCGACAAACCCCATCATACTCAGTATGAGGAAGCCACGAAGCTTTATCTCGGCTCCTTTGTCGACCGCAGAGGCCGTTGTTAGCGGACTGGTTCAGGCATCTAGACAGACTTCCAGTTTTACTGCGGAGCGTTGTACATGTCAATGCTCTCATCAGACTGCGGGGTGGAGATGGTGCGGTTGAACGGGGTGAAGCCCATGTTCTTGGCCTGCATGCGCGCGTCGCAGCGCTCAGCGTGCAACCGCTCGAAGTACGCCTGGTTTACATCGCCCGAGACGTATTTGCCGTCGAAACACGACGAGTCGAAGTTCTCGAGCGCCGAGTTCTCCTGCCGCACAGAGTCCTCGAGGTCCTTCAGGTCCTGGTAGATCATCCACTCGCAGCCGATCTCCTTAGCCACCTGAGCCTCAGTCTTGTTGAAGGCAATGAGTTCCTCCGTCGTGGGCATGTCAATGCCGTACACATTGGGGTGGCGGATAGCAGGTGCAGCTGAAGCAAAGTACACGGCCTTGGCGCCGTTCTCGCGCGCAATCTGCACAATCTGGCGGGACGTGGTGCCACGCACGATCGAGTCGTCCACAAGCAGCACAACTTTACCCTCGAACTCGGAGCGAATGGCGTTCAATTTCATGCGCACCGTCTTCTTCCGTGCGACCTGGCCAGGCATAATGAAGGTACGCGCGATGTAGCGGTTCTTAACGAAACCTTCACGGTACGGAATGTTAAGGCTCTGCGAAGCCTCGAGAGCCGACGTGCGGCTTGTGTCAGGGATGGGAATGACCACGTCAATACCGTGGTCGGGACGCTCGCGCAGGATCTTCTGGGCCAGCTTGGCGCCCATGTTACGGCGCGCCTGGTACACCGACACACCGTCGATGAACGAGTCCGGACGGGCGAAGTACACGTGCTCGAAGATGCACGGGGACAGTTTGGCGTCCGGCACGCACTTGCGGGTGGTCATCTCTCCGCTCTGCTTGATGACCATGGCCTCACCGGGGGCGAAGTCACGCTCCGTTTTAAACTCGAGCGTGGAGATGGCGACGCTCTCCGAGGCCACGACGTAGTCGGTTCCGTGCTGGGTCTTGCGGGTGCCGTACACGAGTGGGCGAATTCCGTGCGGGTCACGGAAGGCGACGATGCCAAAGCCGTTGATGAGCACGACGGCGGAGTAGCCGCCGCGGCAGCGCTTGAAGACGCCCGTGACGGCGTCCAGCACCATCTCCGTGTCGAGCGGCTGGTCCACACGTTTGAGCAGCTCGTCGGCCAGGATGTTGAGCAGCAGCTCCGAGTCCGAGTCCGTGTTGACGTGGCGGAAATTGGTGTTTGCCAACTGGTCTACCAGCTCGTGCGAGTTGGTGAGGTTGCCATTGTGGGCGAGCGACACGCCGTACGGAGAGTTGGTGTAGAACGGCTGCGCCTCCGAGCTGGAGCTCGAGCCTGCCGTCGGGTAGCGGCAGTGGCCGATGCCCATGTTGCCGCGCAGGTTGAGCATGTGGTTCTGCTTGAACACGTCGCGCACAAGGCCGTTGTCCTTGCGCAGGAACAGACGCTTCTTCTCGCACGTCATGATGCCGGCGGCGTCCTGTCCGCGGTGCTGCAGCACGGTGAGACCATCGTAGAGCCCCTGGTTGCAGTGCTCGTACTTGTTGGCAAGCATCAACGCGATGATGCCGCACATGGTTCAAGAGAGGAGAGGAAGAGGCAAAGGAGGAGAGGACTTGCGAGGAGATTCCGCCAATGCAACTGGCAACTGACGGCGACCGAATGGCTGTCAGAAAAACCTCTTGCGCTTTGTATGTCGAGCCGTTTCGTTGGTCAGCCAACAGTTGCGTCAAATCCGATGAATTATGATTGGCCAAAATAGACGTTGTTGAAGTGATGTGCTGCGCGGAATACCAGTAGCTTGTTAACTACTGCGGTAGTTGGCCTGGCTGTGGAGTAAGTGACTTCAGCACTGACTTTGATCTAGCCGCTGTGGTTGACTTCTTCTTCAAATGCACTACTGGTGCACTAATTGGCCGGTCGGGTGATAGGATGGCTCTAGTCGCCGTGATATTCATCAGACTACATCAAATGGGTGTTAGAGCATTGAGTATGATTGCAAAGCAAAGTTGTCGAGACTTGCTTACGTAAGTGGAGACGCTTGAGGTGTTTTGGGGTCCCTTTTTAGGGTAGGAGCCGACCTTGGAATCGCAGGTTTCTCACTAGCATGAGAATCACCCGCTGACTGGAATTGTTGATACGGCCGGGGGTCAGGCATAGCGAATAGACTTGGCTGTGCTTGAGGTGAAAATAACGCTTCGTCGGAAGATTCCTCCAGGATAGATTCCTGAACGAAGGTCTGGGCATTAAATGGAATATTGGAGCGGTAGATCCGAGCTGATGAGGGTCCTGGGTTTACTTTTCGGAGCTGGCCATTTCCCACATCTTGTTCGTCTGCTTCAGTGTCCTTTTCGCTGTACGGATTGATGACTTCTTTGCGGCACGATAAACAACGCACGAGACAGTCTTCATTCTCAGCGTCCAAACCAAGCAAGCGAGCTTCCAATCTGTACCAAAACAAAGTTCAGACGGTCAGTTTAGCAGATCATCAAACTAGCACGGCTACGGGTTCTTACTCTTTCAACAGCTTCAAGTCTGCTTTGCGCTTTAGGCTTCGTCGTAAATTTTCAATCGCTACAGTATGATCGGGTAGCTGCTTGAGTTTTTCCATGAAGAGCTCGGTCTGTACGTCTATCTGGGCGGGAACGTCCTGTGCTAACGTCTCTACCAGCGCTCGCTGACTTGCAAGTGCTTCCTCAAGTAACGAGTGCCTGGCCGTAGCCTCACTTTGAGCTGTAGTAAGCTGCATTTGCACCGTAGTGCGAAGTGAGACCACCTCATTCTCCAAGTCACGCACATTTTCCATGGCAGGAGCAGACAGCGACGCAATTCTCGAATCTATGGTCAGCAAGCTTTGCTCAATATCAGCAACACGTCGTCGTAGAGTTTCATGCGTAGATCGGTCGTTCTTTTCTCGCATTTCGTTCGTGATGTGCTTGAGCGCTGCGAAAATCTCGCGCGACTTTTCTTCAAGCAGCTCAATCCTTGACGACACAGTGAACACGTTCTTCTTGCGCTTGAGTAAAATGTTTGTCACGTCCTTCTTCTGCTTTTCCTTGATGTGGCCCTTGAGCTGGAACCACTTCTTATGAGCACGCTCTTTGAGCTCAGTTTCTTCTTCCGGCGATAGCATTTGCGCACGCTTCAGCTTCTTGAGAGCTGTCATGGCGTTCGAGATCTCCTCAACTGCAGCTTCTTCGTCTTCGTCTTGCTCTTCGTCACTTGACGAATTTGATTCATCAGGAGAAGAATCTTTGCCGCTTTCTTGACTCTCTTCCTCGATATTTTCCTGCTCTATCGCCGTAGAAGCTGCAGGAGGGTGGAGTTTTACCGGAGGTGCTGTAGGTTCAACTGGTGGAGGTGGTTGGGATCTTACTTGAGGTACTGCTTTTTCAACAGGTGATGGTTCGGGTACTGTTGGCTGATCAGGTTGGGGTGTGTCCTGTTCTACAGACTTTGCCAGTAGAGATATCGATACGCGTCGCGAGTGCGAACCGCGTTTATTCACTGATAAGCGCCGTGTGGATTCATTGTCGGCGCCTGCCTCCTGTTTCTTTGTCAAACTTGGCCTTTGGACCATTTTGGACGATCGTCGACGTGACGGTGATCGATGCGGTAGAAGCGGATCAATGGCTGTCTCTGAAGTACCAGTATCATGCTGGGATTGTGCTTTATCTTCACGTTGTGGTGTGGTTAATCGTATTGGCGCACCGGAAGCTTTAAAGCCTTTGGAGACGGCAGGAGGATGCTCGTTAGTAGAGGGTGGAGAAGCCGTGACTGGAGTTGTGCTTACAGGTGCAATAGACTCAGGGGGTTTCACGTCAACTGTCATTGGTTTAGGCTCCGGGGTTTTCATTTCCACTAGCATTGGTTTAGATTCCGCGATACGGGGCGATATGCTGATAAATTCTTTAGTCTCCGTCGTTGGATTCGCGTCATTTTCCAGCTTTGTAATGCTCGGAGACGGGATATGTGAGGGTTGCGTAGGAGTCTCTTGTGGTTCTGCCACTGGGTGCTCCAGAACACTAACGGTAGGTTCCAAACTAGTGTCGGGCACGGTTGAAGTGGTTGGAGCGATATGCGCTGAGGTTTTCAGTAGAAAAGGCTCGATAGATCGTTCTATTTGAACTGTTGGCATGATACTTGAGACAGATGGAGTTAGGATCGGCATTTTGTCACCAGCCTTTTGGACACGAGTGGCGTTGGGTGTCGACTGTTGCGAAGACTTCAGCTCCGGCACAACGACAATAGGAGTGTTTAAAGGGGCTGGTTGTGGCTTAGAAGACTGTTCTGGTACGACCACAGAAGCAGCGCTAACGTGTAACCCTGTTTCTGGTTCCGTCTGCATAACTTGTGTCTCTGGCTTAGACTTGGGTTCATCTGGATGCTTCTGTGCAGCTTCGACCAACGTATCCTTCAGGCCAATCACTAGTTCTGGGGATACGGATTCATTTCCAGAAACCTTTGAATTCGCTGATGGGGACAAAATTTCAGAAGGAGCAGATACAACAACTGCCGGGATTGGCACAGGCGGAGTGTTTGGTGTAGCCTCGTAATGATCACGTTTTGCAGACGGCAATATTTCAGCAACTGCAGGCAATGGAGTAGGTGGTAGCTCCGTCGGTCCGTTTGCCCTTCCTTTCTTGGTATTGTGTTTCTTGTCCTTACTTTTCTTGTTTGTACTTGGCTTCTCAGCTTTCTCGGTTTCAATTGGCGTAGTTTCTGAAGTCGTTGCTAGTTGATCAAGAATGGCCGCAGCCATGCCAGTCACACGAACCACTTTCTTGTCCGTACCAAGCTTCTTGCTCACTGTAGGTGCTACCGGTTTAACAGTTTCCGCTTGAGGGATAGCCCAGCGATGGGGTCCACGTGCTTCGTCGTCCACCGCAGCAGTACCGTCGATATTGTGCGCGATATTTCTTAGCTTCAGATCGAGCTCCGTCATTCCGAAACTCACCTCCGTAAGCCAGTTCTCCATCTTGTCCACCCGACCACAAACCGCACGCAGAATGGCTTCCAGAGCCATCGCTTGCTTCCCCAAATCTTTAAACAGACCTTGGAAAACCTCTCGAGAGCCATTCCCAGGGACATCCTGCTCTTGCGCTACTGACGCCTTACCCATCTTGCACAATATCTCTAGAAGAAGCCAAAGACCATGTACCGGGTGGCTAACCTGCTTGCCCGGTGCCTACTAGAAAAGTGTCTACTACTAGTTCTAATCGTAGAACCGTCGTTTTGGTTTCGTTCAGAAAATTTAAACCGTCGTTTAGGCTGCTATTGCCTGTTTTCTCAATGATCTTGAGCCGATGGCAGCGCGTGTTGGCCTTCTTGTTTGTGGCTATCATTGCAGCAGGCGAGATATTCGACAGTCTGAGAGGGGTGCAGGCTATTGTAACAAATGGTCGATTTCAGTTCTCACAAGCCGTCTACTTTACCACTGAAGATTTCGGAGTCGCTTCCATTACGATTCAACGTGGTCTCGGATCCGACGGAAGAGCTGCTGTGTATGTATCGACGATTCCTGGAGTGGGCAGTGCAGTGGCAGGTCGAGACTTTAAGCCGCTCTACAATGTGAGTCTTGTGTGGCAAGATGGCGAAGATTTTGAGAAAGCGCTCTACGTGCCCGTCTACAATGACGGCAAGCCACAAGAAAGCCCGAAAACATTATTGTTAAAACTGCACGACGCTATTGGTGCTGAAATCAATCCTGATCGCAATCAAACGCAAGTTGTGCTGGTTCCGCCTTCAAATCGTGAGTTTTGAGCTGAATATTTGCTAAGGTTTTCAGTTTTTGGTGCTAAGTATTTTTTGTTTTGCAGTCGTGCCTGGCAGCTTCAGTTTTCAAAATGCTACAGTCAATAATGTAGCAGAGGACAGTACATTGACTATTCCTGTGCTCTGGGTGGCTGGCACGACATCCACAGCGAGCGTTATATTCGAAATAGTATGCAAGAGTGCATGCTTTCCAGCGGACTTTGTGCTGGTATCTCCAACTACGCAGCTATTGGGGTGGAAACGAGATGATTATCCTGCCACTGCTACAACTCGCATGCAAAGTATCGTTTTAAAAGTGCTCAACGACGAGTTATATGAGCAAGCGGAGAGTTTCAGTATCCGTCTGGTGAGTGTGGAGCCTACACAAGATTCCACAATCGGTACTGGAACAATTGGGGATATTGGAGAAATTGTTGTGACTATCGATGGCCCTAATGATGCTCGATCGGGCACCCTACAATTTGACGCCGATTGTTTTCCGGACTGTGCAAGTACAAAATACTCAGTACTATCGGGTGGCTCCGCGCTTGTGATAATCCAACGACGCAGTGGCAGCGATGGAGACTGCTCGGTCGTAGTGGCTACCCAAGATGATACAGCTATTGCAGGTTTAGATTACGAACCTTTGGAGCGAGAGCTGTCTTGGAAAGAGGGAGATACCAGCGATAGGCAAATAGTCGTCAGGTCACTAACTCGAGCAGATCCAAGGCTACCACCACGACGCTTAGCCCTTGTGCTTCGGAATAACAAGGGGGCTCCAATAAACGGGGCTCACGCCAGTACGTCGTATGTAGATATCACCAGTGTGACGAACGTGTACCTTGGCGATATTAACTTTGCTACCCGCGAACCTCTGGAATCGGTACTGCGAGCTCCTGATCTAAGCTTCATCGAACTGGCATCACGTAGCACAAGTTCGAAGCTCCAGCTCTGTCCAAGTGTGATAGTTACAGAACCAGGAGTACTATCAGTGACAATTCAGCGCAATTTTGCAGCATTTCCTGTTCCCGTACGAGTAACTGTGAAAACCGTGACTGGTACTGCAACACCAGGCGTCGATTATGAACCTCTGACAAACGTGGTCACCTGGAAAAATGGAGAAATCGAGGTTAAACAGGTGCTCGTAAAGATACTGGACCCGCCGAATTACGATCATCACCCTCGCTCATTCTGGTTGCAATTGTCTGATGCTACGGGTGCAATAGTTGGTGATTGCAATGTTCTCGAAGTGGTGTTGATAGGGATTGCACAGGGGCCTCACTTGGTTTCGTTTGACTTGGACATGGCTCTCGGGATGATGACACTTCGAATGAATATTCCAGTTCAAGCTTCGACTTTGGATGTTACGAAGCTACTGCTTCAATCCGAACGTGTGCTGAAGAATGGCCAAACTTTCAAATTAACTGCACAACAAACTACCACGAATAGTGGTGACGGAACAACAATTGTGCTGAATATTGGTGCTGGGGACTTGAATTCGCTTAAGCGTATTGTCGGATTGGCAAAAAGTGCGAACTCGGTCTTTTTGAGCACGGAAGCAGGACTCTTTCAGTACGTGCTCGACAACTGCCAGAGCACCGGGGTTCTTGCCTGCTCTCCAGATATGACTGTGGAGACGTCAAGAAGTGCAGCGCTGGCTGTCACAACGTTTACTGCGGATACTCTTCCTCCTACCCTCTTAGGATACAGCTTGGATTTACCACGACGATTACTGAAGCTGCACTTTTCAGAGGCTGTGGATTTCACAACAGTGAAAATTGAAGCGCTGACGTTTGCTGAAGCAGCAGTAGGTATCGATGTCTATAGGCTTTCGTCCGCTACTACGCGCCTCTTTTCGCCACAACCAGATCCGTTAAGCGGTGCCACATTGAGTGACGCAAATCGCCTTCCTGCTGATAACACATTTCTCACTCTACAACTTGGCCGCACAGACGTCACAGCTCTTAGTAGCTTTGGTGCTGGTCGAATTGGTATCACAAGAGCGAATACGTTCCTCGGAATGGGGAGTGCGTTTGTGGCTGACTTTGCTGGTAATTCCGTCAAGGCCGTGGGACCACCAGGCAAAATGCTGCAGATTTCGACTGCAGATTGTTCGACTTGTCCACCAGGATCGTACCTTAAGAGCTCGTGCTCGGATCTAAAGGACCGGAAGTGTGCTACCTGTAGCGTATGCCCCCGGAACTCGTTCGCTCTCGAAGCTTGCAGGGCTACGCAAGATACGCTTTGCTATCGTGAGTTGATGGGCCATATGTCAGTGTTTAAATCCTGTACTAACCTGAACGTTGAAATGTCTTACTACTACAGCATGTACCGAGTGTCGTTCAGGTCAATATGTTGCAGTGTCCTGTTCTCCAACGACAGATCGTGTGTGTGCATCGTGTACTCAATGCTCACTCGACGAGTATGAAGTCTCACCGTGTGCAGCAGGTGTGGATCGTGTTTGCCGTACTTGCAATTCGTGCACACTAACTGCTGCACAGCAGACTCTGTGCCAGCGTAGCCACGTGTGGAAGCGATTGCAGATGAGGTCACCGTTTAGTTGCCCCCAGCCTGGTCAGCGGTTCAAGACCCGCGAGGAGCAGCTGCAAAGCGCGAAATCAAATCTGTGTGGCTCAGGACGCTGCTCCTGTGCTGCCACTGGTATACCAGGCAACTCCAATCCAACCGGGGAAGGTTTCTCCGGCGATTCGCGTTGCACTGGGCCTGTGGCGTACAACATTTTAGTCTAAGAAACATAAATGCACACTATTCTATTGGTACTTGTAGTTCTAGGTAGAGGCAGCACGGATCTCGTAGAATTCGTAGGATAACTCTTGTGCATCGCTGACAGTCTCAAGAAGCTCAGCGCCGTCAGGAAGCTCGCCCACTGGTGTGATGGTGAAGGAGAGATCGGTACTCGCAGCCAGAAGCGCATGGAGGTGGGTAACACCGAAGCGACTGTGGCTGTTGGCATTCATAAGATAAGCCACAGCATTGGGGTTGCTCAGTACGTGATGGCGCACAACGCGCAGGAATCCTTCAGCTGTACTGGGCTCGCAGATAATATCGCTGGCAATTACAACCTCCGCCTTGGGCACAGCCTCAATGCTCTCGGTGACGTCCCAGTCCAGACGCGAAACCGTCACTTCAGGCTTCGATGGGTCGAACTCGTGCGTGAACGGTTTGTTGAGTTGCACGTTGTACTCGAGTGCCGTGCAAGTATCCGACTGGTAGTCCGTCAGAGTCGTATTATTTGCGTATCGAGCTGCTGTAATGCCTCCAAGTCCAAGGCCACTGCCCACTTCGAGCACGCTCTTACCGACGAACAGGTCACGGTGTTTATGGATCCAACGCGCAAGAACAAAAGCCGCACCCCACAGCAGGTACCCAGTCTTCCTCTGGCCAGTCATACGCGATGGCACCTGACGAATAAGCACGTTTAAAGTGCTCTGGCTGCCGTCGGCATTTTTGGGGACATTGTCGCGAGGGTCGAAAGGCAGCGGCACTGCACGAGGCCACAAGCGCTCCACTTCTCCAACCTGACGCACACGGTGCGGGAACGTGATAGCTGATGGACTACTCGTGCACGCTGTGACGACCTCTGCTGCAGCCTAGGTCAAGAATTCGAAACAAAAGTCAGGAGTTGGCGCTTTAAAGCACTTTATATCAATCTCAACATTACTGACCTCCTGGATGTCTTCGTCGTCGTGCTCCATAAGACGCATCAGCAATGGGTGAGCTCCGATCCGAGCTGCAAAAAGAAATCAAGTCAGCAATTTAACCATGAAGAACACGGTGCCATCTTGTTCTTAGAATCTCACCGATAAACGTAGCATTGTCCTCATCGACAACCGTCTCAGCAAGCAGGAGCAGAATCTCATGCACAGTCTTGAGTTCATCCTCGCTCACATCTCCGTACATGCGCTTGACAAACGCAGCCAGGTATTCCGTCGCAATCGTCAGAAATCCCGCTATTAACAGCAACAGCACCAAACAACGTCACTACTGGCCCTCAAATTTCAGCAAGTCCTCGTCATCGTACCGAGTCCAAGCACGCAGCGTCCGTAGGTGGTCCCAGCCAACGCACGAACATGCTCTCGAGCAGCAGCTGACGTGGTCACCTCCTGAACCAGAGAACTAGTCGCAGCCACGTCCACAGGCAGAGGAGCCGGCGGCGTTGAACACAGCAGCACCATTTCCTCTTCTCTCGCTTGCGCTCTCTAGCAAGAATTGTCTGATGCCCGGAGGTGTCGGTCACGAATGGCGGTTACGCGCCACGTCAGTGATGCGCTGTGATTGGTCGACTCGGCGTTACTAATGTAAAACATGTCGCGGAACTACAGGTTTTGTAGCAGCAGCAATATGCTATTGCTACAATCGGGATAAGTTTGTTGAGACGGTTCAAGTTGAAGTGGCCAATTGGCCTCGCTCAGCTCTTGGCAACGTACAGCGGGAGTCCGTAGCAGACTGCGGCGTGGCCGTTGAGATATTTGAGCTTGCAGACGCTTCGAGACGACTGCAGCACCTGCGCCAGCGACGGACTGTCGCTCTCGTTGTCTGCTAGAAGCCACTCGTGCAACACCTTGACGCTCAGCTGGTCGATGTCTCGGTCGGTGACGTCCCAGAG
This sequence comes from Phytophthora cactorum, assembly GCA_016864655.1. Lineage (NCBI taxonomy): Eukaryota > Oomycota > Peronosporomycetes > Peronosporales > Peronosporaceae > Phytophthora > Phytophthora cactorum. The sequence continues at coordinate 481,716 of NHQK01000052.1, forward strand.
CATCGCAAGCACTGCGGGGCTGCCAGCGCGTAAATATGCCAGCACAGCGCCACTAGGTCCGAAGATTCCCTCACGCTCGAGCCGTCCACTGCTGCAACCGAAGAGCAGAGCGGCGCTGCAATTGGACTGCAAACTGAGGACCTTGTCGCGATGCAAGTACGCCTCACCGGAGCCGTGGCCGCAATAAATATACAGGTCCGCGGCCAATAAATAGTTCCTGTGGTAAAGTGTAAGAGCAACAACAGTCAGAACTAAGGCCAATAGCACCAGAATCAACAACCAAGTGCATACCTAAGTTCGTCGGGGTCTGGAACTTCCCCCACGATTCCCTCCCAGCCATACGTCGTCGCTCCACCTTCCAAAATCGGTTCCAATTGGTTCTGCGTCGACTTGAGATCTCCAGCAGGATTCAGTAAATAGCGTACACATTCTCGTCGGACTGGTGAAGAATGCTTGGCGTTCTGCACGATTAGATCGAGGGAAGGCATGCGAGTCACTCCACTGCAAAGCCCCATCACGTCCACGCCTTCCCATGGAAATTGCTGAAGCTGGTGATTCAAGATCAAAACGGTAGAGAAGTCGGGGTTACTTCCTCCAGAACAGCGCTGCGTTCTTAATCTTATCCTGTCAACGAGAGCAGCGTCACGGGCAGCAATGAGGCGTTTAACCAGTGCCTTCTTCAATCCATCGGTACTGAGTCCTTCAGCAATAAGAAGCTGCTTCACTTCGCCAACATTCATTCTGGCGATCTTCTCTGTGCTCAACTTTGTCAGGTTTGAATAATTTGCTTTCGATGAACTCGGTGCTGAGTCGTTTCGACTTGTCCGTAGCACTTGCAGCGCTTCTCGTGACACTGACTCAGGTAATGGCACCTCAATCTCAGCTGCAATGTGCTTCAGTCCATCAACCACTTCACTGTCTGATAGGTATTGGTGGGCGTCCGCAATTGCACACAGCAGCATTTGGTTCCTTTCAGCAAGTTTGATGGGGCCCGTTTTGCTCTTGGTCAGCAAACTCCAGCAACGCTGGACGATCTGACTTTCGAATGTGGATCCTCCAACGAGCAAACATCGCCAAAACCCAAGCGCTTCCTACACATCATAGCAAAAAACAAACTTAGAGACCCTTTGCTCATGACCAAAAACGCGCATGATTTCCAACTTGCTCGTACCTGCATGGAGACAACTGCTTCCTCGACGCGTTTGTCTAGAAGTTTGCGAGTATTCCACCAGTTCTTCTTCTGTTCGGAGTTCCATGAGCTCGTTTCTTCAGCTGTGTGCCCAGATAAAATCTCCCTTTGAAACTCACACACGACCATAAGTCAGCAAAACAATTCAATCTCAGCTCATGCCAATACTAGTATACCTTGAATCCTGAATAATGGCATCCATCTCGCGAATACACTTAGACCAGGCTACTGTAGGCAAGCAGAAGGAGATGGGAGCAGAGCCATTTGTCTATCATATCACACACAGTTAGCATGCCGCACTGTCCCCATTGAATATACAGGATACGTACCGGAAAACGCGTAACCACGAGCTCAGACGATAAACCAATCATGAGAGAAACAATGATCCAGTTGTCTGGTAGTTGTTGCACCGTCTTGGCAATGCCCTGGACCATTCGAGCCAGGTACTCTTGCGGTGCTTGCTTTTGAAGTGTACGTGAGCCAGCAGCCAACTGCTCAAGCTGCACCACTAAAGCTTCCTGTGTCGGTGTATCGCTGTCCGTTTCGATAGAAATCGCAGCATCGCTGCCAGCATTTGCCAGCAAAGCGCTGCTCGCCCACAACAGAAAAGTAGCCCGCTCGCCCCCATCCATGGAATTGCCATCGTCATGCGTGTTTTCCTCCATTTCAGCAAAATATGCCATTCCCAAAGCTGTCCGTAATTCTTGGTTTAGATGAGGGATGCCTAGATGGTCGCCAAGTAAATAGGCTTCCTCCAATAAAGAAAGCGTCCGACTCAGGCTAGTAAAAGCCCGAGGTGAAGCCGACCGCAGCAACCTTGTATTGGTGCGCCCTAGTTCAAGCATGCACTTGACCCGTTCCAAATGAACATCACAGGACTTCAATGACCGCTTGAGCTTCTTCATCGACCCGAGGAGTGATTCCACTGCTGTTAGATCAGAGAAGTCGCTGGTTTGGCTTTGTAGTCGTGTATACTTGCGCCAGCAGCGAGCCTTGACTCTTTCCAACATTTTGGAGACGGGAGATTGACAGTCCTCAGCAGTATCCACAATCTCAAGTGCCCTTGCATAACATGCCAGTGCTTCTTGTTGTTTGGCCTCGTTGAGATAAACATCTCCTTGCTGAACGATTTCATTGCACTTTTGGTCAATGATTGCCAGATCAGACTCGATGCATGAGTGATACTGATCAGCTACAGCGCCGTCAGTTTCTGCTAGCTGCAGGTCCAACTTCGGGTTCAACGACAGTAGAGATATGGCTACTTTCGCCTTCTCCAAGTGGTTTGCATTCAGTTCCAACTCTGCGTACTCGTAAAATGGTCCACGGCGGAAGAAACGCAGGTTTAGACCACCTACAAGACGCATAGCCTCCGTCAAGTAAGACGCAGCCCTACGGTGTAACGAAATGCGAGTTGTGGTCAGCCACTATATCAAACAAAAGAACTATGCGCGGAGATTACCTGTGTGGCTGATCAGCCAAGCTGTAGAGAGACGCTATCCGGCACAACGATAGCTTCGCGGCCAGCAGCAGGTCCCATGAAGAGCATTCTAGTGCCATAAAATACAGAAAATGTGCTGATTTCCGTTGCAGACATTCCGCTACTGAAATTTCTGGAGGTAACTTGAAATATGTGGTCTCAGACGGCGACGAGGGAGCGGTAAACTTCTTCGCCATTTTCCAACAAACCCGCAACGCAGATTTAGCTTCAGTGATAGCGTCTTTGCTTCGTCCTTGGTAAAAGTAAATGTCCGATAGTATCGTGTGGACAAACAACTCCCGCATTCCTATTGCCTTGGCCACCGTTGCAGTTTGACAATTCTTCACGTTTTGCTTGATATCGCCGAGTGTATTCATCGCACTGAGCAAATGCTGGCATGCCTGATCTCTGATGTCACCCAGATGGGAGGATTTCGCAGCAAACAGATCTCTGTCAACCTGCTCAAACAACTCCATTCCTCTGTTATTGGCAGCTATCGCAACGTCTGCTTCCGCAATCGAGACATTTTCTTTAGAGTCCAAATCAAACAATCCGAGCGGAGGAGAAATGGCAGTCAACTTTAAGCCTGGAGCACATTCAGACTGCTGCAATGTCTTGAGCAATTTCCTCGCTGCCCTTTCCAGTGGAGTGCACGAAACGAGAGACAGTGTATTGCACACGGCTTCTAAGCACTGCACCGCGTAAAGTCCATTAAACAGAAACCCACAAGGACTTTCTCCGCCCCAGTAAGCCAAACAGCGCTCAATGTCTGCAATAGCGCTCTCTTCGCTGAAGGACATATTTCCAGATGCATCGTCATCATTTGAGCAGCCACCATAGCTGACCATGAGAGAAATTTCCATCGTTACCACCCCACGCCATCCATAAATTCCTCCGAGATCGACACCAACCGCATCAGGGAAACTTAGAAAGCTTTCAGCAGCAACAGTAAGGGAGTGATACACGAGTAGAAGCCCCTCAATTGTGTCGCGAACGTTGCGTTTGGCGTAATAAGAGCAGTAGATCTCCTTGCGTTTTGCCAGAGACTGGGAGACATCCAGCAGCTCTTTGTGGGGTAGTTCGCCGTTTATCGTCTTCATTTTTGTCTTCATCAGTTCAACGTTCAAGTAGTGCCCAAGTTCACCACACAACTGCACACGGACCACGGATGAAAAATCAACGGCATCATCTGATAAGGCGCATGGCTTGCCTCGCATGCTCACCACAATTGTAGCAGCTGCACGATCGAAAGCATCCCGAAATTCTCTCCACAACATCATTATCTGGTTCCCAGGTATCCGGCGAGACTTGAAAACGTGGGTGATATTGTCCAAGAAAGTTTTGAACTCATTTATGATGGAAGGTTGTGCATCCTCCCCCAAAAGCTTTATCTCTTCCAGTATGCCAGACACGAACTTGTCGACACTTGCGTGCGGGATTTTCTCGTTAACGTCTCCACAGTACAAGATAGAATACCCAGTGAATAACCGTGATTTTGTGTAATTTCCCAGTTCGCGGTAGCAATGCGCCAGCAATGAAGCGATAGCATCCACCTTCAGTTGCGCATGCGCTTCGTGAATATCTTTGACACTGAGGTTACTGCACATGACATACTCCAAGTAACTTTCCACAAGCTCGAACGCTCCCAGTAGAGCTGAAATCGTATCTTGGTAGTTCCCCATTTTATAGCAACGAGTCGCACAGCTGTAACACTCCCGTGCAATTGAGTTCAAATCGCCAAGTACTCCGTGCAGAATTGATTCACTGAGTTTCCCATCCATGGTCGCGTTGTCCAGGAGCTCACGAACTAACGTCACATGTCGAGAAAGCACGTGCAACGCGGATGCTGACCTATCAGCGAGACAGCACCGCACCGAAAGTATAACGTTCATTCGATGAAGTCGTGATTGTTCCAGAATGAGAGTTTCCATCTGCTTAGCATCCGAGTCGGCCGCTGCACAACGTAATTCCTTTATCGCCGTGCACGTTTCATCAAAGCTGCAGCATTCGTGTTAGATAAACGAGAAACACACGCCCCACTCACTCATATAAAGCTACTTACCTCGTGATGACTTGGTGGTAGAGCTGGTACTTAGCAGAATGCTGAGCACTGATGGCATAGTTGAACGTTTTTGTCGCGCTTCTCTTTAAGGAACGAGTCATGAACGGTACAAACCCAGGGTGATGTTTCGAGTCCAGTGACACGAAGCTGAATGGTGCCAACGCTTCGAGCTTTTTCAAATACACTCGTGCAGTCTTTTCGCACTGGTCAGTCCATTTGTCGGAGGAGGTGCTGTGAACGAGATCACGTATCATTTTACCAGTCCCAGATTCCAGAGTCTTGTCGATAGCAGACTTGCTAAAGCTATCACGTGAGGAGGGGTGGTTTTCTCGCTTTTCAGAATGAACTGCAGTGAAGAGAGCACCTGCAATGGAGAATAGTAGGCAGGATTCAATGGGTTTCCCGGTGCTTCCAAACAGCTGCACATACTGGACCGCATTTTCGAGAATCATTGCACTCCTCAAGTGCATCCCAGATATTTCACAAATCAAAGCGAAGTGCTCAAGCCATTGGATATACTCCCATTGAAGGGAATCGGACTGTCAAATTTAAAAAAAAGTACACACACAGCGCTTTAATTGCTTGTCCAGAACCCAAAATATGCATGCATGCAAAATTGCTACGTACGCTGTACATGTGCGTTGAACCGGGACGCAATTCACTCAAACTGTTCGCTGATTGATCATAAAACCTGTACACTTCCTTGAGTCCCTGTTGTGACCTTCTGGTTGAACGTTCGTGCTGGACACCAACGCGGTGCACCTATTGAACATCGCCCGAAAAACGTTAGTCATCTGCCTCGATTCGCCGCAACTGCCTTAGTAGAGCAATTCTCCCACCTGTTGTATAAAGTATGACGAACTGTAGTTTGCGCATTTGAGCAGGAATGACAGCGCTGCCAAGCGGAATCGGAGTGCAGCGTTTGTTGTGTCGGCTTTTGGTTTGGCAGCATCTACAGCCCCAGCAATTCTCCACAGTATCCGGAAAGATCGGTCACTAAACGACGACGCCAGCTTTGCGTCCTGATAAGAATTTTTTTGTAAATGCGAGATCCATTGTGACAGTGTGGTTTCCGCCACATGCAGTACGCCCTACAATATCCCACATCGGATGAGTTACATATATCCATAAGACATAGCGACAAAATAGTCCATACCTCGTAGTTCTTTTCAGCAGATAGCAGCGAGACGCAAGTATTCGTGTGGCCCAATAATAACCGAGCGAATTGAGCTGTGTGGAAACTTCTTGAAGTTGGAAATCCCGCCACGAGCTTAACGTTTCTCACCATTTCACTGGCGAGAGCAACATTGCTCTCGCCATGGCGATCCAGCAATTGCATCAACTGCGACTTCTCACTCGCTCCATTGCTCAGCTTCGAGTGCGAATTCCACAGTCGAACGTGAACACACGCAGCCACACAGGACGCTGCCTCTCGCATCTGCCCAACACCCACCAACCCGTCAACTCAATATCCATCCACTTGGGCCATCACTCTACTATTCCACTTACCTCTGGCATCTCCGCGTACTTCTTGGCAACTTGGTAGAGCAGATTGTCCACCACGAGGTCTCCCAACCGCACCGCATGCTCCAGTGCACACACCACATAAAGCGCCACACACGCTAGATTCATTGCCGCCACTAAATCCTCCAGTTCTGCATCATAGCGGCATAATTTCGTCAATAGTTCGTACTGATCGAGCCAAAGTGGTGCGTCTACTGACCTTCTGCCTTGGCTGCAGCGCCGCTCGTGACCGCGTAAATCTTCACGAGGCTCTGAGCCATTTTGGCCGCGAACACGACGTCGCTCTTGCTGCTGCTGCTCACGCGCTGGCGCTTCGCATCCCGCTCTTGAGTCACCGATTGGGTCCATTCTGGTAGGCGACGCTCCACAGCCGCTCTCAGCAAGGATAGAACCGTTGAAGACGATGTTGTCGCGCTCACATTGCGCACGAGAGCTGTTGCTTGAGGTGTGAAGAGAGTGAGCACTCTCTGTGCCGCGCCGCGTCGCTGGATGAGCGCCAGAAGCTGCTCACGAGAGGTGGCGCCAACCTCCTCCGCGTTCCCTCGCATTTTTTTGAAATGAGTATTTCGTCGTTAAGTTCGTATTGCAATGCGAACTTAGTGGCAATTTACACCAACGACGCGAATCATGAGCTTGCGCGGCGGGTGGAAGAGCGTGCTCGCCACGGTCTCGTCGATCACGAGTCAGCAGCGATGCCTGTCGACTGCAGTCACCTCGATGCGCTACTTGTCTACGCAAGCGGCAGCGCTGGAAACACCACAATCGCAGCGGAAGTGCGTCGCGTACCGCCTGGGTCGCGTCGAGTACGAAACTGCGTGGGACTGGCAGAAGCAGCTCATCCAGCAGCGTGTATTGGCCATACGCGCCGAACAATCGGTGGAGAAGGATGTGGTGCTTATCCTGGAGCACCCGAGCGTGTACACGCTGGGTCGAGGTGGCACCATGGAGAACGTCAAGTTTGATCCGGAGAAGGAGCACGTCAAGCTGGTGCGCGTCGACCGCGGCGGTGAAGTGACGTACCATGGTCCCGGACAGGTGGTGGTGTACCCGATCCTGGATCTGACGCAGCACAAGAAAGATCTCCACTGGTACCTCCGCCAAGTGGAAGAGGTGGTGATCCGCACACTGGCAAAGTTTGACATTCAGGGCGAGCGTGTGGACGGACTTACGGGTGTCTGGGTGGAGGAGAAGCAGGGATCTGGAGATGAAGAGCACCGTGAAGGGAACTACGAGCGTGAAATGCGCAAGATTTGTGCAGTCGGCACGCACGCGAGTCGTTGGGTGACCATGCACGGCTTCGCGCTGAACGTTAAGACGGACCTGCGCGAGTTCGACCGTATTATTCCGTGTGGTATTGACGACCGCGCTGTCACGAGTATTGAGCGCATTCGTCCGGATGTGACCATCAAGGATGTGCAGGACGCTGCTATCGAGGCCATCAGCGAGGTCTTCCACCTCGATATGGAAGATTTTGAGGCCAAGACGCCGCTATAGAGTGCATACTACCTGTATTTTTGATGCTGCTTTCCTTTTTTTGATTTAGTCGATGAGCGATACTTGACGCAGCTGGTCGAGTGTGAAGGCGACGATGCTGTCGACTGTTGCGAGACCTCCGTTGCCTGTACGAACCTCGACAAGGTCAGAACCTTGCGGCAGTTGTGAATAGAGAACCTACAGTAAATTACTTTCGTTCGTACCAACAACCCCGCAGGCCAACTTCTTCTCGACAGGAGGAATCATCTTGTAGCCGAACTCGTCCAGCACGCGAAGCTGCTTTGCAGTGATCGCATGATTCCACATGTCCGTGTTCATGGCAGGCGCGAAGATGAAAGGCTTTGTCATGATCCACGCCCGAGCGACGCAGGTCTGTTCAGGTAGAACACCAACACAAAACGTCAAAAGTGCATCCACCCAGTCCCCAAACAATGGAGAGCTCAAGAACGCACGAGGAGGTTGTCCGCCAAGCCATTCGCGAGCTTCGCCAGCGTGTTCGCCGACATGGGTGCAAGCAGCATCACATCCGCCCAGTCCTTCAACTGCAGCGAGCACAACACACACACAGTGCTAAGGATCATCATAGTACAGTGCAAGTTTCCCCTGTTGCTTCGCTCCTGACGCACCTCAATGTGGCGCACGCTGTCCCCGACAACATTCCACGCCTCCCATTCGTCTTCGTCACGAACGACTGCAATCCTGCCTTGACCACCATCCGGTAATTGTGTCGCTGAAAAGAACACCTCCCAGGCCACTGAGTTGTAGTCCTTGGCGCGTTGCAGGAAGAATTCCGCCGACTTGGTGAGCACCACGCACACCTGCTCTCGACACAACAACTTCAGTTTCCGAGACGCAATTTCCCGCCCTTTAGCCTCACAAAATCCCGCACCTCCGCCGTCTCCGATAACCGCACAGCGATCTCCGGCACCTTGACCGTCGCCACGCTGCCGCTCGCACACAGCAGTACCCGTGGCCGCAATTCCTCCATTTGGGAATAAATTTATCACTAAATCGGGATTGCCGTTTTTCACTGAGAGTGATGGTCATGTGCTGCAACATTTGGCTGGGCTCATTTGCCAATGGAAAAGGTGGTGCAAAAGCTGGAGCTACGCGGACAGCAGCCAACACCGCTTGCGGACCGGATCACGACCCAACCCTCTTTGCTGGAGAATGTGACGCTGCATGACTACCAAATGACAGGGCTGCAGTGGCTGCTGCGCAAGCATGAGCAAAGGCTGAACCCAATTCTGGGGGACGAAATGGGGTTGGGCAAGACTCTGCAGGTCATCTCTTTCATTGCGGCGCTGGTCACCTCCGACCGAGAGAAGAAGATAGCCGAAGGAGGTCGGTACTTAGTCGTCGCGCCGCTGAGCGTGCTGCCCAATTGGATGGAGCAGTTCGAGCAGTTCGCGCCCAGCATTTCGACTGTCATGTACATTGGCCCCGCTAAAGATCGGGAAGCGACACAGAAGGTAATCGTGGCCAGTCCACTGGACCAACCGCTGGTGGTCGTGACGTCGTATGAGATGCTGCTGTTTGACCACGAGTTCTTCCACAAGACTGTGTGGGAGGTGATGATCATGGACGAAGGACATCGACTGAAGAACCCAAAGGGCCAGCTCCACGGAATCGTCTCGACTAGACTGCGCTCCAAGTACATGGCGATACTCACCGGTACTCCTATTCAGAACGACCTGCAAGAGCTCTTCGCGTTGTTGTCGATTCTGAATCGGAGCATTTGCAATGACCAAAAACTGTTTGAGACCACGTTCAGAGACTATTTTTCAGCCAAGGCGCAGCGACTTGATGAGAATCGCCAAGCCAAGTCGAAGCGTGTGAGCAAAGCGGAAGAACTGATGCGCAGACTACTGGCTCCACTACTGCTGCTGCGTACGGTGGAGGATGTCCGGGGGGCGTTCACGTTGCCACCGCTATCCGAAATGGTCGTGCATACACCCATGTCAGCGATGCAGCGCGTATACTACAAAGAGATAATTACGAGGAATGCTGAGGTCCTGAATAGGGCAGCGAAAGCTCAAGGAAATAGGTATGTCGTGCAAGCTGGAAATGCAAGAAGGTACTGATCTTCCGAGTCTGACACTAGGTTATCTCTATAGGGTCCCGTTGATAAATATTTTACCGCAATTACGGAAGGCGTGCAACCACCCGTACCTGTTTCCTGGAGCAGAACCGGAGCCGTTTGTGGAAGGAAGTCACTTGTACGAAAATAGCGGTAAGCTCTTTGTCCTGCATCAAATTTTGCCACGACTGAAACAAAAAGGCCATCGGGTGCTGCTGTTTAGTCAGTCCCCACCTTTCTTGGACATCATTCAAGACTTCCTCACGCTTGAAAGCTTTGCATACGAGCGGATCGACGGGTCTGTACGTGGAAAAGAGCGTTGGCAGTGCATTGAACGCTTCAAGAAGGACCCGGAAACCTTTGTCTTTCTGATCTCCACTCGAGCTGGAGGTTTGGGATTGAATCTACAGAGTGCGGATACGGTCATTTTTGCAGACTCGGATTACAACCCCCAAACAGACCTCCAGGCGATAGCACGTGCGTACCGACTGGGTCAAACCAAACCTATTCACGTGATCAAGTTTCTGTGCGCAAACACGGTAGAAGAAAGCATTTATCGGCGTACTCTGAAGAAGATGCGCATGGCCGATCGCATTCGCAACCTTGCGCGTCGAACTGATGACGAAGACGACGAAACTGATGACGATAGCAACAAGAGTTTACTGGATACGATCCAGTTTGGGTTGCATCGGCTTATGCAAGAGGCTGCGGGCGAGGATGAAGACACGCTGATGAAACCTCTGGAGGAGGAATACATTCAACATATTCTGGCCCGGAAATCGCTCCATCCAGTTGAAGAGATTGTATGTTCCGACAACGTGCCGGTGGCAACTCTGAAGAGCGACAAACTGCTTGAGTCGGGTGGAAATTTTCAAGAGGAAAATATGTACTACTTTGAAGGGGAAGACTACACAAAGACGGTGAATATCAAGGAACAAGATGCAGCGTTGCTCGAGAAACTATGCAAAGAAGCAGCAACTAGTACCAAGCGCCAGACAAAGACAGCACGAAAGCGATATGAACAAGATGACGAAGAGGAAGACGAGGAAGATGAGGAACAGGCTATTGAAAATGAAGCCGAGCGAGCTCGAATACGAGAGGAACGGCGTCAAAAAGCGCTGGAAAGGAAACTTGCCCAGTGGAAGGCCAACAAGTACACATCTGCAGCTATCGATATATCAAAGCCTGGAGACGGCTCTGTGCCATCGTCGCCACGTAGATCTGACGACTACGACTCCTCCAGAAACTCAGGACGACTGTATTACAAGTCCGGCGACGCCAGTCATCCTCCTCTCTCGAGTTTACGTTCTGGCCCATACATTGTTTTTCATTGCGTGGACAATAGCGGTGTGTGGTGCTCGCGTGGGTTCTTCCGTAGCCTATCCGCGCTCTCGCCTGCTATCCAGAAGCAGTACGAAGCGGCCGCACGCAACGGCGATCTCAAGCTTGGCAGTGCGCATTTGATTCGACTACCAACCAACGGATATGTGTGCTTACTGGTCGTGCAGGGATTTATCGGGAAGAAAAAGCAGCGTGTGGGAAATGGGCCGGGTACGGTGCAGATTGTTCGCCAGGGCAAATCATCAACATTTCGGCTCAACGCTCTGGAGACTGCGCTGCAGGCCCTAGCGCATCGTGCTCTTGAGTTGGGGGCCACAGTTCATCTGCCCCGTATCGGCTACGGAACTCCGAATTTCAATTGGTATGCTGTTGAGCGTCTGCTAGCACGCAACCTTCGGGACGTGGGTGTTGAAGCAACCATTTACTATTATTCACGAAGAAGTTAGTGGTAGACCCGTGGCTTCCTGAAGTCTTCAATCCCAGCAAAAACATAAAAAGTGTTCAAGGCCCTGACACTCCTCATCACTTGTAGTGTGTCTCGAAGTCAGGGAAGCCGTCAGCCACATCGTTCTGAGGGTTTATCCCGATTGCACTTAACATGGCTAAGAGAACCTGTTTTTCATCCTTCAGCGAGTCGATCTTCTCGTTAACGTCATCAATGTCTCGTTCTAGTTGTCCGATGTCATCGTTCAGCGCCGTTACCTGATCGAGCGTATACTGCTCCTGAGAGCTGGTAGTCGTGGCCACGTCCAACTCCTCGCTTCTTTCCTCCCATTGCGACTTCAGCAACTGAAGTTCGGCGTCCAGGTTTGCAGATTTGTTCATAGTCTCGCGAAGTTGGATTCGAGTCTTGAACTCACACAGCGAGTTCTTGCAGCGTTCCCTGTGTGCTTGAGTGTCGTGCCAATTACTGCAAAGCTGATCGCGGCATGGAACGTTATCGCTGCACTTTAGCAAAAGTTTTTTCTCGCAGCCCCTGACGCAACGTTTGCCAGGAGGTGGCTTGCAGTGGAATACATCCACAAATTGAATTGCCTTCCGCAAGCACGATTTGAAGTGTTTGACTTGCTGTGGTGTTCTCATTCCTGCATCGCAAAGTCCTGGAACCGGTAGCTCAACGTTTTTCTCGGAAGAAGTGTCTTTCTCTTTGTCAGATGCAGCGGCAGCAGCGTCAGCAAGCGTACCCGTCGCCTGATCCTTGTAAGATTCTGTTTGCGTATTGTGGTTGCCATCAGTGTTTCTCGTGTCTTCGCCGTGCACCCCTGGCGTGTTTTGTGCCGTTGATACTTCACCACTTGTGAACTGTGCTTCGTCATTCTCAGCACTGTCGACACTTCTCAACTCACCACTTTCTTGTGTAACATCGGTCTTGCCAGGGTCATCGACATTCTTACACTGATTCGTCTTCTGACTCGCTCCTTCGTAATCACCAGAACTATTCGCCGTGGTCATCTCAATTTCGTGCTCCGGTCCAGAAATGTTGCGTCTGCTTTCAATCTCTTCATCAACGTCAGCGACGCCGTTCGCCTTGGCAGCCACTTCAACATCGATGGGTTCAAGCTCAGCAGTTGGGCGTACTTGCTTCCCGTTTGATGCCATCTCCCTTTCAGAAGGCTCTACTTGTACAGCTTCGGTGTCCGGGTCGTTTTCCTCGATCACATTGGTGTATTGCTCCGACCACGTCGTGTCAGGTTTTTCGGATTGAGTCTTCTCTCCCTCTTTTGATTTCGATCGTGTCTGGTAGCCTTCATCTACCTCGGTGGATTCACATGAATCCCTGGTACATTTCGAGAAGCTTCGCAGGCTTCGTCGTATCTTTCTCCCAGTTTTGGCTGATCGAGATTCTTGACGCTTGGATCCAGCAGCAGAATGATCACTCTTCGTCTCCTGGTCATTTCCCTGACCATCTTTTACCAGTCGACGAACACATGTCATTCGTCGCGAAGTGCGTTTACTAGCTTTCACTTGCATTGACAAAGTTCGGACTCTCGTTCGCTTCTTCTCCTCTTTGCCACCTTTTCAGCGTCGTCACTTGCTCGTCGCTTTCATCCTTATCCCGCCCCAAATCCCAAGCCGACGGTCGTTTCGCTCTTTTACACGGAGGCAGCGTTGGTGGCGAATGACTCTTGGTCGACAGTCTTTTCCTCGTCGTCCACTGCCTCGATCCCGTTCCAACTGTTGCTGTCAACTCCATCTCCCCGTCGTTAACCTCCATTTCACGTGGACCATTCGGCGGTGAAATCACCGGTTGCTCCTTCTCACTCGCCATTGAGTGGTCCGTCTTGATGCTAACGTGCTCTTTCCCGTTATTCATTTTGTTGCCTCTACGGATGCGCAGGTCTTTCGTCATAAAGGAGCGCACAGTCGGCCCCTGGGCGACGCTGTGGCATGCGAAGATGAGGCGGTCCATCTGCTCTAAGAACCCGGTCGTCGTGTCCATGTTGCTCTCGATGAACTTCGCCAGCCGACTGCAGCAGTCGTAAAACAGCTCATAGTCGTCCACAGGAGGCGCAGTCGGCGGTGCTGCTAGCTGTGCCAGCTCATCCTTGAAGGCAACCCAAACAGCGTCTACGGCCTCGGTCACCGTTCTGCGCACCGTACGGTTGAGCTGCAGTCGCAGTCGATCCACTGTGGGCGACGTCTCCTTGGGCTCCGGCACGTGGTGGTGTGGCATTGCGCCACGTCGAGCAAACCTTGGCATCGCTGTTCGCGAACTGAATCACTACGCGTGCTAGTCCAGTTTTCGATTCTGCTCGACGATTGGTGGAATTTGCTGTAAGTTGAAGTGCATTTTTCTGACAATGGTTGGCACTAATTGCATCGACTAGCGAATCCTGCCAAATTGTCTACAAAAGGTAATCGCACAGACAAAAAAGTGAAATCCACAGATTGTGAAAAAGAGGTGTTTCAAAAAGAGGCAGTCTCTCCAGCAGGGGTTAGTAGTAGCCTCAAAAATCCGGTAGTAGTATTACCGGGACTATTGGGGGCCTACGGGCCTAGACACATATTGAAACTAGTAGTGGTTCTACGAAGCGGTAGTAGTAGTAGTCATATTAGTATACTATTTTGACTACTATTTTTCTTTATGAGTCGGTCACCTTGCACGCGTCCTGCTTCAACTTCACGACTTCTTCTCTGTTGTGCCGCAGCAGCAGCTGCCTTTCCGCTCGTCTACTATCCGTCCTGCCCCTAAGGGGGCCCATTATTATCTCTCCGGTTGAAAATACCCTCTCTTGGACGCCGATGACGAAATTTTGCTGAGATGGATGCGCGCCAGTAGAGCGATAGAGGAACACTGGTATTCACCTTCATCGCGAAACCACTTCAAGACGTATGTGTGTTTGGACAGACCCAACAGTGCGTAGTGTAGGCTGTTGTGTGCGTCAATCGACAAGTCCTTCGATCTTGATGTCGGGGTTATGGCGCAGGGCGACCTCCGGCCACTCCGGCTCTAAATCTTGCCATTCTCTCATGACAGCAATAGCTCTCGCGTTGATCTCGGTCTCCTTGACCTCGTCTCTAGTCTTAGTAGCGCGGATTGGGCCCCCTAGAAGTAATTCGTTTGCGTCGTCCCAGCCCGTTGATGATGACGAGGAGAAGGTGAGGAGTCCTGACTAAGCAGGCTACTCTGGAACGACTTCTGGGATTGAGGGATCTTTTCCCGTTTAGTCATCTGAGCATCTATAGACTCCTAAAATGAACCAATTGTCCGTATTCAGCTTCCGCAGGACCTCTATAATAGGATCAAATATACGAACGATAATTCTTAAGCTGCTCCAGAAGCCATCGTCACGAACCAACCCGATTACATAACGCAGTTCCCCCCCCCCCCCCCGATTTGATGGAGTTCCACGATAACGGTCTGTGAATGCCTCGTAACCTGGACTCAAAGAGGTTTCCAGGACCCCCCCCCCCCGGCTATTTAGCACATTATGCATGCAATGGACGGAGTACTGATGTGTTGGCACTGGCAACACGAGATTTCTGGCCCTCAAGCCCGCATCTCGCACACCTTGCTGCAATCGCTTGAACTCATCCAACAGTGCTAAGTGGTCCCCTACGAAGCGAGCGACAGTCACGGCTCTCGACACAACATCTTTTACGGCGGCGAACGGGACACATCCTGCATGAGTAGATTTAGAACATGAGCCGCGCATCCACCACTGATCACGTTCTGGACTTGAACCGACGCACTTCTTATGTTGCTTGCATTCTCCGTGACGCCACCAATCACTTGTGCAGTAGTTTTGTGCTCGATTTCTGCAATAACTTTGTCAATTACATCAGCAAAATACTTAGCAGTGTGTTGTTTCGGCCTTATCGACCACGATGTCCAGAATAATGAAGGCATTCCCGGCGCAACCACCATGAAAGTTATAATACATGAGCCGTTGGTATCCGTCCAATCATCTGTAACGAGTGACACGTAGGTGTGGGCATTGATCAGCTTGATAACCATTAAACAAATCTCATCTTGTATTCGTTTCAAAAGCACCGCACTTTACTTGTGCCGCGACGGTAACTTCATTGAAGGTACAACCATAGCAATGAAGTCTCGAAACACTTGAGCTTCAAGTAGTATAAACGGCAGCGCGAAAACAAAAAGCACCCGAGCTAGGGCGATTTCACATGCATCTTGATCAAACTCGTTCTGAGTTGGTTGCACAGTAGAACCCGACGTCGGGGTTGGTGTAGGAGCTGGAGTAGATCGCAGAGGGATTTGAACGTATCTGGGAATATTAGGGCACTTATTAGGCTTCATCAAGTGGTCAAACAAGTTGCCGCTAGGCTTGCCGCTCTTCTTGAGAGCGCCATAATAATTGTGTCACCTGTGCATTTTGCCATTTTCACGTCCAATGGTATAGCGATTTCATCAATAGTGATGCTCGAGGCCGTCGAAACGACCCTGGGTACGGGGCTATTGCGCTGAAGTACGGAGAGTACGCGGTGATCGCGCGGGAGTTGAAGACCGCGGAGAACGACACGGAGTTGTTGAGTGGGGTAAACCCGCTGGAGTTGGTGGGGGGAGCGATCGCGCTGGAGTTGAAGAGCGGGGCGAAGGCGGGAACATCGCCCTTCGAGACCGTGTCGGCGACGGTAGAAGAACCTCGGATGGGTTGGCTGCGAAGATTCTCTTTTGTGTGGACTGTAGCAAAGCTTTGTCCGTACTTCGGAGCTGGGTGGTGATTGTAACGAATTTGAGTCCGAGCGTGAATTTCGCGGGGCATCTCCAGGTGATTCTAGCTGTAAATGCGCCGGTAGCGGTGACATGGTGTAGCCGAAGATCCTTTCACACTTTTGGACTTTGGGAGGGGGGGGGTCCTGGCTTTCGGACCTTTGGAAACTTCTAAAGTCTTTAAAACATGTTGGAGCATTTTAAACGTTCTTTACTCTTCCAATCTGAAACCATATCAGATATATATTTACAGGTTCCGTCTCGGAATGTTTTGTATTGGAAAACGTTTTAGTAGCCCCCCCCCCCCAGAAGTGTCCGGACTTTTGAGACTGTCCATTGGCTAATAGTAGTTTTAGCCAGTTAGAGGGGATGGCCCTTTGTGCATGCCGCCACTATTAGAATGCGGTATGTGGACCACATACAGACACGTTTCTTACGCGCTGAATGTGGATAATTCATCCCGTTACAACTTTACAGTTTTTGGTACAATTTGAGAACCCATCTGATCTAAGAGTCAGTAGCCATGGTAGATAGGCTACAGAAGTGACCAGCAAGCCTGTTTCGAATCTTTTTCGAATCTCTTTAAGCATGTAAGGTAGTTCAACGCTCTCTCTCTCTTTGAAAACTGCAGCATTTTACAGGCACTTTCACGACTAGGACCGCGCAGACTGCCTCATGTATAGCAATAAAGTTTTGTGATTACGCTCCATTCTTGCAGATCTCAAGCTAAAAACATACGTACTGCCGAAACATGACACATTTCTGACTGGAATTGCTCTATGTGCCCAAACGAGACGCAATATTGCCTGAAACTGCAACATACATGCTACCGGCGGTTTCATCGACTGTACTAGCTTTCTGCCTGCTATGCGGGGTAAAACTACTGTAGTGCCAAACCGTCACTTAGCATTTTGCCCCCAAAAGCTACAACTACTATGGCTCCAAGCGCTCTTACGACTCCGAATGCGACTCCGAAGAGGAACGCCCGTTTAAGATGCCCCGTCCGCCCGCCGCCCTGAGACCCAGCACGATAAATGACTTGGCTTCAAGCAACCGTCGCATGGAAGACGAAGTGGACAGCCTGCTGCAAGAACTCAACGATGTGTACGCAACGATTGAGCGTCTTCGTCGACGTATCTCGGCTCGCCAAATGTTCGGCTCCGACAGCGAGGATGAAGACAGCGATGAGGAAGCTGAAGCCCAGGAAGAGGACACCGAACCGTGGTTTGTTGATACTTTCCCGGCGGATGCGGGTGAATGCGTGGTTGACTTGACCTACGATAGCGACTAAATCCTTTGGGGTAGAATAAAACTGGCGTGAGGAATAAGTTTTAACTTCGTCTTTTTTTACAATTACTTTGTGTTTTAATGGTTTAGTATCATAATTTGTAAGCAACCTTACTTTACATAATCAAAGAATCGCCAACCCGGGCAAGGACGCGGAAGCGTCACCTTCAGTGTTCGCTACTCTTCTTTCAGCCTTCTCTGCCATTGCAGCTCTCACTTTGCATTTTTCTCCCCCGACAGCAATGCCTCCCCAAGACGAGTGGAAAGCTCTAGAAACCAATTACGCCACGCCTCCCACCTACGAGGACCCCCGCATGAGGGCCCGCCGCGCTTCAAACCGGGAGAGGGCGCGCTCTCGACTTCAGCAGCGCCAGATCGCTCGGGCTGTCAGAGTCCAGAGCGAAGCAGCTCATTCTGCTGGCGTTTCCCCCCGCGTGGAGTTGACCCAGATTGAGCGCGTGGAGATTTCTCGCCGTTTTGCGTCTCCAGAACTTCGTGAGGATCCTGCCCGTCGACAAAGGCGTCAAGCGGCTCTACTGTGTGCGGAGCGTCGCCTGGAGGGCTTGGCAGCTGCTCGGCGCCTTCAATTGCCCGAGGCCGTGCCTGACGACATTTTAACTTCAATCCATGACGTCAACCGACCCAACGTGCGCGAACCCGGTTCGAGACCAGGCACCTCCGCGTCCGTGTGCGAGACGCCTCTTCCATCGTATGAGCAGCTGGCTGCAGCGATTCTTAACTTATCGTCGGAAGTACCCGCTTACCGCGCCGACGACGAAGGCTTTCCGAGTTATGATCAGCTCGGAGCTGCGCTACGGAACCTTTCGCCCGCAACCACGCTCTCGGAACACGGCCCGGATGGATATCCAACGTACGAGCAACTTGCCTCGGCATTGCGAAACCTGACCCCGGACGTACCCACGCAGGACGAACCGAGCCCTGGGTTCCCTTCGTACGCGCAGCTGAACGCGGCGCTACGCAACCTGTCCCCAGAGCAGCTTTCGCAGGACCAACCCTATCCGGGCTTCCCAACGTATGAGCAGCTTGCGCAGGCACTACGCATTCTCTCTCCGCCTACCCCAGTCACGGACGCTTCGAATAACGGCTTCCCCACTTACGGGCAATTAGCAGCAGCCCTACGTGACTTGCGCACTGAGGCGCGAAGGAGTCGGGCCCCGCGATCTCCACGTGTTCCAAGATATGCAGCTCTGGCAACAATCTCTGAATTTGTACCTGTTCCACGCCACTTACTTCCGCGACGAAGCGTTCGCTGCCAGCATTGTGGTGCAATGAAGTGGCCATCCGAATTGCCCAACGCGTGCTGTCTCCACGGTGACGTGAAGCTAGAGGCTGCAGAAACGCCTCCTCCGCGTGTATGCGAGCTGTACAGTCAGAGATCATTCCTGGACAAGATCAGGGGGTACAACAGCGCATTCGCTTTCACCTCGACTGGAGCGATGGAAGATCGCACGGTTAACCGCGGGAGTGCCCCTTATACCTGTCGGGTTAATGGTGCTATGCACCACCGCATTGGCCAACTGCTGCCCCCTGATGGTGCAAATCCGACATTCGCTCAGATCTACGTCTACGACGGCTCTACCGAGGAGGAAGTTGCACTGCGTGGACTCGCCATTTCATCAGGATTGAATCACACCACGCTTGGAGAGCTTCAGCCGATACTGCACGAGATTAATCCTCTTGCCGCAGTCTACCAAAGTGCCCGTGACCATGCTTCCGCAAGTCAAGAGATGTGCTTGGTTCTTCTAGACAATCCTCGCGTCGACGCCAGCAGGTACAATCGGCCTACTGCAGAGGAAGTTGCAGCAATTATGGTTGATGGAGGGCCGACCGCTTCGCACAGGGACGTCGTTTTGCGGTATCGCCGAGGTGGTTTGCAGCGAATTTTCGAGATCCACCCACTGTACGATCCTCTACAATACCCGCTCATCTATTTGCGGGGAGAAGTTGGATGGTCAATTCACACGCAGTACGTCGAGGGGGTGCGAAGGACCAACAACTCGAACGTTAGTCTCCGCGAGCACACGACCTACCGACAGTACATGAAGCACGAGGATGTTGAGTATTCGCTGCTACATCGCGCCGGCCGCCTGATGCAACAGCGGTGTGTGGACCAAGCGGCAAAAATCATCGACCAGAGACTCTTCTTCCATCGAAGATTGAACACTCAACGCCTCTACCGCAGATAATGGTTGTCCAGTCTGCGGGATTTGATGCTGGCGGATCATGTTTTGACACACAATGTCCCGGAGTTACAAGACACTGGAACCCATATCATCCTGTCGTCGTCGTTTCCTGGAGGCGTTCGCTATATGCGCCAGCAGTACTATGATTCAATGGCGATCGTTCGGCAGTTTGGAAAACCGGACCTGTTCATCACCGTGACAACGAACCCGAAGTGGCCCGAGATTCAAGATAGTCTTCTTCCTGGATAGACCGCTTCCGATCGACCTGACATTGTTGCGCGCGTTTTCAAAATGAAGCTGAAGGCCCTTTTGGAGGATATCGTCAAAAACCGCGTGTTTGGTGGTCTGCAAGCTTATGTGTACGTTATCGAGTTCCAGAAGCGCGGTTTACCACACGTACACATTTGGTCATTCTTTCGGGCGACTCCAAGCCGAGATCATGCTCAGATTACGACAGATTCGTTTGTGCTGAAATACCGGATCGCGATACCAATCCCGAGCTATTCGAGACTGTTTCGACGTGCATGATCCACGGCCCATGTGGTGCAGGAATTAACTGTCCTTGTGTTGGCGAAGATGGAAAGTATTCAAAGCGGTTCCCAAAGGATTTTGTTGATGATATACGCGTTGACAGAGACCGCTACCCTGTCTACCGTCGTCGGAGGCCTGGACCTATCGATCCCGCTCTTCCAATGGGACCTCAAAGACCATCTCCCCTCCGGACTATTTTAAAAAATATTTGGAAGCCGCGCCAGAATGGCTCCAAGTCGAGGAGAGAGACGGTGGTGGTGGACAATCGCTGGGTGGTTCCGTATAACCCCTATCTTTGTCAGAAGTACAACTGTCACGTCAACGTGGAGATATGCTCTACTGTGCAGTCCGTGAAGTACCTGTACAAGTACGTATACAAGGGCCAGGATCGAGCTACGGTGACATTGAGGGGGTCGGCGGGAGCGGGGCGGACATACTGCCGGGAATACTAGCGTAAACAATGAGGAAGAGGCAGTCGATGGAATTTAGCAATATCTTGATGCACGATATTTATCTCCACCGGAAGCATGTTGGACAATTTTCAAGTATGACATGCAGAAGAAGTCGCACCACGTTCATCGGCCACCGGTCCATGAAGAAGGTGGACAAATGGTTCACTACTCCACAGCTGCGACGCTACAGGATGTTCTGGAGCTCAACCAGTTCTCGATGCTGACTGCGTTCTTCGAATTGTGTGGATTGGAAACTCCCGAAGGGTTAGTCGCGCGTGGGCCGCTGTACCATGAAATGCCTATCCACTTCGTCTGGAAGAAGGTTGGTACGCGGAACAGGTGGATGTCTCGGAAACAAGGTGGAGACAAGACCATTGGACGGATGATTTTGGTTTCACCGAGAGATACCAATCGTTTCTACATCAGACTACTTCTTGCACCGGTACGAGGGACCAAAATCGGTGGTGCGACGAGATCTGATTGGCCAATATTTTGTAGCCATGGGACCAAATACAATGTAGCCATCTGCTTGGCCCACGAGCCCTCAAAAGTCAGCACACCACCATAATCTACTACGCTCCTCATATGTATTCACTGTAGCAGTGCACTTTTGCGGACGACTGCACAATTAAGGGTGACCTCACTATTGAGGACGACAACTACGACTCAGCAGCGCGGAGAGAATAACAGGTTCATTTCATCTTTTACTCTCGCGGAGCGTAAGTGAATTCCATAGACCTGCCGGAAACCAGCCGCATGTACAGCGCAGCTATCGCGGCGGCCAAGTTCGCTGATCAACGGCTTGACGCTCGGACGCGCACCGACTTCACCGGCAGCCTTCGACGTTTTGCAGCGTTTTGCTGTGCTGAAGGATACCCAGATCCGCTGAAGCAGCGCTTTATCCAGCTCCCGGGGGTGATAGCAGCGTACATCAACCAGCTTGCAACATCTAACAAGAGTCAGTGGCCTACCGAGAAGTTACACGCCGCGATCAGTTGGCATTACACGAAGCCAGAGATGCTTGCAGGTGGTCACCCACACGATCGCTGGTTAGTCGAAACGGCGCCGGGTGGTTCGCTTGTATCTCGAGGAATCCATCCCGGTCCGCAGCCATCATGTGGATCCTTGCTGGTCTCAGCAAAGCCAAGAAGCGTGAGAGAACTCCTAAGCGTGCCTCCCCGATGTCTCTCGCAATGATGACTCGAATTATCACCTTCTTGGAGACCGATTCGAGCTTCAACCAGACGATGCGCGAGTGGTTTTCAGCCGTGTGCTCGCTTGCCTTCTACGGCATGTGTCGTATTAACGAGGTCCTACTCATGAAAAAAGGTGATATTCAGTTGGGTCTTCAGCGAAGGTCGCGCAAGAACGGCGCTACGATCAAGTTCGGCTGTTTCACAATACGCGATCGCAAGACCGACCACGACCCCCTTGCAAGTCGCACGTACTCTCTACATCATCTCACGAAAGACGAGCAAGCAGCTGAAGCGCTGACGTACGTAGAGCGGTGGTTTGACCATGCCTGTACTCAATTGCATCACAAGTGGAACAACCCTAACCATGCCTTCCCCTCATTGACAAAGATTCCTCGTAGTGGCGGCAAACGACAAAAGATCTCCACTATTAGCACAACCGGAAGCGGGACTTTTGCTAACGTTGGAATCAAGTGGGGCTCGCCAATGTTGGACGGCAACTTCACACAGATTCTCAACATTGTCGCCGATGCTGCCGGGATCAGCAAGAACCTTCTTTGTGACGACATTTGGTTTACATCGCATTGCATTCGTCGAGGCGGAGCGCAGTACAGGTTCATGTTTGCTCCTGAGAAAAGCCGGTGGTCTTTGAAGTTGGTGAAGTGGTGTGCTGGGTGGGCGCCTAGCAAAAGGCCGATACAGTATCGACGGGGGTCAATATCTTACGATGACCTCAAGACGGTTGAAGGAGAAACTCACGCAACGTTCAAAGGGGCTGCGTTGGCCATGGGATTGCTTGATTCAGATGAGGACAATCACCGATGCCTTACCGAGGCAGTGCATTTCAAATGCCTACGCAACTGCGTCACCTGTTTGCAGCTCTTTTGGTGTGCTGCGACCCAGCATCACCTGATGACTTATGGAATGCACACTTACCAGCACTGTGCGAGAACTTTCTACGAAATGAAATC
The DNA here is from genome assembly GCA_016864655.1 of Phytophthora cactorum. Lineage (NCBI taxonomy): Eukaryota > Oomycota > Peronosporomycetes > Peronosporales > Peronosporaceae > Phytophthora > Phytophthora cactorum. The sequence continues at coordinate 504,697 of NHQK01000052.1, forward strand.
GAGATACACAACCTACAGGCTCGCGCTGAAAACCGCATAAGTGAGGTGATAATGGATGGGTTTTCGCTGGATATGAACAGTCGGGTGTATCGACGCGCGATTTACTTGACCCTCCACGACGTCAACAGTCACTTGGTTTCCAACGGGCAGACCTTACATACATACTTCGAATCGCTGCCCCAGTTCTCCGATTACAGTGACGTGGAGACGGCAGCCGATGTGGATGACAGAAATCGCAATCGGTTGATCGAAGACGAAACTTCGTACGAGTCTACCACGTTGGATCACCAAGCGGCGGCACTGAATTTCCTCAATGCGGATCAGAAGCGTGTGTACGACAAGGTCATGGAGGCTGTTCATCCTGCTGGGTCAGACGCCTCCGTTCCGGTTTTATCCGGAAAACAGTTTTTTCTGGATGGACCTGGGGGTACTGGAAAATCATTCCTGTTGGAAACGATTCTTGGAAGCGTTCGGCGGGAGGGAAGAATCGCTCTTGCTGTCGCCGGGAGTGGAATTGCCGCCCTGCTGCTTACTGGCGGGCGTACCGCGCACTCGACCTTTCGACTCCCGCTGGATCCAGATGAAACTTCACATTGAAATTTTGGTGTCCGATCATCAGACGCTACCTTGCTCAAACAAACCAGTCTAATTGTGTGGGATGAAGCCCCAATGACGCACCGATACCAATACGAAACTGTGGACAGAACGCTACAGGATTTGCTGAAAAACGATCTGCCATTTGGTGGAATCGCGATACTGCTGTCCGGCGACTTCCGCCAAACGCTTCCTGCTATCCCCAGAGCTGGACCGGCAGAGGTGATCTCGGCCTCTCTGAAGCGTTCTCCGCTGTGGCGCGACTTCGAGTTCTTGCGTCTTACCATTAACATGCGGGTTCAGACTGCCCAAGACCAAAGCACCGCCCAAGCAGTACAAGGGTTTGCTGATTTCCTCCTTCGCGTTGGCGATGGTAGACACGAGACATGTACCGAGCTTGGATCAGACTACGTAAAGATTCCGCGCGACATGCTCTTGGATGTGAGCGGATTGGAGACATCTGTGGTTAATGAAGCCGCTGAACAAGGTACCGCCCCCGAACGGCTTTCACGATTGATTGAGAAGGTGTACTCGGGCTTCGACGGTGGAAATCAACCGGACAGCTATTTTGCGGACCGAATCATTTTGACACCGATAAACGACGATGTTCTCGCGATAAATGACATGATTCTCGACAACCTACGGGGGGACGCCGAGGAGTATCGCTCTTTTGAAAGTCTGGGTGGAGACGACGGGCTTGAACGCCAAGAGCATGGTAATCTGTATCCTCCTGAGTTTCTCAACACTATATCACTGAGTGGTATGCCTCCTCACAAACTCAAGCTTAAGGTTGGAGCGCCGATGATGCTGATCAGGAATCTCAACACGAAAGAAGGCCTTTGTAACGGAACGAGGCTGCGGGTTGTACAGCTTCGTCGCAACTGTATGAAGGCAGCTATCATGAGCGGCGCTTTCGCCGGAAAAGAAGTAATTATCCCGCGTGTAATGCTTATCAGCAAGAACTCTGGATTTCCTTTCGAGCTGCGCAGAAAACAATTTCCCGTACAAGTCGCGTTCGCCATGACGATCAACAAGTCACAAGGTCAGTCAATTCAACACCTAGGTCTTTTTCTCCGAAACCAGTGTTTTCCCACGGGCAGTTTTATGTGGGGGTGTCCCGGGTTACCACCCGAAGGAAAGTCACGATTTTAGTGGAGAACCCGGAAATTATTGACGGAAGCGTGTACACAAAAAACATCGTGTACAGGGAAATAGTAGTGTAGCTGTTCATAACTAAATATCTTTCTATCGTTGGTTTGAATCTCTACCCGCCGAGCGAAGCGAGGCGGGGAGGTACCACCCCTATGATGAAACCTGCACAAAGAGCCCCGCTTGCGGGGCTCCGCTCGGCTTGTCTACAACTATATCTGTGGATAGCCTAGTGAGGTCATTCTATGTTCTCATATGTACTATGATTTTCACATAACATTGTTGATGTAAACCACAACATCTAGTTTTAGCTAGTCGGTGCTGCCTCGGTTTGCTCAGCAGATGTTTTAATCCAATGAAAAGTCCGGATCTGCGTGACGGACGAACGGATTGACTGACAGACGGACACCATACCGCTGTTGATGTGGGCTGCCGCTGATTTATAATCTTGGCAATCTTACTATCGAAATATCATTTTACACAGCCCTACCTGCGGCTGCCACTGCCCTCGTTTGGAGGAATTATCTTATCCGAGTGGATGTCCACTCAGATGTTTCCCCACTGGTATCTTAACCAAAAATCAGTGGAATATTTGAGATAGGATGATTATTTTTTTCCCTCGCTCTCATGGGCAAGTCTACACCTAAAAGGCCGTCATTGTATGGTAGCTTCCGACCTGACTGCTCCTACATCGCTCGGAATTTAACGAAAATACATCTCGATGGACATGACAGATATTCGTACACCTCGTGATAAGTGAGCTAGTTCTGATGATAACTTGCTCAAAACTTGTCGTGCACTAATAATAAAGATACCACAGAAAAATATTTCGCAGAAAACAAGAACCAACTTAAACAATAAATAGTGGGATTCATTAATGATAAAAGCTGTGCAAAGCGATTGTATTTTGATCGGGACCCAAATGCTATTGTAATCGACATTAGTCAATGTACCAGAAAATATGCGCATTTATCGATGTCTCAAACACAAAAAACCTATAGTGAGATTTAGATATAGGGTACAATTCCACGTTTAGATCCCGAAAATGTGGTTAAAACGGGCGAACTTCCAGCCGTTTAAAAGTTACGCGCGTTTAAAAAGAGTATATCAAAAAGGCAGAATCGATTTCTTCAGGTTGAGGTACAGCGGCGCTCCTGATTGGCTCATCAGCAAGACCGTATGGAATTTAAGGGAAAGTACAACATTACATCATGATGAATTGCAACATATTGTGATAAATGAGACAAGGCAATATAATTTTATGAAGGCGACTTATGTAACGGGGTTACACACAAGTGGCTACACGTAGCCACTTGGTTACATGGATAGCCACTTGGTTACATGGAGGGTTCTTAAACGTTGGTGTAAGACACACCAATGGTTACACTTTGCAGACCGCTGGTCTGTATGCATTTAGGCTTCCTATTGGTAGATAAGCATTTCTTTCTACCAATTAGATCAGCAGGGTTCTGACAGCCATCGGATGGCAGAATACCCTTCATATAGGATATCAGTTTTAGGAGGAAACCCAGTCCAGACATAAATCATAAATAACAGTTCTCATTTTAACCCAAAACGGCTTTTAGCTTTTCTTATTTTAGTAAATCTATACTTTCGTCCGGTTAACTATACTTTCGTCCGAAAGTATAGTTAACCTAAGTTTAAGCAAACTACGCTTCCTCGTACACGTGCGCTAACGTGTAAGCCGAAGTAGTGCGCACAGAGTTGACCCATTACACCTGGTAGCACTTTGTAGTCCGTCCAACGACCGACTACCTGACTTGTTCGTATGGAATACAAACAAGGGACCGAGAACCAACCCATGGACGGTAATCCGTTCATGCGTGGCCCGAGCGAGTCTGCAACGCACATTGCGCGTGCAGACTGCCCCCACCTGTCGGATCCAGAGTGGGAGGCTCTCCAAAGACTGGCAATAGTCATTGGGGAGGCGGCCGCAGCGACGATGCTACGGACGTTGTCACCGACAGAGCAACACGGTGTTGCTCTGGGCTTCATAGTCAAGGAGCAGCGAGATGCTGCTGCCGCTACGACTACGACGGCGTCGTCCGGGACGACACCGCGCGTGCAGTCATTGAAACTGCACGTGAGCAACTATGTGGGAAAAGAGGGGGAACCTCTTCTCCGATGGCTTGTCGAGGTCGACACTGCCATTGCAGCTCGACGCATCTTCGACGACCCGTCGAAGGTTGCGTTCGCCATGTCATGTCTTGGCGGACGAGCGAGGAGCTGGGCGTATGGACGCCGGCTCACGGACGCTACGTGCTTCGGCACGTACGCGGAGTTCAAGGAGGAGCTCAGACAAGCGTTTGAGCCTCCTAAGAACGAGTTCCGGTCGAGGGGCTGAGTTCCTCGACCTGCAGCAAGGTAATCATGACGTTCATGCTTACGCCCAACGTGCGCGGTACTTAGTCTCGAAAATCGTGACCAACCCGATGGACGAGGCGACCAAGGTCGTCACGTTCATGAAGGGCTTGAGGGATGGTCCCGTCAAGACCTACCTCTTCCGAGAGTACCCAAGTACTCTCGAAGCTGCGATCACCCTTGTCATGCAAGAGGAATTTAGCCTGCGGCAGGCTAAATTGCATGTGAACGTGCCGAGGATGGCACGTCCTGTGATGAGAACGGGAGGTCCGGAACCCATGGACCTCTCGAACGTTACGGCTGCTGGTCCCCAGCAGCGGAAGAACAGTAGCGTGCGGTGTTTCCGATGCGGATACACCGGACACTATGCACGTGAGTGCACAGCGGCTGTGCACAAGGCCGGGGATCGACGTGGCGATACCGGGCATCGCCGCGATCAATAAAAAACGCGCGGAACCCCCTACTGGGAGTGCATTCGCGCGTGTCTACAACGGACACGCGACACTGAAGACTGCAGCCCCCAGTGAGAGAGACTCTCACTGCAAGAAGCAAGATGACAAGCCATATCTTGTCATCCTGAAAATAAGGTCGAAGAGAGAGAACTCTCTTCGTGCTCTGGTAGACTCGGGTGCGTCGAACAACTATGTTCGACAGCAAAGTCTATCGAAGCTGAACTTCGAGGATGTAGACACACCTCGAATTGTGTTGGAAGTGCGGTTGGCAACGGGTGCCACCGCGAGGACTGAGAAGCGCGTCGTACGCGTGCGCTTCTCGTACAAACACCGGGTGTTTGTGGAGAACCTTATCGTCTTAGACTTAGACGATAAGTTTGACTTGGTGTTGGGCATGCCGTGGCTTGCACGGCATGATCCAGTGGTCAACTGGGAGAAGCGTACACTTGTACGCTTCGGACGCAGCGCGACAGAGAGCGTTGGCCCTGTCAGTGTCGCGCATGCACCGCAAGGTGCATCCGATCACACCGTTGAGGCAGCACCGTGTGTTGCAGCCTCCGGTGCCCACACACAAGTCACAACGACTGAGGCAGTCGTTGAGTCTGTCTTCAGCGAGTTCCAGCTCTGCCCGTCGAAGCGCTCCTTCTTCATCTTCGCACTGAGAGTGTCCTCACTCTCAGTGGTACTCGCAGCGTGGAGTTGCCTCAACTCCACCGCTTCGCTCTTCATCCTTTCGAGATCCGAAAGGATGCATATCTGTTCGATGCGTCCATCGTACAGGTCCTTCGCGAAGCGCATCCAGCTCATGGCTGGAAGCGACGTCAACTCCGACGTACTCGTCGGACGATTCTCCATTTCCATTGACCGGGACTGGAGACCAGTACGGGTCCGTGTCGAGACGTTCAACGTCTCGACACTCGACGTCGCGTCCGATGTCTGCCCGGCAGACATCTCTTGTAGCGTCTCGGTCCCGGACCGAGACTTGCGCAGCTTGTGTTACTTGCACTGTCGTTTCTTTTTGTGGAGCCCGGCTCCACTTGTTCCTCGTCCAGGCCCGGCCTTGGACGGGTTTCCGTTGTCGTAACCGTCGGCAGATTCTTTCCGCGGACGCACACAATCAAGCCCCGCTTGATTGCACATCGCTTCTTCGTGCAGCCCGGCTGCACGTGAGCACGCAAGCTTTCCCGGTGTTGGGCGTTTGCAACCGCCAACACTGCTTGCCGCGTCATCAACTCCCGGAGTTGATGCGCTCTTGACACCTCGACGCCTTGCGGCGGCGTTTGTGTCGACTCCCGGAGCCGACACACCTTTGTTCCCTCGACTCCTTGCGGCGAAGCCTTCCGTGATTTTCGAACAAATCACGACCGTGTCAACTCCCGGAGCTGACACGCCGACGTTACAGCTACTGCTTCTAGCTGAAGTCTCTTCCATACTTAATCGATCAACTCCCAGAGTTGATACGCGCATTGAAGCAGGAATGCATCTCAAATCTGATTTCTGATTTGAGACAGCGTGAAGTGGCAGTGGTCAATACCGCGGGATCAAGTGAAGACGATCGACGACTTCTTCGAGAGTCGCCGTCAGGCAGGGCAAGTGCGGGAATCGAAGTCCCCGCACAGTGCACCAACGTTCTGTGTCAAGAAGCCACAGGGCGGATGGCGCATCGTTCATGCTTACAACAAGCTGAACGATTCGACGATACCGGCGCAGACGCCGATACCACGAAAAGATGTGATCATCGATTCGATGGCCAAGAGCACCATCTACAGTGCTCTTGATTTGCGCGACGGATTCTATCAGATCCTGATGCGTGAGAGCGACATCGCTCTCACGGTGGTGAGCACTCCAAGAGGTATGCTTTGGGAGTGGCTCGTAATGCCGCAGGGACTGAAGAATGCCCCTGCTATCTTCAATTGATGCGTGACGCATATATTGCGCTCGGTGCGCGACTTCGCACCGAGTTACTTCGACGATGTGTTCGTTCACAGCCGGGCTGTGAACGGGAAGACTGACGTTGAGATGCACAAGGAGCACCTCCGTAAGCTGCTAGGGCTCATGCGTAAGCATAAGCTCTATGCGAACCTGAAGAAGTGTATCTTCGGGGTGAGCAAGATACCCATTCTCGGGTGTCTCGTCGGGAAGAACGGCGTACGCCCTGACCCAGAGAAGGTGCCTGCATGCAAGAGCTGTTATGCTTTGAGGCGAAAATGCGGCCCAACAGGAAACAACAAGTACTGCCAGTACAAAGCTCAGAATGGGATATCGATTGCAGCATTTTCAGCCCAGCTCGGCAAGCTCCTATCACTAGAACAGCGAAAAATTAAATAAAAGAGCCTTTTTAGCATAGCAGCATAGTTCATGTTGACGCCACGATACCTTCTTCGTTATTGCGAGGTCGATAGGCGCATCAACAACAGCATTTCTATCGATTGAATTATCGAATGCATCTCGTTTCACGAGTCGTAGCACAGGTAATCACAGGTAATCAGTCGTTGCCATGCTTTTCAGGCCCGCGACGACTGCACCAAATTATACAATATACAGTACCATGATCACTACACGCGCAAAATGATGAGAGTGAGGTTGCGTACCGCGGAGATACTCGTACAGCTTATATGGGGATTTCCCGCTGATACAAACGTCGTCTTGTCTTGATACAGAGGCCTGACAGAGCTGAGTATCCTGTTGTATCCTGTTCATTGTTGTAGAAGTATCCGATTTGACGCCGCTGGTGAAGTACATGCTCGTGATAGATTTCACTCAAATTTCACATTGACTTCATTTTGTCAAACTATATAAAGAAGGGGTGTCTATTCAGCCTTTCTCGGGATCAACTGGAAATTATGCGGGACAGCTGGCAGACGCTTCTCGACGCTGGCTGCTGGTCATGCCTGGTCGCGGGACAATCCCGAGAATACCGGTCAAGCCGTCGATCTTCCAGAAAAAGACCCCTGTATGTCCACCATGTAACGAGCTGCTAACTTCGCTTGCCGAGTTCTGTTCGTCCGATGCTGATGAACGTCCAAAATCCGGATCGCCGTCGGTCAACAACTACTGTTTCCCGCGCCAGTGTGAGTCCGACAGACTGCACGACCTAAACCATTTTACGTTCATATCAATTCAAATACAGTTTCGATTCGTGAATGGGGGGCCACACTCAACATCGAGTGAGGAATCTGAATTGTTGGCGGACTCCATGCACTGGAGTACCCTTATGGGTTTGAGGTGTGGTGGGTCTTAAGCTGCAAATAGCAAACTGACTACTGGTCGGTCTTGTAGGCACGCTGTGCGTGCGACACGTCTGCGAACTGCCGGAGAACCAATCATTCACTGCTCGAAAACGCGTTTTCCCTGTCCATCCGGATAAACGTGCCATTTCGATTCGTGAATGGGGGGCCACACTCAACATCGAGTGAGGAATCTGAATTGTTGGCGGACTCCATGCACTGGAGTACCCTTATGGGTTTGAGGTGTGGTGGGTCTTAAGCTGCAAATAGCAAACTGACTACTGGTCGGTCTTGTAGGCACGCTGTGCGTGCGACACGTCTGCGAACTGCCGGAGAACCAATCATTCACTGCTCGAAAACGCGTTTTCCCTGTCCATCCGGATAAACGTGCCATTTCGATTCGTGAATGGGGGCCCACACTCAACATCGAGTGAGGAATCTGAATTGTTGGCGGACTCCATGCACTGGAGTACCCTTATGGGTTTGAGGTGTGGTGGGTCTTAAGCTGCAAATAGCAAACTGACTACTGGTCGGTCTTGTAGGCACGCTGTGCGTGCGACACGTCTGCGAACTGCCGGAGAACCAATCATTCACTGCTCGAAAACGCGTTTTCCCTGTCCATCCGGATAAACGTGCCATTTCGATTCGTGAATGGGGGGCCACACTCAACATCGAGTGAGGAATCTGAATTGTTGGCGGACTCCATGCACTGGAGTACCCTTATGGGTTTGAGGTGTGGTGGGTCTTAAGCTGCAAATAGCAAACTGACTACTGGTCGGTCTTGTAGGCACGCTGTGCGTGCGACACGTCTGCGAACTGCCGGAGAACCAATCATTCACTGCTCGAAAACGCGTTTTCCCTGTCCATCCGGATAAACGTGCCATTTCGATTCGTGAATGGGGGGCCACACTCAACATCGAGTGAGGAATCTGAATTGTTGGCGGACTCCATGCACTGGAGTACCCTTATGGGTTTGAGGTGTGGTGGGTCTTAAGCTGCAAATAGCAAACTGACTACTGGTCGGTCTTGTAGGCACGCTGTGCGTGCGACACGTCTGCGAACTGCCGGAGAACCAATCATTCACTGCTCGAAAACGCGTTTTCCCTGTCCATCCGGATAAACGTGCCATTTCGATTCGTGAATGGGGGGCCACACTCAACATCGAGTGAGGAATCTGAATTGTTGGCGGACTCCATACACTGGAGTACCCTTATGGGTTTGAGGTGTGGTGGGTCTTAAGCTGCAAATAGCAAACTGACTACTGGTCGGTCTTGTAGGCACGCTGTGCGTGCGACACGTCTGCGAACTGCCGGAGAACCAATCATTCACTGCTCGAAAACGCGTTTTCCCTGTCCATCCGGATAAACGTGCCATTTCGATTCGTGAATGGGGGGCCACACTCAACATCGAGTGAGGAATCTGAATTGTTGGCGGACTCCATGCACTGGAGTACCCTTATGGGTTTGAGGTGTGGTGGGTCTTAAGCTGCAAATAGCAAACTGACTACTGGTCGGTCTTGTAGGCACGCTGTGCGTGCGACACGTCTGCGAACTGCCGGAGAACCAATCATTCACTGCTCGAAAACGCGTTTTCCCTGTCCATCCGGATAAACGTGCCATTTCGATTCGTGAATGGGGGGCCACACTCAACATCGAGTGAGGAATCTGAATTGTTGGCGGACTCCATGCACTGGAGTACCCTTATGGGTTTGAGGTGTGGTGGGTCTTAAGCTGCAAATAGCAAACTGACTACTGGTCGGTCTTGTAGGCACGCTGTGCGTGCGACACGTCTGCGAACTGCCGGAGAACCAATCATTCACTGCTCGAAAACGCGTTTTCCCTGTCCATCCCGGATAAACGTGCCATTTCGATTCGTGAATGGGGGGCCACACTCAACATCGAGTGAGGAATCTGAATTGTTGGCGGACTCCATGCACTGGAGTACCCTTATGGGTTTGAGGTGTGGTGGGTCTTAAGCTGCAAATAGCAAACTGACTACTGGTCGGTCTTGTAGGCACGCTGTGCGTGCGACACGTCTGCGAACTGCCGGAGAACCAATCATTCACTGCTCGAAAACGCGTTTTCCCTGTCCATCCGGATAAACGTGCCATTTCGATTCGTGAATGGGGGGCCACACTCAACATCGAGTGAGGAATCTGAATTGTTGGCGGACTCCATGCACTGGAGTACCCTTATGGGTTTGAGGTGTGGTGGGTCTTAAGCTGCAAATAGCAAACTGACTACTGGTCGGTCTTGTAGGCACGCTGTGCGTGCGACACGTCTGCGAACTGCCGGAGAACCAATCATTCACTGCTCGAAAACGCGTTTTCCCCTGTCCATCCGGATAAACGTGCCATTTCGATTCGTGAATGGGGGGCCACACTCAACATCGAGTGAGGAATCTGAATTGTTGGCGGACTCCATGCACTGGAGTACCCTTATGGGTTTGAGGTGTGGTGGGTCTTAAGCTGCAAATAGCAAACTGACTACTGGTCGGTCTTGTAGGCACGCTGTGCGTGCGACACGTCTGCGAACTGCCGGAGAACCAATCATTCACTGCTCGAAAACGCGTTTTTCCCTGTCCATCCGGATAAACGTGCCATTTCGATTCGTGAATGGGGGGCCACACTCAACATCGAGTGAGGAATCTGAATTGTTGGCGGACTCCATGCACTGGAGTACCCTTATGGGTTTGAGGTGTGGTGGGTCTTAAGCTGCAAATAGCAAACTGACTACTGGTCGGTCTTGTAGGCACGCTGTGCGTGCGACACGTCTGCGAACTGCCGGAGAACCAATCATTCACTGCTCGAAAACGCGTTTTCCCTGTCCATCCGGATAACGTGCCATTTCGATTCGTGAATGGGGGGCCACACTCAACATCGAGTGAGGAATCTGAATTGTTGGCGGACTCCATGCACTGGAGTACCCTTATGGGTTTGAGGTGTGGTGGGTCTTAAGCTGCAAATAGCAAACTGACTACTGGTCGGTCTTGTAGGCACGCTGTGCGTGCGACACGTCTGCGAACTGCCGGAGAACCAATCATTCACTGCTCGAAAACGCGTTTTCCCTGTCCATCCGGATAAACGTGCCATTTCGATTCGTGAATGGGGGGCCACACTCAACATCGAGTGAGGAATCTGAATTGTTGGCGGACTCCATGCACTGGAGTACCCTTATGGGTTTGAGGTGTGGTGGGTCTTAAGCTGCAAATAGCAAACTGACTACTGGTCGGTCTTGTAGGCACGCTGTGCGTGTGCGACACGTCTGCGAACTGCCGGGAGAACCAATCATTCACTGCTCGAAAACGCGTTTTCCCTGTCCATCCGGATAAACGTGCCATTTCGATTCGTGAATGGGGGGCCCACACTCAACATCGAGTGAGGAATCTGAATTGTTGGCGGACTCCATGCACTGGAGTACCCTTATGGGTTTGAGGTGTGGTGGGTCTTAAGCTGCAAATAGCAAACTGACTACTGGTCGGTCTTGTAGGCACGCTGTGCGTGCGACACGTCTGCGAACTGCCGGAGAACCAATCATTCACTGCTCGAAAAACGCGTTTTCCCTGTCCATCCGGATAAAAACGTGCCATTTTCGATTCGTGAATGGGGGGGCCACACTCAACATCG